>JASDQU010101678.1:463429-537152 GCA_032191745.1 Picea mariana
GGACTCAAAGAGACTTATGTGTGTTTTCCAAAGGAACTAAAGGGTCACAAGGAATCTTCCAGTAGGATAAAAGACTGTTAGTGGAGGCTATTGACAACTAGAAGAGTGGTGGAGCCGTTAACGATGATAGAGAGGTTGAGGTCAACGGGAACAGAAGATGAAGAATCTCAACTGATGGTGATGCGAAGGAATTTGATCATGATGCCCAGTGATGATGGACAGATGGGATTGACAAATAGAGAAGCTGAAGAGAGTTTCCATGATGAACAAGCAGAGCACTCGACATACATAGGATGCAGAACAATTGCATACAGAGGATGCACAAGATGCACAAGGTATATAAGAATGTGGAGAAAATAAGAGAGGGTGTGTTGCTATTATGAGTGATGCATGGGTGAAGAAGGAGGTGAGGTACAACAGTTGAGATGGACATAAGACAAAAAGGGTCATTGAATGGGAATTGCGCATAGAGCACAACAGGAAGAAGAACAGATGGTGCAATGGATGCATGTAGGAAGACAGTGAGGCAGACTGAGCAGAAAAACCTTGCAGAACAGTGATGAGACTGGTAAGCTGTTGTTTGAACATTAAATCATTGTAATAAGTTTCAGTAACACATATTCATAAATCAAGGTGGTAGGGAGGTGGTAGGGAGGATGGGTGTCCTCAGAGGTTCAAGTGGGTTCTTGAACACAGGTAGTTGTAGCTTCCTTCTAGTTGGTGCTAGAGAAACCAGGGAGTTGGTGCTTCCTTCTAGTTGGTGCTAGAGAAACCAGGGAATTGGTGCTTCCTTCTAGTTGGTGCTAGAGAAACCAGGGATTTCATGATTACTTCTAGTTGGTGCTAGAGAAACCTGGGAGTTGGTGCTTCCTTATAGTAGGTGCTAGAGAAAACAAAGATTTGTTGCTCTCAGCAAGTTGCAGCTTGAAAAAATAGAGGTTGCTGCCTCATTATGAGTTGGTGCTCATATGTATGATAATGTGAGAATGTAAATAACACTTATCATATAAAGAAGAAGAGGTTTTTACCCTTTATGGGTTTCCTCGAGAAATATCTGTCTCTTTGTATCTCATATATGTGACTGATGTTGAATGTGCCATTGCTTATTTCCCTGCATTATTATGATTATCATTAAGTGCCTTGTAAAGAATTTAAAAGAAGAAAAATTGTTTAAGCACGGTAACAACTGATTCACCCACCCCCCCTCAGTTGTCCAACAGAGGAGATTCATTTGGGGGGCTCAATCAGGGTCTTTGACTATAATTTAGAATCTTGATCCCAAAAAACCTTCATTTAGGCCCTCAAAATGGCCCCAAAAGTTTAAAACTGCTAAAATAGTAAATTGCCAAAATTGTCAGAAAAATATTTTGAGCGAGTTGGAAAAGGTGGGTGGCCACTGATATCCACCTGGATAAATATTCCCTTATTAGGAATCAATGGTATCCATTGCATTGAGTTCCCCCATCATATGAGGAAATTTTTGCTAAATTTGGCCCCGGGTGAGCCACTTGCCTTGGTGCAGGAGTTGTCCTGCTTTAATGACTCGATAAAGATGGATCCTTTCTTGTCGAGTGCCCTTGATCTGTGTGTCCACAATATGATCACTAGAATCATGTTGCATGCATTCAGGGTTGATCTCTATTGGTTTCAACTTCTCTTCTATATCTGATGTGTCCAATAATGGTGGGAAATATGGCCGAATGAGAGCCACGTTGAAGATTGGGTGCAGGCTAAGGAAAGGGGGAATGTTGAGCTCAAAATCATTTTCACCCACAACCTTGGTGATGGTGTACGACCCATAATAGAGTGGGAGAAGCTTCTTATGGGGCCCTGTAAGGCATTCTTTCTACAAGTGCAACCAAACTTTGTCTCCCACTTGAAACTTATGTGGCACTCGATGTTGAACATGGCTCTTCTTGTACATGGAATTAGACTTTTGTAGAATATCCTAAACCTGTTGGAATATATGTTGGATCCAATCTACGAACCAAGTGGATTTGTCAGCTTCTAGTGGAGAAATATATGATTTGGCCAAGGTGGTCACTAGGGGTATAGAAACATCCATGGGGCCTAATGGTTGGAATCCCAATCCCAGCTTAAAGGGGTTGTGACTAGTTGAGCTATGCATGGCTCGGTTGTAGCTATGTTGGACATAGGGAAGACTCTCATCCCATGTGAGAGGGTGTTTTGAACTGTACATGCATAGGATATGTACGATCATCCAATTGACGACCTTAGTTTGGACATCTATCTGGGGGTGGAAGGAAGTGGATTTGGTGAGCTTGGTATCCAGCAGTGACCAGAGGCTCGACCTGAATGTGTTGAGGAACCGAATGTCATGGTCTGAGACAATGGTTTGTGGGATCCCAAAATGTACCCATACTCATTCAAAGAAGATATTGGCAGTGGCTTATGATGTGATGTTCTTCTTGGAGGTGGCTATAATTGCCATCTTGTAAAAGAGATCAACAACCAAAAAAACAGAGTCATTTCCCCTCTTGGTGGATGGGAGGCTCGACATGTAGTCCATTGAGAAGGGTTCCCACAGCCTGTCAGGAGTAGGAACAGGGGTGTAGAATCCCTATTTCTTAGTGGTCGGTTTGGAAATAACGCAGGCAGTGCAGGACTTGATATACTTGCCTACATCCTGTCAAAGTTTCATCCACTAGAAATGTTTCTTCAGCACTGCCACTACCTTTTTGATGCCAAAGTGTCCTGCCACCTGATTGTCGTGAGCTTCCCAAATCATCTTTGCACACTCTCTCGATGGAATGCAGAGATGTCCTAGATGACACAACAACCCGTCTTGAATATGGAAATTAGTGACCACTGAGTTGGAACCCAACATTTGGTAGGTGGTGGAGAAGTAAGGGTCTGTCTCATAGAGGTGGGGCCATCTAGAGGTCTTATGGCTGCAAGAGTCTAGCAGCGTGGTGAGTGCCATGACTGGAGGCCGACTGAGGCAATCAAAAATTCGATTGACACTTCTTGTTTTATACTTGATGTTGAGGTGGAACTATTTTAACTATCTGGACCACTTTTGATGGCGATCATTCTACAATTTTCCTTGGGTATGCATGAACTGTAGTGGCTTATGATCAGTTTGGATGATTGTCTCCTTCCCAAGAATGTAATGTATCCACTGGAGGAAGGCTTGCACAATGGAGTACATTTCTTTGTCATAAGTAGGGTACTTACAGACATCATCTGATAGTGTCTCACTATGATATTCCATGGGGTGGCCATGTTGAGTGAGAATGATGCCCACAACATAGTCTAAAGAATTTGTCTCCATATCAAAGGGATGTTGCAGTTCTGGTAATAAAATTACTGGGGATGAACACAAATTCTTCCTCAAGTCATCAAAGGCTTGTTGTTGGGACATGCCCCACATAAATTTTTCCTTACGACCACCGCTGGATAGTTGGCTAAGGGCCCAAGCAATATGAGAGAATCTGAACATGAACCTGTGATAGAAATTGGCAAGGCCCAAGAAGCTATGAAGTTCAATGAGTTTGGTTGGGGCTGGCCAATCATGGATGACCTAGATATTGGTTGGATCCACTTGCAAACCATGTTGATCAACGATGTAGCATAATTAATTGACCCTGTCTATGATGAAGGAGAATTTTTCCAAGTTTTCATATAGTTTGTGTTGCCGCAAGGTGTGCAGAACCTGCTGAATATGTTGCAAGTGTTCTACCCAAGTCTTGTTGTATATGAGAATGCCATCCAAATACACCACTACAAAATTATTGGTGAAAGGTCATAGGATATCGTCCATGATCTTGATAAAAAATTTTGGAGCATTTGTCAAACCAAAGGGCATGACCAAACATTCAAAAAGACCTTATTTTGAATTGAAGGTGGTCTTCCATACATTTGTCTGTTCTATTGGGACATGGTGGTATCTAGGCTTCAGATCAATCTTTCTGAAGTATTTGGGCCCCATGAGCTGATCAAGGAGTTCATCTATTCGGGGAATTGGGTATTGTTTTCAGACTGTGATTTTATTCATGGCCCGGTAATCAATGTAGAGTCACCAGGTCTCGTCTTTCTTATGCACTAGCACGATTGAGCTCCCACAAGGCAAAGAACTGGGATATATGTGCCCCTTGTGGAGAATTTCTTAGATCTGCCTCTAGATCTCCTCATTTTCTAACAAAGAGTGGTGATATACTGGCATATTGGGAAGCAATGAACTTGGGGTCGAATCGATGGGATGATTGACCTAACACTGCAGAGGTTCCCCGATAGGAGAGGAGAATATATTTGAGTATTCTTCCACAACCTTTTCCACTTGCTTATTTTGTGTGGAGAGATCGGTCGCAGAGGCCCTAGATGTGGCTGCGATATTTCGCTCACTATGAGAGTGAATCATGAAGAAGAAAAATTTTCGGGTCTGAGAGATGACTTTCCTACATTTCTTGGAAGAGATCAAGGAAATAGCACTAGGAGGGACTGCCTCAAGTATCTTGTAAATTTTCTATTCAAAGTAATAATAACACTATGAGGCCTAGACTCATTTGCAACATGATGTTTCCATAAATAAGGTTGGCCCAAAATAAAATTACAATATTCAAGAGGAAAACCATCACACAATACCTTGTCTTTGAAGGGCTTGATGTCATACGACATTCGACATTGTTGGCTAACGTGGAGATCACTTCCTTGGCAGAGCCATCCAATGATGTAGGGTTGTGGGTGTGTCATTGTTGGCAAATCCAACCGCTTGATGACCCTTGCTAAGATGAGGTTATTTTGGCTACCACTATCAATGATAAAGTGTAGCGGGGTTCCTTTTACCCACATATGTGATTGGAAGAGGCTCTCTCCTTCTTCTGGATCATCTGGTTCAATAGGATGGAGCTTGGTGGTAGAAACAATGGCACTGGTTTCTGTGTCAATGATACATCTTCCCCTTTATGGTTCTGAATCATAGTCAGAACCCATATCTGATTCATAGGATTTCACTTCGGCCACCAGGTACTAATTTGAGTGACAATCAATAGTTTTATTCCCAGGGCTCTTATGGAAGTCACAACACTTCCCTGTATCTTTCTTTGTCTTTCTGGTGTCCTTCTTTGCTTGCGTCTTGGACTGGTTGTCTTGATATTGTCCATGTTTTCTCTATCCTTTGTTATGGGGGTTTGGGATTCCCCTTCCTGGATTTTGTTGTGAGGGGTTCCCCGACCCAAATTACCACGTCCTTTGTTTGAGATTTTGCTTGATTTTGATGACATATTGGTAGGCCGCACCCAGGGATGGCATGTCTAGAAATTCCATTCTAGTTTGGATGTATCTATCTAGAGCATCATGATACTTGAGCACCATATTTCTCTCTAAATATTTGATACCTAGATTGGTGTGCAAGGTATGGAAGATATTTGTAAATTTTGGCACTGCTTGGTCTCTTTATTTCTGTAGTGTGGTCCATTTGGTATACAAGTCGTCATAAATTCCGACAAGGTAGTATTGTTCCTTAATATAATCCCTGAAGGATTCCCAGGCCATCGTGACTGTAAATAATGAGGGTTCCTCTGTTTCATTTTGCTCATAGAATTTTTCCCACCAATATTTGACATGGGGAACGACTTTGAGGAGTGAAAAAGTAATATTTTCTCTATTTGAAAAGTTATGCACAAAAAAGTACCCTTCTAGTAGATTCAACCACTTGTTTACATCATTTGCATCTATTTGACCTTCAAATATAGTAATATCGAAGTTGATTTATACCTTGAAGGGCGCAACAACTTTGCTCGAGGAAGATGTGTCTCGTATTTGTAGTCGTCGAAGGATTTGCGCGAAACTATCCATCATCTCGTTCCTTGGTTGCGTGAGGGATTCCTCAAGAAACATTTTGAATGGATCTCATGTCCTGTCATATTTATTTTATCCTTCCATGAGAGGTCACTCGAGTATGCAAGGTATTTTTTCCTCAAGAGAAACAAGATCGAGACCCATTTCTTTGTACCCTAACCTCGTTGGGGACATGTATTAATATGACAAGGAGTTGACCGCTCTAATACCACTGATCCATATTTTATGAGAAGAACAAAATGAATACAGATTATTAAAATATGATTAATACAAAATAACATAGATACAGTAAAAATGGTTTTCTATTCAATAAGGAAATAAGTTGAAACTTTAAAATGCAACGGAAAACAAGCTTGTTGGAATGGTGGCAGCTTATCTTTGAGAAGAGATGTGACGACTGCACTCATTCACAAGAAGATGATTACAATGAGGGTATGAAGGAATTTTCACAATAAACAGGAATTTCAAAAACCCTATACATCCAAAAACCTAACCCTAGGAGATGAAGTGCCAAAAAGTCACGTGGGCCCCGTTTGGGTAAGTTAGTACATCAACTTCCCGAGGTCGTAACTTTTGCGTACGATCTCTATTTTAGGTGCACGATAGCCTGCTAGAAAAGTATCATCGAGGAGATTCATTTTGGGGCCTCAATCAGAGTCTCTATCTATAATTGAGATGATCTATCTCGAAAAACCTTCATTATGCCCTCAAAATGGCCCTAAAAGTTAAAAAATGCTTAAAATAGTAAATTGCCAAAATTGCCAGAAAAAGGTTTTGAGCGAGTTGGAAAAGGTGGGTGGCCAGTGATATCCACATGGATAAACCAACCACACTTTGATAGGTAACAAGTGACATTTCCTCTATTTATTCTTGTGTCTTTAGACATTCTTCAACAGTAAGCCTTGCTCCCACAGGAATTAGCACCTTCACCCATTTGCAATCCTACATGTTGAATCATTTCAGAATTGTTTCAATATAATTCATCTAATTCAACTAGATATTTCTAGCAGCTCGATCTCTCTTAATGTCCATTCCCAAAATTAAGTGAGTTTCACTGAGATCCTTCATGTCGAACTTGGAGGATAGTTGCTTCTTCACCTCCTTTATTGTGTCCATGCTGTTTCCAATCAACAACATGTCATCAACATACAAATATACATATATGAAACGTCCACCTTCTTCCTTGGAATATATGCAGTGATCAAATTTTCTTCTCACAAATACAAAACTAAGGATTTATGTGTCAAACTTATGGTACCACATCCTTGGCGATTTTTTTAGACCATAAAGGGATCTTTTGAGTTTTCACACCAACTCTTGCTTTCTGTTTACTACAAATCCTTCAAGTTGTTTCATGTAGATTTATTCTTCACATCCATATATTCTATATCTAGATCAAATGTTGCAAGCCATAGACATTAGTACTCTAATGGAAGTTAGTTTTTCAAAAAGGGAAAATATCTCACCGAAGTCAACTCTCTCGACTGGGAATAACCTTTCGCTACCAGTCGAGCATTTAACTTCTTGACTTGTCCTACAACATTCATATTCTTCTTGAACACCCACTTTCTACCGATGGGACTTCTTCCACTATGTATCTTGAATATATCCCATGTCTCATTCTTGTACAAGGATTCCATCTCTTCGAGCATGGAACCCTTCCTAAGTTTACCCTTTGTTAAGTCGACTGCCTCACCAACTGAATTGGGCTCATCGTCGATGGAAGTTAATAGGAATGTGGAGTAGAATTCAATTGGACTATACCTTTTGAATGGTTTTCTTACTCTTCCTTACCTCCTTAACACTGAAGTCAATTGTTCCACCTCTTCCTCAAATTCAATCGAATCATATAAATTATCTTCTTTGTTCCTCAGTTCAAACCACACTTTTTCAGGATTATTCTCGATTTGAACAACTTCCTCAGGCTCGAACTTACCTCCAACTTATCTGAAGATCACATCTCAACTATACACTATTTTCCTTGATGCAAGATCACAAAGCTTATATCCTTTCATTCCTTCTTTATATCTAATGAAAATACATTTGACTACCTTCTTGTCTAGCTTGTTCCTCTTTTCCTTGGGAACATGCAAAAATGCATCACAACCAAATACTTTGATATGTGACATCGAATTATTATTACCAAACCATACCTCATTTGGAGTCATGTCAACTAGCATCGACGAAGGAGACATATTTACCAGATATCTTGCAGTGTCAACTACCTTCGCCCAGAATTCTTGTGCAATCCCAACACCACTAAGCATGCTCCTTCTCTTATCCATCAATGTTTTGTTCAATCTCTCAACAAATACATTTTGTTGTGGGGTATATGGTGTGGTAATTTGGCATGCTATGCCACACTGCTTACATAATTGATCAAATTCCTTTCCACATAATTCACTACCATTGTCAGTTCTCAACACTTTAATCCTCTTCTATGTTTGGTTTTCCACAAGAGCTTTAAACTCCTTAAATCTCTCGAACACCTATGATTTATTCCTCATGAAATATATCTGTGTATTCCTAGAAAAATCATCTATGAAGGAGACATAATACAAGGATCCACCATGTGAAGGCACTGTAACTGGGCCAAACACATCACTATGCACCAATTCTAGAATCTCATTTTCCCTTGTCACTCAAGATAGGAACCTCACTCAAATTTGTTTTCCATATATGAAATGTTCACAAAAGTCGAATTCTAAACCACATTAAGGAAAACCTTTGACAATACCTTTTCTTTGCATAGATCGAAGTCATTTTTATTCAATGTGTCCCATCCTCTCATGCCATAGCCTAGTCAGGTCGATTTCATCATGTCTTGTTGAGTCGATTTGAATTCACTTAGCTCGCGTCGAGTCAAGTTGTGTCGACATCAAGTCAAATCGAGTTGTAGTCAAGTCGATTTAAGAAGAAACAATGCTACATCTAGTCAAGTCGAAATTCCCTCACATCATGTACATGGTACCAATCTGAACTCCTTTCATTAATACCATCGCACCTATGACTTTCTTGCACGAATCATTATAAAACAGAGTATGCACACCTACATTAGTCATCTTGCTAACATATATCAGGTTTCTTTCTAAACCCAAAATGTGTAGCACACCTCGAAGTGTTATTTTCCTCCCATCTTGTAGTGTTAGTTGGACTCTTCCTCATCCAACAATTATAGTTTTCAAGTCATCCCCCAAGAACACATCACCCCCATCAGTTTGTTCAGATTCAAAGAACCATTATTTATGTGGTGTCATATGATAGGATGCTCCCGAGTCAATCAACAAAACATTTTGATCTAACTGCGTACTGTTCGACGCCAGGTACACATCACCTCCTTTATCCAAGTTCATCTTTCTCTCAGTCGATTGCTTCTCATTCGATCCAGCACTGAATTTTGTTTCCTTTTAATTATAGTCCTTTTTATAATGCCCAACTTTATCGTATTTCCAGTATCTTAGTGTTGACTGAACCAGGAATTTATATCTACCCTTTGACTTGAAATTTCTATCGGAGAGTCTTCATTTATCTCTGTCAACTGGTCGACCTCGTACTACTAGATCATCTTTGGTTGATCCTTCCATGTTCTTCCTTCTCTTTTCTTCCGAAAATAGAGAAGAAACCACATCCTCTAGCGCTAATGTGGTTGTATTAATCCTAATAGCCACGACTAATATATCCCAGGAGTCTGGAAAAGAACATAATAGACTAATACACTTCTCATCATCAATGATCTTTATATCCACAGACTATAACTCGCTTAACACGATATTAAATTCATTTAAATGATCAGTCATTGAACTACCATCACTCATCCTCAAAAGATACAGTTTCTTTCTGAGAAACAACTTATTTACTAGAGATTTTGATTGGTATAAGTGTTGAGGGGTCCTAAATCCATTTAACTCCACAAAAAGAACCAAACTCTCTATAGAGGCCCAATTAGACTTTGCATCATTTTATGGTGGAATGTTTCTCCATATATTTTGATCTAGTGAATTTATCGATGGGCTTTATGTGGTGATTGGAAATATATCTTCCTATGAAAGTTCCTCCTTCAGTTTAAACATTTTCTTTTTGTCTTTTCTTTTATTAGATGAGTTTGATAAAATGATGTGTGTTGGTATAAACCAACTGGTGGAAGTGAGTCTTAACTACTGAAGAAGGATGAGATTGGGATAACCCCCTTTCTCAAGCATGTAGACAAAGATATTCACACCTGTTACAAGACTATTACTAATACATTAACTTGATAGTATTTCAATTATTGACTGAGATACAATTATCGTAAGAAATACACATGTAAGAAGATGATGGCAAGAAAAATAGTTTCATTATATCTAACATTAATCGCACATTAACACAACAATTTGATTTCCATAATTAATAAAAAGAACTGCAAAAACATTAAAACATATAACTTATCAATAGATGTAGAAATTCTTACTCGTTACAACATCAATTACTGAAATAAAGTTGGAAGCAATTCCTCCTCAATCCAATCACATAACACCTTTAATGAAAAACAATTTTTTTCTCCGGTCCTAACATGACTTCTTAATTAAGTTAGTTCATAAATAGTTATTTACAATTCCAAAAATGAGGGTCTTTCCAAAAACCATCGACCTTTGCTAAAAGGTCCATCCATTTATTTATATAGAATCGCCAACTAAAATAGCTACTACAAGTTTAAGTTAAGTAAAACAAAATATCGCCACATGGTGGTTTATCTCTCTGTTCTCTAAGAACCATCTCATGGTTTTACTGGAGTGGATGAATCTTATTATATTCTGATCACTTGACAAAGAGATCCTCGCATCTGTTTTCATATAGGAACTTGTGTTGGTCCATTGGGGATGAAATAATTTATTTCACTTCTATTGCATGTTCTCTGTATCTGACTATTTTAATACTCAACCGTTGCAGAACTACACGAGCCTTGATTGAATGCTCCATAAATTGTTGTATTTGAGCTGGAGCCATGCTTTCCACCTTTGTGATCTCCACTGTCCATGTCGATTCTTGTTCTGCATGTCTCTTGACTATGTCATGAAGGTTGACAAATTATTCGGGTGAGTCGAATTCTGGGAGGTCAATGCCTTTCATATCCCGATTAATATTTTCCCAACATTTTTCACACTCGACCCACTTCTTCTGTATCTCTCGATGAGGTTCCTAGGCCATATTTACCTAGTATTCAACTACTTTCTAGATCCAAGTGATGTTTCTCTCCCTTATCACTCGAATACCATGCTCTTTGGCATATCAACCCTTTTCTACTACGTTGATGTAATCAATCCTTTCTACCACCTGGTATGAGTTTTCATACCACCTTTCCATGTCTTTTTAGGTTTCTAGTGCCATAAGAGTATCTTCTTGGAAATTGGCTATACCTGCAGTGAAAAGGTGTCATTCATTTGTGAATTTTGCATAAGCATCTTGGAACTCACTCCTCAAAAACAATGTGGCCTGTGTGGAGTCTTGATAGTATTTTTCTAAATGGAGCAGATGATCAAACTTATTAAGTGCAATGTCTAGTTCCTTTTCATCTCTCCTTGATCGGTCCAACATGGAATCCATGATAGCCATCCCTGCACCGATAAGCTCAGATGTCTTGGTGTGTTCTATGCTGAGCAACTTCTCCTCTGTGGTGATGAGAATAGAGCTATCCAACGTGAGCCTTCTCTTCTTGGTGGTCCTTTTCATGATAACTTTCCTCTTCCTGTCATCGGCGATCTCCTGTATGTCGATGAACTCATCAACAGTCTCAGGAATTTGTTGTTCTCCCCAGGTTAGAGTGTTTCCTAGGCTCTCGACTATGTGTATCTATTCTAGGTTTGGTTTCTGCACTTGTTTCATATGTTTTGATGACTCAACCTATGTTTTTTTTTCATCAAATAGTGAGGCATCGACCAAAATTGAAGAACCAGGGATAGGTTCAGTAATTACTTGGTAATCAGTTATCAAGGTGTCAATCTCTTGATGTTGAACCTCCTCTTTTTTACCACCTGATCCTATCTCATCCCTCGAGCTATATTTTGGGGTCCCCATAAGGTTGAGTAATTTAGTGTCTAAGGAAATTTCGACCTCATGGTCACTCTATGAAAGGTATTGAACTGGAGCACCGAGACTTGGGGCAGATGCTTTCTCAGGTTCCTTCTCCTTCGTAATCAGTACCGAATTTACCAGGGATACCTTCGAACTCTCCTCATCATCATAGATGATTATTAAATAAAATAGGTGGTTTGGTACACTTGTTTCACCTCACGTCCTTGAAACATCGGGCTAGGTTGGAATGGTATCCGATGATCTGATCTATGGTTATGGAACTTTAGGGTTTTTCGGACCGATGATTTCTTCTAGTTGTATTAATTATAAGACACTTGGATCTCCTATGATTGTGATTGGGTTTTCCAAGGGGATCCTCACCATTTCTATGAGTTTAGGATCATTCTCTAATTGGTCAATGACTCTATGTGCTCCTTATTGTAGAGAAATCCTCTCCTTTGTGCCTATGTTGTCTCTCCTGCTCTGATTTATTCTCTAACTTTGAGAGCTTCTTGAGTCGACTGCTCTATTTTCTCCACCTGTTCATCCATGCTCATAGCCTTGAAAATTGTAATTTTTGGGTTGGTGTTCCTCTGTACTACCTCCTCCCATTCCTGACCTCATTCTGTAAAAATATCATCCTCAAACTTGTCATGCGTGTATGGCCAATAGGATGATTCTTGTGAAGTGTGTTGGAGGAATATGACCTTAGGATCATGCTTGTGAAACTGACCTATTGGAAACCTGAATTCAAGCTAACTTAGCCCTTATTGTTTTGATTCAGAAGTGTCTTTCACTAGATAAAACTCCACATGGAAGCAGTGGGGTATGAAATCATGTTTCTTGTCCTTAACTAGTGTGCGTTATAGCCCTGCAAGATAGTATGATAACAGATTTCTCCTACAATGAGCTGGTCTGGGACGTGAGAAGGGATTAAATGACGTGTTTTGGTGCCCCCAAACACCCTGATATAATTTTTGTGTTCGTGTAGATACTAGTGGCCTACCTTCAATATCATTTTCTTGCCTACTGTGGACAACCTTGGGCATTCCTTTTTAAACAAAATAAAATAAACACAGGTGATGAATTCATTGCAAATAAGGGAATAAGAGTTTTTGTACCTATTCTCCCATAATATGTTGAAGTAGACATGAATAGGCAGTTCCGTAATGTGATAACTTAAATTCATACAGGTGATGACATTTCTCACACATATAACATCGAGTAGGTATGAGGCCATGTGAAACGCAAGAGCTTCTCCTTCTTTTGGCATTTGAGCATGTACTACATTGGTGCTCAATTTCTTGGAGATGATTTCTCCCCACTTGAAACTACTCCCTGAGATAGCCACAATGTACACTAGGGGAATCCATTCTTTTGAGAACTTGGAGCAATACTTTTCTCCATACAATCTGCATATTAGAGCCATCAAGTAGATGTATGGCTCCCTCAGGTTCGTTGTCCCATACTAGTCATTGCTTTGGTCTATAAATTTATTTTCCTCCTTCCACCAGGAGGCCATCAACCAGATGGTGTTGTGGAATTTGTAGAAATTCACCACAAAGTCTGTGTTCATCCACTCCTATGGGTCCTTGAGCTTGTAGTACTTTTGAAATTCTATCGAGAGAAAAACTCCGACACACCTACCATTTTCATCATTTATGAGGAAATTATAAGCATATGTATGATATATTAGCCAACTCAAAACCTCAATTCATGGGAAAATTGGAGTTCGATGAGATACCATGTGCAAGCATGGTCGATGAATGTTTGGGAAAAATTGATCATCGAGCGACCTTACATTCAGGTCATTGTGTGGGATATACTCCACGTAATCCTCTCGATTGATTCTATTGAATAGGTCTCCCCACTTTGCGAGAATTATTTTGGATCTAGTGGTTTCTTATGTATTGTTGAATACTGGAGGTTGAATGAATTCTTTCTTCGTCGAGGTTTTAATGATCGGCTTCACCATGGGAGCGTATTCCAACTGCCTCACAGTACTAGGAGAATAACCCTCACCAATTTTTGCCTCCTTTATCTTAGGTGCTCTCGACGAGCATCTAGTCATTGGCTTCCTTGGAGGAATTTTCCCTACAGCTAGAACACAGTTAGAGACTATGTAAAAAAAAAAATGCATATATGTAACAAATCACGACCGCCAAATTGATAAAATTTAACAGATAGCTATATTGCTTGTTTAACTTGGTTTTGATGGTCTGAGAAACAACACATTATTGAGACAATCATTTTGCTTCTTCAGATGCTCTAGAAATGGAAATGTGTGTGCATAATAGAGGTGTTCGAAGTAATTTTTGTGATTTAAACATAGATGAACTTACCTTGTCGCATCATCTATTTAATTCGGGATATTAGTTTGGTTCTATAAAATATGCCACTGGATCTTCATTACATTTAAAATTAAATTTGATCGTAGGTCAACAGTGCAGGCATGGGCTATAACGTGTCCTATCGGTGATTTCAAATTCATGTTGTTCAATAGGTGCATGAGGTATAAATGTATGCGAGGTGAAGTATTAATTATCCTATTAAATGAAAAAATATGATCCTATCTCGTGCTGAAAACATCCCATTGTTTCACTAATCTAGCTAGTGGATCGGAGGTCAAGGTTTCTCTTTAAACACTTTTAGTTGATATCCCCTTGCAAAATATCCAACATTTATCCATATTATTGTACAGATATGATGTGGAAAACTTGACATGGAAGTGTGACTAGGACACAGGGAACCTTAAAGTGACTCGGGACGATACTAGACTGTACAAAATCCCTATGCTACAAAGACACATGGCATTTGAAACCAACGTCTTCGTTTAATCATGTTACTCGGAATCAAGGAATTTTCCTTAGATAATCATTCTAACAACAGATCCTACCATGTCGACACTGAAAAGTATCAAGGATCGAAAATCGATGATCATCTTACCCAAGTGCTCTTGGATTAACTCTCTTGAAAAAAATTTGATCCTGAAAGTGCATCAGGAATCGACAATCAAAGATGTGTCAATGCAGAAAATTTCAATTATTTGACCCTTTGAGATTTCATCGACCCCAAAAAACTGCATCCGTCATTGGCTATCGCGGGTTTATCATGGCTAATGTCAATGTTTGATCCTCTCATATTCCTTCGACACCGATGGGAATAAGATATATGCTAAATTTGTGTGGCGAATAACTAACAAAAACTTACTCCACCTTTTATTGACGTCGATGGTGCATTGACGATCGACGATTATTGTTACTATGTGGCCATTTTACCTTCTTGGATTTTGCTAACACCAAACACAAGAACGCTTGTCACAATGTTAGCTACAGATTCTTAGTTAGAATGTCGAGTTATTTTAGACACAAGGTTTCATTTAACAAGTTCAAAATAAATTTGATTTGATCGATAAGAGTCATGAAAACAAAAATAACCATCCATCCATATTGAACTCAATACAGATAGTAAAACAAAAGAAAACAAGTGGTACCCCAAAGTGACAGAATTTCATACAAATTTTAGGGTGTGTTGAGCACTCAACAAATGGAGATTCTCTGGGAGAAATCAGAATCTTTGTTCCTCCCTCGGGCTTACCTAATGCAAAAGTTGGTTGAGAAACTAACTGGCTTGTGTTTTATCAAATTCTTTCCTATCCATGCATTTACAATCTCCTCGGTTCATGAATCTAGGCTCGCTTATGGAGTTTTAACCTTTATTCCACCTTCATTTCTCTTGACCGTGACCAACACCCCCTTGTGATAAGGGTTGGGTAAAGCATTCACTGGCACAAGGCCATTTTAGTTATCATCATTCACTCGCTATGATGTTGGTCTACTACCCACAAGCGTCCATAGCCCCGATGGAGTCACCCTGACGTCACAGACCTTTCTTCGCTGCCAATAAGCATCCATATCCCTGACAAAGTTATCTTCATACCCTCTCCTACTTTTCACTCACTTGATATAATTGATTTATTTTTGGCAGAGATGCCGTGAGTGAGTGGGAGAGGAGGACGTCTGTTATCTTCAAGATGAAATGGTCAAGGTGAAATTATTCCTAGCTCTGTCTAGGGGTACATGTGGTCCTTTCCCTTTAGGTTTTACCAGACCACCAGGAACACACTTCATCACTTGATACGGTCATTTGTTTGCAAATATCTAATACAAAACTCTTTGAAGAAAAATGCAATTGCCCAATGTTTCTTGTGTTTCATGTACGTGTGAGTTAGGAACAAATTTTACTACACCATATTGATTAAGGTCAACCAATGCCTTGCAGAATACAAATTTATTACAAGAAAACACCAAACAAAAGAAAAAACAACAATAAAAGGACTCTGTAATCAATCTACCTTACACCTACACATTTATTCGAATCAGAAAATAACATGAAAAGACACACACACATTTGTTTTTTAACAAAAATATTGTTTTAGGGCTTGGTCGTTCACTGGGAGGGCATCGGGTTCCCCCCTCAAATTTTTAAACCAATACTTGTCTAGCCCAAGTTTCTCAGATACTTGGAAAGGTCCGATCCATGGATTCTGAAACCTTGAATGTTTTCCCTTGGGTTCATTTTCTCTATCCCATTTCAGGACTAAGTCTCCTACCTCAAAACTCTTCTCTTTGGCCTTATTCTTGTCAAACCATCTTTTGACTATCTGTTGATGAGCGATGAAATTTGATTTTTATTTCTCCATTTCTTCTTCCAACATGAGGAGATTATCAATTCTTTGTTGAATAACTCATGAGGGTTGTCCTCTAGATCCCTGAGCAAGCAGAAGAGATGGAAGATATAACCCATTTGGGAGAATGGCTTCTTGTCCATATACTAGAAAGTATGGGGAGTTCCCTATAGATTCCTTAGGTGTTACTCTATTGTCCCATAGAGAATTATGAAGTGAGCTATGCCAATTCCTCTTATTTTCTACAACTATTTTCTTCACGATCCTCACTAGTTTCTTATTGGTTGATTCTGCCACTCAATTCCCTTGTGGATAGTAATTTGCAGAGTATCTGATTATAATTGCTTTGTCTAGAGAATTTTTTTTTAATAGAGTGGAAGAAAAGTAACTGGCATTGTCAAAAAAAATAACGAAAGGCATATAAAACCTTTTGATCAGTTGTTTTTCTATGAATTGTATTACCACCTTTTCATTCACGTAAGTCAGAGGGATGGCCTCTGCCCATTTCATAAAATAGTTCATAACAGTCATCATGTATTTATGTTGTTTTGAAGAACTCGAGGTAATATTCCCTATGACATCTAACCACCATGTTTTGAATGGTTTGGACAAGGTCACTGGTTGGAGTGGGACAACTGCTCTTTTTTCCCTCCCCGTGCTCATTTGACAAGTTTTACAGTTTCTAGTATATGTATGAGCATCTCTAAACATAGTATTCTACTAATAGTAGTCTTGCAGTATTTTGTGAGAAATGGTATTCCCTAGAAAGTGTCCACCTGTAAGACCATAATGGATCTCCCTCATAAAATTATCTTCATCTTCACGTTCGCGACATCTCAAGAGTACTCCATCATAATTTACGTGGAAAAGTACTGAATTTATGAGGCGATATTATGTCGATTTCAGTCTGAGAGCTCTCCTTTCCTTAGGGCTTAGGTTTTCTAGGAAAATCCCATGATGCAAGAGGTAAATCAGTTTTCCATACCAAGATCCTTTCCCTAGGGGAACGTATAACACTTCTCTACACCATAACGCTAATTCATTCTCCCACCCAAGTCTTCATTTATTTGGTCTTGATATTCTGGGGCCGATTTACACAATCCGTGTCCCTTAACTAGTTTGGTAGGTTTTATATCAATATTAAATTCTTGGAAAACTACCATCCAATTTCTTCTTCTCTCCCTCATCTCTTGTTGAGTGAAGAGGGATCAGACTATGGGGTGAGGCACGATGACTTTGGTGTGATTTTTTAGGATGTAAGATATGAAATTTTTTACTGCTTTGTACACCACATAAGACTGCTTGTCTATAGCATGGTAATTCAATTCATCCCTTTGGATATTAGTTCTCATGAATGATAATGGTGCCTCATAGCTATCATCATCCTTCTGGGTTAAAACTGCAACTAAAGATTGGTCGGAGGTGAAAGTATAGATGAAAAAATATTTACTGAAGTTGGGACTTCACAACACTAGAGCTTGTGATATGGGGGTCTTGATATTGTTGAAAGAAACTTTTCTCTCATCATCCCACTTAAAATCAACATCCTTGCAAATCATTTTTTTAAGGGTTTGATAGTTTCAGCGAAATCGGGTGTGAGCTTCCTCACAAAATTAATTTTCCCAAAGAAGGATTGCATCGCCTTTTTTTGTGGGGTAAGGGAAGCTGAGCTATTTCCTTTATTCATTCTGGATCTATGTGAATTCTTGCTTGAGATATAATATGACCTAGTAATTTCCCTTCCTCGACACCAAAGATAGTTTTCTTAGGGTTTAAATATATTCCATATTTTCTACACCTTTTGAAAATCTTGGTTAGATCTTGGATGTGGTATTTTCTATTCTTTGAATACACAGTCACATCATCCAAGTATACTACTACAAATCTATTAATCAATCCTCAAAAAGATACTTTCATGGCCCTCTTGAAGGTTTCTCCTGCATTAATCAACCCAAAGGGCATGCGTTTATAAGAAAAATTTCCCCAATTGGTTAAGAAGGTAGTTTTCAATCGGTCTTGTTCTGAAACTAGAACCTAGTTGTAACCCAAAAAACAATCTAGAAGGGAGAAAATATCAGCACCAGACACAGTCTGCAAGATATTTTCCATCATTGGGATTGGGTAGTTATCCTTTTCCGATGCTATATTAAGATTTATGAAATATACACACAAGCAAATTTCCCCAGACTTTTTCTTGATAGGAACCAAATTTTCTACCTAGGCAAAGTGTCTAACCTGAAAGATAATATTAGCATCTAATAATTTCTTTAGCTCTTGATACATGAAGGGTTCCAAATATGGATGGTACTTCTCAAGCTTTCATTGAAAGTATTTTACTCCAGATTTTAATGGGATTGTGTGTTGAATAATGCGAGTGTCATAAGTTTTCAATTCTCACTAGGACCATGCAAAAACATCTTGATATTCTCTAAAAAGTTTAATATAGGCTTTCCTTTCTTCTTTGGACACCATTTTTTCTAGATTTATATTCTTAGGGTTTTCTGGGGTTCTTAGATTTATCGTCTCGTATATGAGGCATGAACTCCCTGTCTTTGTGTTTGTTGACCCGTTAAATATTTCACCCAGGTCCAAAAGGTTATCCAAATTAGATACCCTTTTAGGTATCATGTGAAACCTTGGTTTTTTACTAGAGTGATATATTTCGCCTCTTCATTCTTGGAAATCTGTTTCGGCTAGTTTCTCTTGGAATACTTCATCATCAATAGCCAAGTCCTTAAAATTTTTCTAATTGGTTAGAAAATCTATAATTTGTTCATCTCCTTCAAAAACCTTCGAATTAGAAATATTGTCGAGTATCGATGATTTGTAGAGTAGTTCCATAGTGAGATGGAGGCTTCATAGTCTTCTAAAGGGGATAGTCTCAAGGCTATAGTAGCTAGGAAATCAACTAGAGTATTCTTTGTCATGGGAACCGTTGCGATATTAAAGGCCTCAAAATGTTCTATTAGCCTATGCACTTCCTATTGATAATTCCTCAAGTGGGGGGAGTTGCAATGTATAGTGTTCTTTACTTTCCTGACGATAATTCCAGAGTCTCCAAATATTTTTAGTTCTCTAACGTCTAAGTATATGGATTTCTTGAGTCCCTACATCAAAGATTCATACTCAATAGTATTGCTAGTGCATTCAAATTCTAGTCTACAGGATAGGAAATTATGCTCCCCCTTTGGGTCAGTGAGGATACATCCTTCTCTCAACCCTTCTTGTGATTTAGACCCATCAAAGAATAGGGTCCAAACTTGTGAGTGAGATTTATCATCTTCTTCATGCCTAGTTACTTCCTCCTCTCCACCTACCTTGTCCGTGGTTTCCAAAAGAGGTTCTTGATAGAAGAGGATTTATTCTTCTTCTACTAGTAGATTCTCATGAAAATCCATTTCATAGGTTTGAGTGAGAGGTACATCAGATGAGAGAGAAGATAAATTTTTGAAATTAGAATCACAGGAGTAGTTTTCTAGCACGGGGAGGTCTGTCGATGAGGGTTCATTGAAGGATTCTAAATTGGTGACAATATGTTTGAGATACCTTTCCCTATCGATCCTAATCGTGTTGGCATGTCCCTTTAATGGAAACCATAGGTGATCCCAGTCTGTGCTAAAGTATGCATTCAATTTCTCAGACTAGTCTCAACTAAGTAGCAGTCCATAAGCTTCTGGTATATCTACTACAATGATGTCAATTACTTCAAAAACTTTTGGGTGTGTAGCCATTCTGATCATGACTTCATTGAGTTCCAGAATAAATTTTACCTTATTTCTATCGAGTTCTATAACATGTTTATCACTTTTGAGTGGAACCACATTTAATTTTTTGCAGATAGATAATGGCATGACATTGGAGGATTCCCCTGAGTCGACTAAACAATTACGGAGGTTTCTGTTGAAGACTTCAAATGTTAAAATGAAAGGTGGGACAAAAGGATTTCCTTTTTTATCTACAAAGCAAGCGTTCACATTTTTTTTATTCTTTGGATATGTGGGAGCTGGGACCTCCCCTAGGACAGTGCTTATTATAAGGGATTATATTGACTTTAATGCTTGTAATAGAAAATCCTTTTGTCGAGGAATTATACACATGTCCATGACCAACTGTTATAACCCTAAATTTCTCTACTCATGCATACATGGCCTTTGGCCCTCTTACTTGCATTTTTTTCCAAAGCACTGTTGAGTTGCTCTTCTCAAAAACCAATTTTTTGAAGATGTACACAACCTGAACCATCACTTCCCACGTACCTACGCTTGCTGCACCACTACAACCCATGTATGTATGCACGCTACAACATTATAGCCCGCGTATACTTGCAAAAGTTGCAAAAAATAAAAAGTTGCAAGGAATTCGTTGAGATTATGGGATACTGGATAGTTTCCCAACTAATCCACCAGCTTTATCCCGTCACCCAACCGAATAACCATCATTTTGTCATATAAAAGGAGGTTTTGGGGTCTCATTTTACATATAGACATAATAATAGTGAAACTCTTCCCGATTTCACATCCCCTCCTTGCCCAAGTTATTTCATCCCTTTTTTGAGAATTGCCTCAACATTTCCCCATTAGCCCCATCTTTCCATTAGAACCCATTCACTTCCCAAGAAGATATCAAAAGGTTGAGAGGATAATCTTATACAAAGTTTCACTTGGAGCTTGGTGAAGAGGAGTTTGGACCCGGTTCGTAGACGTCAACCGACTTTGATTGTAAATGTATAATCATTGAGTTATTAATAAAATAATTACTTTTCCTATCCCAAATCATGGTGTACTGAATGCTTTTATTTGTTTTTGTTTTTAAATTATAACACCTAACCCTATTTTGTATATGGAATATCATGCTTTTCATTTCCTATTTTTCAATTTTTGGATGCAGGTCCGCCCTGGGAGGAGGTGTGCAGTCAACAAAACTTCCAAGTGCGAGGAGGTCATCACCAGACATGGGATTCGAGGTATAGTTACCTGATCTCCTATTTATTTCTTTATTCATATTATTTTTGGTATGTTTGGGGTAGTTTAGAGAAGTAGTGGAATTTTAGACGGTTAATTTATTTGCCTACATTATGAACCCTAAACCCTCGTGTAGTCATAGGTTTTTTTTTCTTGCTAGCAGAACTCATATGAAGAAAGAAAGAAAAAGGGGACAAAAAATATAGCCATGTTAAAGGTTGGTGTGGCTCAGGCCGAGTGTGATCCCTAGGTGATATTAACGGATTAGATTCCCCTGAGTTATAGTTTCTCAGCCATAGGCTAGTCTCGCAAGTCACAGACAAACTAGAAAACAAAAATAAAAGCATAAAGAAGGAATTGAAATGTAAGAGGGATATATTTGTACTTACTTGGTCTGAGCGAAAGTTCATTTCATCCTCTAAATCTCTCAGAATAAACTTCTTTAGCAAAGGGTATTTTTTACCTTTTGGTCAGTTTTCAAAATGCAATGGTGAAAATGAGCTATCAACTTCTATTTATAGACATTTTGGGACATTTTTGCCACTTTTTTGACCCCCTTTGTCATTTTTTCTGGCTTGGAAATCATTTAATTCCATTCCTGAGTTTCTTATTGGATGTTATGATACACTTTTCCTTTTAGTTTGGTAACTTTTTGGGATATGGGTCACTTTAAAGGTCCTTTGGTAAAAGTCATTTTTTCCAACTTTTTGCATATAAGTTAGATTTTCACCTCCACTTTATGTATCTCGTTGTCTTTTCATATTTTCCATAGGATCGATCCCACCAAAATGAAACAAGGAACCTTCATGGATGATCTAGAAGTGTCATGATTATGTGGTAGAGCCTACCTTTACATGGATGTCCTAGATAAATCCTAGTTGCATTTTGGCGTCCATGCTGTCTGTAATGAATCTAGGCTTGGGAGTCCTTGTTAGTCCTGTCATGATTATGAGATTGAGACTCACTGATATGATGCATCATCACTCTTGGACTCACCCTCAGGACTCCAAAAATGAGCATGATTTGTTGTATTTCAATCTCACTTTGAAATCTAAAAAACAACATCCGACGAGACTGCATTTATTCTTTTCTACATTGTCTGGATTAACTGAGAAAAGTAAACCTTTGGACTCTTATTTAATCCCTTTTTAGACTCTCTAAACATGAAAATATTGTCGAGTGATCTTGTTTTCATTCATGCTTTCCAAACACAAATCTGAAGGCACGTCTTTCCGATAGTTGTTTACCCCTTTTTCGGTCTGAATGGTCAATTGTACAAATAAAGGTATACTCTAGGAACCTCGGTTCGCTAGAAGAGTATTCTCAGGTATAATTTTAACCCTTTTTTGGGCCCGAGGGACTAAATTTATGAAAAAGGAACATTCTCCTTGGTTTTGGTTTATCATATTTTTCATAACTTGGAGATTACTTATGAAAAGGAACCCCCACAGAGTCCATATTTAAGATCTTTTCCGACTACCTAAAATTGAAAATATTGTCGAGTGACCTTGTTCCTTCACACTCGTTAAATTGGTATAGAAGAACATCTATTGGCATGAGTTTACCCCTTTTTCCAGCCTATAGATTGTGTAGGAAAAAGGTACGCCTCGAGAGATTCGTCTCACCGGGAGAGTTCTCCTTAGTCACTTTTATAATTTTCCGAGCTAAGGGGACTAAATTCAGAAAAAGGAAGTGAGTCCGTAGTTAAGCTCTTTTCAGACTCCTTAAAATTGAAAAGATTGTTGAGTGATCTTGTCTTTGTCACACTTGTTAAAATGCTTTTGAATAGATGTCTTTTTGGTGCCAGTTTATCCCTTTTTTCGAACTGACTGGACTATCTACAAAAAAGGTACTCCTTGGAGTCTTCTTTAATGTTTTTTCAGATTCTCCAAACATGAAAAAAGTATTGATCTTACCTTCTCTGGGCTTGTTAAAAATACATTGAAGGGGGTTTCATTGTGTCATGGTAATTGCATTTGTATCTCTGCGTCTTTGTCCTAATTTCAACTCCATGTTTCTCTCAACTAAACCTTTGAAGCATGCCTTATACGCAAGCCTTGTATCACTTTGCCTTTGCAACCTGCCACCTTGACCCATAGAGGAATTTTTCCAGAGTTTCCTTTTGCTGCACATGGCTCCTTGCTCTAAGCATTAGTGTGTTCCTTGTGCATGGAACTAGTATTATTGCTTGCGACACTCATTCCTCCTTTGTAACGTATCATTCTTTTATTGTTTTTAAAGCTCTTTAAGAATTTGGAAACGACAAAAAAAAAAACAAAAAAAAACAAAAGAGGGGACGGGAAATATGAATTCTTTTTTGGCAGCACAATGAGTTTCCCCTGGATAAAGCACATCCTTCCATTTGTTTGTCAAGAATTGGGATCTAGTATGACCTTAGGAATTTGTTTTCGCTACATAGAGTTGTGTCTTCCTCCATTTGGTTACTCTTCCAAACACAAGGAGATTTTTCATTGCCTCCTACATCGTGAACTTATGTCAATGTCATGGTGCCTGAGTTTGATCATATTTCATGATTTTGTCCAAGGGAATTTTCACCCAATCTGAGTCATCCTTTCTGTAGTTTGTCTCTTAACATCACGAGTCGACCATCCCGACAGTCCAGTCAAATCCTGATTCAAAATCAAGAAATTTATGTGCCTAATCATTGAGATCCTCTTGTATTTTCCCGAAGAGTCGTTGAAGACCTCTGTCTAGTGAATTCATACACTCACATTGTACTCCTAACCGAGTTTTGAAGATATTGAAGTTGTTTCTTGAGCTATGAATACCTTATCTCCAGCCATCAGGCGTTATTGGCTTCTTGAAGATGGATACTATACTTGTATATATTTGATTTTAAGATGTAGATCCATTGTGTATTGCTCACGAATACACTTTATATATTTATATGACATGGATATGTAGTGTATTTGATTGGAAAACATGATTTATTTCATCCTAAGCATGGGTATGCTCGCCTCAGAGAGACAATTGTTATTTTTGCAGATGGCACCTCCCGAACTCTGGTCCTGGGATCACTCAACTTCATACATTGGTGAAGATTTTGTAATGTATTTTAGACATCAGATGATATTATGAACTCACACATCAGAGGGAATATGTTATAAACCTAAATTTCTCTACACATATGCACATGGCCTTTATCCCTCTTAATTGCATTTTTTTCCAAAGCACTGTTGATTTGCTCTTCTTAAAAACTATTTTTTTGAAGTTGTACATGCCATGCACCATCACTGCCTATGTACATACATTTTCTGCACCACTACATCCCATGTACGTACACATGTTGCACCATTATAGCCCACATATACTCGAAACATTTGTAAGGAATTCATTGAGATTACGAGTTGTTGGGTAGTTTCCCAATTAATCGACTAGCTATAGCCCATCACCCAATTGAATAATCATCCCTTTGTCATAGAAAAGGAGGTGTTGGGGTCTCATTTTACATCTAGACATAATAATAGTGAAACTCTGCCCAATTTCACATCCCCTCCTTGCCCAAGTTATTGCAGCCCTATTGTGAGAATTTCCTCAGCATTTCCCCATTAGCCCCTTCTTCCTCCATTAGAACCCATTCAATTCCCAAGAAGAGATTAGAAGGTTGAGAGGAGAAGATTATACAAAGATGCACTTGGAACTTGGTGAAGAGGATACTAGACCAAGTTCGCGGATGACAACCAACTTTGATTGTAAAGGTATAATCATTGAGTTATTAATACAATAATTACTTTTCCTTTCCCAAATCATGGTGTATTAAATGATTTTATTGGTTTATGTTTTGACATTCTAACAGCTAACCCTAATTTGTATATGGAATAACATGCTTGGCCTTTCCTATTTGTCAATTTTTGGATGCAAGTCATCCTTGGGAGGAGGAGTGCAGTAAGTGAAACTTCCAAGCATGAGGAGTGTTGGTGTATATATATGCTCAGTATATTTCACTCATTTATATGTTAATCTGGGTTTCGTAATCAAAATAGTTGTTACACCATTTGTGCCCAAAACAAGTAACCTATCTATGTCCATTGTATCTAGCTCAATCAGGAAATAATTAATAACATAACACTTTGTTTTTGGAATATTTGAATACTTCACACAACTTCAAACTCAGAAGATAAAGCTTATAGGAGAACTCTCAAACAAACGCACAATTGAAAAGGTTCTTTCTTAGATAACAAGTATGTTCATTATATGCTCATGAAATGAAGAGATGAACTGAGATCTTGCTTTTTGTAGCAATTGAAATAACAATTAACAATTCACTTTATTCACTCCTATAAAGAAACCAATCATAACACTATCAATTCCAATCAAACCTTCTTCAATACAGGAAATAGTCAATATGATTGAAAGAATTAATAACATAGAGCATGAAGGTGAGAGGTGAAGTCTTACTGTTCCTGTACCTACTGAGAACAACACAATCATAAATTCAAAATGATAACAATTGCTTATTTAACAATCCCAAACATCTATTCAAATCTTGTTAATTAAATATCAATCTACAAAAATGAAAATAGAATTATCTACTATGTTCAATATAACCATTCATTCACACTGATTCATAATCAAATAAATTTTTATTATACCTAAGAAAGTTTATGCACTTAGAATTATTTGCAACACACAATGATTATGTTTTCACACTCACACAATTAATTTACAACACATAAAGAGATATACAAGGAGGCTTACCTTGGTTGGGGTGGTGGGCCCTTGCTGAAACAATAAGGTACCTCTAAAGAAATTACAGACTAAAACACTTTACTCATACTCATGAATTGCACAAAATAGCATTTTCATTCCTTCAATTGATCAAGTGAATCAGAAGTTCAACATTTCATTTCCCAACATAAAAATGTAGATCATTCTCTACTTTCTTTTTTATCATCTACACAACATCCATTTTAAATAAGGTTAGCCATTATAACCAATGTCTAAGGATAATTATCAAATGTTTTAAAAATATTACAATTGGTGATTCATATCGTATCTTAAGAGATGGAATTCATCCTCATGACATGAACTGCATGAGTGATGAAGTCTATCGTGATCTCCAAACTATATAAGGATACTTCCATCCAACTAATTTATCGAAATCATCACTAGCATACTTGTTCAAAATGTTAATCCTATAGACATGGGTTTAGTACCATACTGGCACAATAATAGAGCTGGGTATTGAACCAACACAATGGTGATATCAGAATAGGCACAAAGTTGGTACCAGAATAGGCACAGAGTTGGTACCGGAATAACACAAAGTACCAGATCAAGCGGAGTACTAGATCAGGCAGAGTACCAGATCAGGTGGAGTACCAGATCAAGAAGAGTACCAGAATAGGTTTTTTTAGTACTGAACCAGCGGTAGTACTAGATGAAGTGATGCCTTGTCATGAGGCTTCTTAGTAATAGTCAAAGTAATTTGAAGCATAAATAATCAGCCATTTAATCCCAATTTAATAAAGAAAATCAAACAAATCATGTTTTAACATAGGTTACCTTTCTATGCATATGGACAAGGTCACAAAGTAGGTTTGTGGAGGAAATGGACAACATATACACATGTCAGAGGTAAAATTGACTTAGATAGAGGATAATATAGGGTAATAGAGGCGTCAAAATGGAGAGTCAACATTTCCCCCATGCTTACGTCATTGCATGTCCTCATGAAAAATGTCAGAACTGATACTCAAAACTTTTCAAAATTGAACCGTCTTACATCTTGTTTGAACATCATTTATCTAGCTGTAGAATGTTGAGACCAAAAGCTTCACTCCTAAGTTCCTTTTTAATCACCCTGGTGTATTGGATCAAACGTAAAACTTTGTTGAGTTTAGTAGAGACTTCTTCTTGCGCATCCTGTAACTTTAGGTTATATTCTTTCAATTTTGAATTCTCTGCCTTAATGTGCCTATCCAACACTTGCTACTTTGTAACCTCTTGTTTCAACTTCCTATTATGTTTTGTCAGTTTCCCAAACTTCACTATCAATTATTGTTTGCTTAGGGAATTGTCAAGATCAGATGTGGTTGTTTGTTCAATTACCTCTCTTTGGTCTTCCTTTTCCTTTATTAAAACTCTCAAGGTTTTTGTTACCAACCCCTCTGTTTCACTAATCGTTGATCCATAGCCACTTTATTTCTCTGGAGAAGTTGGAATATCAATAGGTTCTTCTAGAAGAGAAGGCACATGTGGAACTATTATTTGTTTCGCCATGCTCCTTGTAGTTATTCATACAGGAAGTGAGGCTTCCTCAGATTTGCTGACAAGGGTGGAAGTCTCTTCAAACAACTTCCTCTTCTTTTTTTTAGTATAATTTATAGTCAAGGGGACTTGTTTATCTTGTACATATTTGATTTTCACCTTGGAAGACCAAAGTGTAGGTTCTGGAGCTTGTTCTTGCTGAAAATTCCTTGTTTCCACTTTGGAGGACTGAGGTGTAGGCTCTAAGATTTGTTTCTTTTGAAACTTACTCATTTTAATCTTCCAATTACTTCCACCTGTCACCTTAGGAGTCTTCTCCAACTCACTAATCAGCTCTTGAGAAAACACAATAGCTTCTTCAGGGGTCTTCTACAACTCATTAATCGATTCTTGAGGGAACTCAATAGTTGCCTCGCAAGCATCATGTGAAAATTCCTTTTGACCCGTTTTCTTCATTTTTTCACTTCTCACTTCATGGAAGTTGATTTTTAGGAATCGAGGTTGGAATAGGTTCCTTATATTGGGAAGATCTTTACTTCATGGATGTAGTGGGTTTCTCTAAGATTTGTTCTATTGGCACATCCTTCTTTTGACACTTTTTCCTGCTCTGAATGTTTAGTTCATGGGCCTTTTCCAACTTGTTAACTGGATCTGGTGATAATTCAATGGTTGCCTCAGGAGCACTATATGATCATTCACCTTTCCCAGATTCATTTTCTTTCTTCCTTTTATTTTTTGGAATAAAGGTTGGACTTGTTTTTTGATATTGGGAGGTTTTCTTTTTCTTGGATGCAGTAGGATCCTCCATAACATACTTATCCTTATCCAATTTATCAACAGGCTGGGATGAACTAGGTGTAACAATAACTTCTTCAACCCCTAACTTCTTCCCTTTATTTTTCTTTGTCTTTCTATTGGACCCCTCAATAGATGCCTCTGTTGCATGTTCTTCTATAGATTTAGAAACTCCTTCTTGAGAAAATTTTTGTTAAAGGATTTGTTTCCATCTACTACCTTGTTTTCTCAAGGCATGGAAAACCAATAATTTCATTAGGCCATGGTGATGGATACTAGTTTTAGGTTTCTTGGATGTTGATTTAATGCCTCTCACCATTTTATTTAAACTCATCCAGAGGAAGTGAGGAAAATCGATTTGTGGCCCTCCTTCAAAATGTGACAAATGTTTTAAATTCTATAGGAAATTCATGACATACCTCCCTTCACAAGTGAAAAATATTTGCAAACTAATGAGCATCGTCCCGTATTCTTCCTTAATGAAGCTTCGAGGAATTCCCTTAGTCCAATCAGGGTCTTTATGCTTCAACCTTAGAAACTTCTGACAAAGCTTCTTGTCGACGATCACCCCCTTAAAATATTTCTCTCTAGAGGAAGCTAAGCCTGTAGCTTATGCTATGGTGGCCTCCAAAATTGTTAATTTCATATTCCCAAACTGAGCACTCTCTTTTTCATAGGTCTGTGAAAAATCAAAAGATACTCCCTCATGATAGCCTTTGAATTTTTCCAAAAATGGAATGCATCTGGCCTGTTCAAGTCTCTCTTTGAAATTTTGATATTCATGTGTCTCGATGTATAACTGGAACATAGGTTCATGTCTATCAACCCCCATGCTAGCTCAAAAAAATTCTTAAAGCGTATGAGGCAATGAAACAAAGGATCGAGGGTTGAGCATCGAATCAGCGTAGCATGCGATGGAGTACCAAAAGAGGATAAGTATGCAAATGATATGAAGGAACATAATAATAGTGTAAATGGAGATGGTGTGACTATAAAATGGGTAACTAATTCTCATATAGATGGTGAAGCCATCCAGAGGAGAGTTTATAAGTTAAGAGTCAGATTGCAATGGTCACATCCATGGTAATGATGGAAAGGTAAGATAAGTTGAATTCGTGAATAAATTATAAACTCGTATGGAGGTTGGAGTTAGATCATGTTCATGGGAGTGTTGGGAAATGATTACAAGAGATGTGGTCGTTATGACTGAAATTCAAAAGTATGAAATCATTTGACATCATCGTGAGCAGAATGGAATCATAGCTTGAAATTCATTAATATGAAGTTCAAGTCATTCATATGGCATGATATTGGATCATGGGATTATGACATTTCTTCACCATATAAATAGAAAGAATGAAGTTGGTCTTGTTATAGGTGTAATTACCTCGTAATCTCAACATTTAGGGGGTATAAGAATGATTTCTATACGAGGAGATGTTTATGAGGGCTTGCAAAAGTTCATGGTAGGGAGCATGCAATAATTGAAGACAGGAGGGTGTATGAGAGTAACCACATGTTTAATACAAAATTAGTCTAATTCCTTAATAAATAAAAAAAATGTTGAGTTTATACCTCCTATTACTTGAAGCATTTATATCGAGTAGAAAAAATTTGAGTATAGGATAAGGATTACCAAACTTCCTCTCCAATACCAGATCACACCTTAGTACCAGATCACTGTTTAGTGCTAGACCATTACAAAGATTTTTTGTAGTACCATACTAACACATAACTTCTCCTTCAGTACTAGATGAACACGGGGGTGAATTTGTTGCAGTACCAGATCAACACAAAGTTTTTCCCAGTACAGGAATAGCATAGGCCTTCCCCCACAGTACCGAATGAGCACATAGGAGAACATTCTTGCAGTATCGGAACAACATAGGCCTTCTTATTTAGTACCAAATGAGCACAGAGGTGAACATTGTTTGCATTACCATATCAACAAAGAGTTTTTCCCAGTACCAGAATAGCATAGACCTTTTTCCATAGTACTAGATGAGAAAAAACCTTCTCCCATAGTTTGCATTACCATATCAACACAGAGTTTTTCCCAATACCAGAATAGCACAGACCTTTTTCCATAGTACCATATGAGAAAAAACCTTCTCCCATAGTACTGGATGAGCATAGAGGCAAACATTTTTACAGTACCGGAATAACACAAATATGTTATCCAGTACCATATCACCAAAAAATTGGATTCTGGTACTTAATGATAATTGGAAAGGTACCTGGTGTTGGTGTTCTGTAGACTAGAAATGTTTAGGCTGTACTTTGTAGAAATTGCTGGTGTTTTCTGATGCTATGGAAGAGAGCATGTGATTTGATGTTATTGAAAGAGCATGTAGGTGAAACAAATATCAACACTTGATACAGGAACTCTGAATTTGCAGTGGAAGTGTCATAAAATAAGGAAAAATATTTCAATGAATGGGCCTCAAGCTCTGTAACAAGAAGGTACTTTGTAGTTTGGAAAACCTCATGTTGGGATTCAGAATCCTCTTCTTTTTGGAACCAAGTTGATCACTGCTCCTGTTTCCACTTACTTTTTATTATAAAAATAATCCTAACTACTACTATTCTATGGATTTTTCTTAAGCTCGAATTAGTTAATGCTCACTGGTGTTTTCAATTTTAAGGAGTCTGAAAAACTTAAAGAAAACTCCATCTATTTTCCTATGGATTCTTCTGAAGCCTAGGCTAGTTCCTACTTGTCGATGTTTTCAATTTTTAGGATTCTGAAAAAATTAAAGAAAAATCTATCTACAGTCGCGTGGATTTTTCTTGAGCCCGGGCCAGTTCCTGCTCACCGATGTTTTCAATTTTTAGGATTTGGAAAAACTTAAAGAAAACTCCATTTATCTTCTTTTCCAAAAATGATCTACTAGGGCTATATAAAGATGTATAACTACACCTGGAAGATGTCCTCCTTATTCATTTATCTAGATGAGAACACAATCAACCTTTTGTTTTTGTTAGTAACACCAAAATTTCTATCTAATTACACACCTATTTATAGATATGTATAGAGCCAAATTAATTCACACAACAAACTTACTGTGATGGATCAACATGAGGAGAAATCCCCTTGCTTACTAGTTGCATTTCAACATTTTGAAGAACATGTCTGAAAAAATCCTCTTTGGATAGAGGCTTATGATAAACCTTCAATTAATTTCCATTCATGACAAAGGTGGTATGATTCTCATCAATAGTATTTATCTTAACTGAACCATTGTCATAAATTGTATCAACTTCATAGGATCTCAACCAAATAGTAGACAATTTACCTTTCAAATTCTTGAATCTACTATCATACAGTAGGGCCCAATCACCTGACTAAAAAGACTTCTTCTTGATGTAATTATCATTCCATTTAGTCCTTTTTTTTTTACAAGGGTGGTCCTTTGAAGAGCATCTTATATAACCTCATCAAGCTCATTCAACTGTAATAGCCTCTATTTTTTAGCTTCATCCAAATCTATCCCTAGTTGCATGGAAGTCTTGAAGGTTTTCACTTGAATTCTATGGGAATAAACACATGCTTCCCATATACCAACTCATAGGATGTATGGCTTATTGTGTCTCTCCAATTTGTCCTATAGGCCCATAAGGCCTCATGAAACCTATCAACCTAGTATTTGTGATGTAGTTGAATAATATTGGTAAGAATAGCTTCTATCAACTTGTAAGTTGATTCCACTTGCCCATTTTCTTGAGGGTGATAAGGTGAATATTTTCTATGTTTGTTTTAATATTGTTCATTAAGAGATTTGACCAAATTGGAGGTGAATTGGGTTCCTTGGCTAGTTACTATTTCTCGAGGCACACCAAAGAGAGTAAGGATTTCTTCAAAGAGAAAATCCACAATAGATTGTTCATTAGCAGAATATACAGATTTAGCTTCCACCCATTTGGTCACATAATCTATGTAGACCAAGATGTACTTATTCCTTCAAGACATAGGGTTAATAAGTCCTAAAAAATCCAAAGCCCATTTCTCAAAAGGTTCAATTATTATCTAAGCTTGGAGGGGCATCTCATCAACTGTAGTAGGTTTTCCCATCCTTTGAAAATCATCACAGCTGGACACATACTTCTTTGCATCTTTGAAAATAGTTGGCCAATAGTAGTCAGACTGTAAGATCTTGTATGCTATTCTTTTATCAGAAAAATGACCCCCACATCGACCATCATGACAGGCTTTGAATATGTCATGCATCTCATCCTCCCGAACACACCTTCTGATTACCAAATCAGTCCTAGTTTGGTATACACAATCATCAAACCACATGTAATTGTTACTTAGCTGGATAATTCTCTGTTTTTATCGAGAGGACATATTCTGAGAAATATAAAATAGATACTCATCTGCTACATACCAGGTAATGTAAGTAGAAATATAAAATAGATACTCATCTAGAAAATTTTCATCTACTGGTGTATTATGACCTATATGAATGAGTCTAGACAAGAAATAAACAACTAAAATTATCTCTTCCAGGCCTATCAATAATGGTGATATTGAATTCTTGCAGTAATAACATCCATGTGGTCACTCTAGCATTTGTAACAGGTTTGTTCATCAAGAATCTGATGGCTGAATGGTATGTATGTACAAAAATTTCACACCCTGTTATGTAGTGTCTGAAATTATTAATGGCATGTACTACTGATTTTTTTTTTTTTCAATGACAGTGTAATTTACTTCAATAGGTGAAATATTCTTGCTAACGAAGTATATAGCATATGGAATCCAGCCTTCCTTTTGTTCTAAAACATCCCCCAAGGCTGTATCTGAGGCATCTGTGCAGATATGGAAAGGAAGAGACTAGTTTGATCCTTTCAAAACAGGGGCACTTGAAAGCTTTGTTTTTAAAATTTCAAAAGAAATATGAGATTGTTCATTCCAACAAAATTTAGTCTCTTTTGCTAACAGTTTGAACTATGGGGTAGCTAGGTTTGTAAAATTCTAAATGAACCTCCTATAGTAACCATCATGCCCTAAAAATCTTCCAACTTATTTCTGTTAGCTAGGGATTTTGATTTGAGAAATGATGTCAATCTTGGCAGGGTCTACCCTTATTCTAGTATTGGAGATGTGATGAACGAAAACAATTCCTATAGTGAGAATCATTCTAGATTTTTCACGACTAAGGGAAAGATTGGTTTCTTTAAACCTATTCAATACTTTCTCCAAATTGTCCAATGCTTTCTGGAAATCATCCCCATATACTTTGAAGTCATCCATGTAGACTTCTACATAGTCATGGGTCAAATCAGAGAAAATGGCTAGAACAACCCTTTGAAAGGTAGCAGGGGCATTTCACAAACCAAAAGGGAGAACCCTATAGGAAAGGTACCCCATGGGCAAGTAAATGTGGTGTTTTCCTAATCTTCTGGTGAAATTTGGATCTGATTGTAACCACTAAACCCATCCAAGAAAGAAAAATACCTCTTCCTAGACAAAGTGTCCAAGACTTGGTCTATGAAAGCCAAAGAAAAATAATCCTTGTAGGTATCCTTGTTCAATTCTCGAAAGTCCACACAAATCCTCCATTTACCATTTTTCTTAGGGACAATAACTAATGGGGATACCCACTTACTATCCGATATAGGGTAAATAAAATTGGCATGCAAGAGTTTTTGGAGTTCGTCTTTCACTATGTATTTTAAGGCTGGATTCATTCTTCTTTAGGGTTTCCTAACAGGTCTGATTTGGTCATTAGTGTAAATATGATGCATACAAGTGTCTGGGTGAATCCATTTCATGTTGGAGTAATCACATGCAAAGGAACTAGATTACCCTTGAATCATTTGAATCAATTTTTGTTGTTGATCTATTTTTAAACTAGCATTGATATACAAAGATTTTCCAGGGATGATTTCAACATCTTGGAAAGTTGATTCTTTCCCTTCATCTACTTGTGAAATTGTGGCTACTGTAGAGGTGGAGGGGTACCAAATTTCCTGGAATTCAGAGTTGAAGATATGTGTATATTCAAGAAAATATTGAGGGTATTCAATGCATTATGTATCAACCAAAAACAGGCTTAAAATTTGTTCTTCAGTTTTCTCTTGAACTCCTTTTAGTTTCTTGAGTGTTAACAATGGATGAGTACAGTCCTCCTCCCCATATGGATTATCCAAAAAGAGAGGAACTTCAGTGGTTGGTTGGGTAGGAGGAAAGAGAATGAGTTTTTGACTTTGGGTGCCATTGGAAATTGTCACATCTCCAGACCAACAAATAATAAACGCATCAACAGTGGCCAACCAAGGTCGAAAAATAACTACTGGATGTCCTAGTTTGAAGGATTTGGGATGAATCACTAAGAAATCCACAGGGTATTCCCAAGAGGCCAAACTAACTGTTACATCATCTAAACTTCCTGTTGGGCTGATGATTGACTTTTCTGCTAATTCCAACAATCTTTGTGTTGGTCTTAGGTGATTTAGTCGCAGCATTTTCATGGTGTCAACCGAAATAACATTTATTGCTACTCCTATATCAATAACTGTGTTTGGAAAAGACACACCATTAATATCTATGGTCACCAATGGATTTCTTGGATCATTACATTTAGATGTCATTTCTGATATAAATTATGATAATTGTCCAACCACATGTATAACATGAGGCTCCTTCCTCTTCCTCCCTGTTGATTAATTGGGTTGGTTGTCATTGATGTCAACCCTTGAAGAAAGTTCGTTAGTGAATTACGGTAGCACAAAGGTTTGGGTAATGGACCCAAGTTTGTTTGATGTATAATGGTATGATTTTTTATATATTTGAAGGTAAGACTATTCTATATGGATAATACATGTCATGCCATTTTGTTGGTATGTGGAACATCACATAACTCCTCATGGTTTGAGAGTTATGGCCTTACGAATTTGGAGGACCCTCATATGTTGTCTTGGAGCCCCAAAAGTTCAAAGAAGTCAAAGTGCTTGCAAAGAAGAAATTATTTAAATAATAAAGTGAAGTGACAAAGTCAAAGATAATTATTTAAATAATAAAGTGATGTGACAAAGTCAAAGAGGATTATTTAATTAATAAAGTGAAGTGACAAAGACAAAGAGGATTATTTAAATAATAAAGTGATGTGACAAAGTCAAGGAGGATTATTTAAATAATAAAGTAAATGGAGAAATTTATAATTATGGAAAGTGGTTAGAAGTGGGTTAGCCCTAAAATAAGGAAATTGGGTTAAGATGGTTAAAAGGTAACCCCTTGAGGAAGCTACATGAAAGTATAAATAAGAGGCAAAGCTCTCTCATTTTAATCACACTTGAGCATATTGAGTATCTACAGGGGACTGAAGTAACTAAAGGATGTCTAAGCTAAATTTAAGAGGGAAGCTAAAGTAAAGAAGGCCAAAATTCAAGGGAGGATAAATTCTTTTGATGATGCTTTCTAAGGTATGTTATTTACACGTCATTTCACCATTTTCAAAATATATTTTTTTTATAGAATGATTCAGACCGTGAAATTGGGAGGCCATTGAGAAAACATATCCAAGTAGTTGTGGTATGAATTTCAGCTTGTGGGTCATTTTATGTTTGGAGTTACACTCCGTGGAAAATAGAGTTCTTGGCTAGTCCTGAAAGTAGTCTAAAACTGGTGTTTCGAGTAAAAACATCATAACTTCTTCATAACAGATACAAATTCAGTAAGACCAAATGTGTTGGTTAGAGTACAATCTTTAGTATTCTGTGTAAAATTTTTAGATCCATAAAACAAATATTTTGTGTGGAGCACGCTCTACAAGTTTTCTCTCTAGAATAAACCAGAATTCAACAAGGTATGCCATTTTTGCTATAACTATTTTTATGAGAGGTTCCAAGTAGTGAAACCTGGAGGAATTTATAAAAAACACTGAAGAAAATTGTGTACTATTTTCAAATCTTTATTCATTATAGGTACATAGTTATGATTATTTCAATTTAGGGTTGTTGACTAATCCAAAACTAGTCATGTGAGACTAAATTAAAGGTTGATGAAAATGTTAGTATCTTGTTGTTAAGTTTAATGAAGGTTTGTTGGTTGAGGTACAGGATGGTGTATGGTTGATGTACTTGTTTATGGTACAAGCTGATTATAGGTTGTTTGGTATAGGTTGGTGTATGTTTGATGCACTTGTTTATGTTAGAGGATGATTACATGTTGCAGTATAGGTTGATGCATGGTTGATACATGGTTCAGGTTATTGGTACATGTTGTTTGGTGCAGGCCTATTGGTACAGGTTTACAAAAATATATCTCACAGTGATAGTGTGACAGTGGTTCCATCATTCTACTTATACATTAGGGTGGTTGGACGGGGAAAGGACAGGTGGTTATAGCCACCTTCTGGTTGCAGTCAGAGAACATAGGGGGTTGTAGCCAGAGAATTGGGGAGTTGGATCTTCTCTCAGGTTGTAGCCTAAGAAACTAGGGGGTTGGAGCCTCCTTCTAGTTACAGCTGAAAAACAAAGGAAGTTGGTGCTTCCAATGAATGTAATTCTTCAATACATATAAGAAAAATCATTATGTGGTTTTCTCTCGCTTTGAGTTTCCACATAAAAACACTGGTGTACTTTGTATTTGTATGATTTTTCATTTGCTCATTGTTTATTTACTCTACAAATATTGGATGATAATGTTACATTGATATAACACTTGCATTGTATGGTTAAGAAGGATTGTATTTCTCTATTACTGATTCACCACCCTCTCAATAATCCAATATTTGGTATCAGAGTGAGGTTCCTTCAAAAATCAATTTAACCACTGAAACATAGATCATAGAGAGCAACAACATGTATAAAAAAAGAATACCACAGTTTGATGGACATAAGTATGCCTTTTGGAGCATAAGGATTAAGACATATATACATGAACATGGATTTGAAATTTGGCAATGAATTGTAGATGGATACACAACACCAACATTTCCGTCGACAAACGACAAAGCTATGAAACTTAGTCATAATAATTCCAAATCCATAAATTCACTTCTGAATGGTCTTGGAGAATTGATATTCACCAAAGTTTCACATTGTCAATTCGCTAAAGATATTTGGGACAAACTGCGAAACATTTATGAAGGAGATTCAAAAGTCAAAGCAACAAAGCTTCAAAATTATAGAGGTCAGTTCGAACAACTAAAAATGAAGGAAGATGAAAACATTGTAGCTTATTTTTTACGAGTCGATAAAATAGTAAATTCAATCTTTGGATTGGGAGAAGAAATCAAAGAATCTGTAATTGTTCAAAAGGTACTATATCTCTTCCCGTGAGATTTGACCCTAAGATATCAACACTAGAAGAAAGAGTATATCTAAACTCAATAATCATGGATGAACTACATGGAATATTCATAGCATATGAGACAAGAACTGAATAGAAAAATCCAGATATAAAAGAAGCATCCTTCAAAGCATCCAAAAGGTCAAAGAAAAATGGAAAGAAAAAAGAAAAAGAACATACCAGCAGGAGTGACATCTTAGAAGATGATGAAGAAGTGGCCAACTTTGTCAGAATATTGAACAAAGTAACCAATGACATGTATAGAGGTAATATTCATTTGATTTGTTTTAATTGTGATGGTATTGGTCATTTTGATAAAAAAATGTCATAATAAAAAGAGAAATTATGAAGGTTACTCAAATAGAAAACAAACATATAAAGGCAAAAGAACCACAAATAAAGTTTTCAAGAAACAATTATGCACCAAAGAAGACATCTCATCATCAGATGAATATGAAGTCAGTGACAGTGATACAAAAAGAGTTCTATTCATGGTAGTAGAAGACTCTGATAAAGAATACTCTAAAGAAGAATATGAAGAGGTCAATAAGAATATGAAGAGGCAGAAGTTGACTACCGAGAATAATTGTTGTGTGCCATAGAAATTATTAGAAGATAAAATAAGAAAAACAATAAACTACAAGAGGAACCAGACAAGAAAGAAGACACTCAGGAACTAGAACAAATGATCGCAAACTTGAAGGTTCAAATTGAAGAAGATAAAATAATTGAAGAAGCACTCAAATAACAACTAGAAGGAAGAGACATGATCATTGGAAATTTGGAAATAGAAATTTTCACATTAAGATAGGATTTTCAAAAGAAAAATATGCAGAACAACACAAAAGTTTTGAATGGCATTATCAACAGTCAAAAACCTCATCATGACAAGTCCGGACTTGGATACAATTAGACAGAAAATGGATCAAGCTCCAAAACAACAGAACAAGAAACATATCCAAAAGGACATGCAAAAACAATCAAAGGGGATAGGAAGGTATATAAATAAAATTATAAGGACACTCCTCCACCGAGAAGATTTATATTTAAGAATCAACGACTGAAAAAAACATATAGGCCTCAGGAAGAAGAAGGATTCATAAGAGTACCTCATTTCATAAGATCTTCAACTCCCAGGTATCAAACTATCTTTTTTGGTTTATGTTATGCATGTAATAATTTTGGACATAAAGTTGTGAATTGCATGGCTAACAACAGGAACATAAACAAATTTGAAATTCATACACAAAAGGGTTATCTAAGAAGGCTTAGTGAAACACAGAGAAGAAGTTACCACAAGTTTGAATATTTGAGTACTGAAGTGGAATGATGCAAATGTAACAACTTTGGACACATATCCAAAGATTGCGGAATGATATTCCCTCCTAGAAAACCATAACAAAAAAATAACAATCACATATAGGAACCTCAAAAAAGGATATGGATAAGAAAGAATAATCAATATAACAATGAAGAATGCACACTCTCTCTACAAGATAAGAAGAAGAAACGTGGTTGGTATGTTGACAATGACTATTCAAAACACATGACAAGTGATAGAGACATGTTTCTTAAATTAAGAAAGGAAAGAGATGGACCAGTCTCCTTCGGAAATAATGATTCAACTAAAATCATTAGAAAAGGCACAATCATAATTGGGAACAAGAATACCAAGGAAGAAAATGTTCTACTAGTAGAAGATATGAAACATAATCTTACAAGTGTGATTCAAGTATGTGACCAAGGTCATAAAGTTACTTTCGATTCACAAAAGTGTGAGATAAGAAAAGAAGGTTCAAGAAAATTGATTGCAACAACTGTGAGAACTTCAAGCAACACATATGTATTAAGTGAAATTGGAAATGAAAAGTGTTTCCTAGGAAAGGAAGATGAAAGTTGTCTATGGCACAAAAGAATGGGTCACATACATTTTAATAACCTTGTCAAAGTAAACAAAAGGGAAGTAATTAGAGAAATGCCCCAAATCACGAAACCAGCCAACACTTTATGCAAGCATTGTCAACAAGGAAAGAAAACCAAGGCCATGTTTAAATCAAAAGAATATTCAATGAAAAGACCACTAGAAATTGTGCATATTGATCTGGTTGGACCAAATACAACAAAGGGTTTAAAAGGTGATAAGTACTTTATGTTATTATTTGATGATTATAAAAGAATGATTGTAGTTTTATTTCTCAGGAATAAGTCAGAAGCTTTTGAAAAATTCAAGGTCTATAAGGAAATGGTTGAAAATGAAATGGATTCAAAAATCAAATGCTTGAGATCTGATAATGGAGGAGAGTTCACTTCAAAGGAATTTATGGACTACTGCAACATGCATGGAATAAAAAGGCAATTCTATGTTGCTAGGGCACCTCAATAAAATAGAGATGTTGAAATAAAGAATAGGACAATACAAGAAATGACTCGAAAAATTCTAATAGATTCCAAATTGACGGATATATTTTGGACATAGGTATTGCATACAACAATTCACATTCACAATAGAGTAATGCTTAGAAACAAAACTGACAAAACTCCCTACGAGCTATGGAAAGGAAGACCAACAAATGTGAAGCACTTCATAGTTTTTGGAAGAAAATGTTAAATCAAAAGAGAAGATGGCAGAATGGGAAAGTTTGACTCTAGTGTGGACAAAGGAGTGCTTGTTGGTTACTCAAGTACAAAGAAAGAATACAAGTGTTACAACCTGAGATTGAACAAAGTTGTGGAAATTATCAACGTAACAATTGATGAAACAGGTAGAAATGAATTAAAGGAAGAAGAAAATGAATCAATGGAACAACTTTACGAAGAAGAAGCAGAAGATGAAAAATAAGTCGAGGGGGAAGATGAAGAGGACATGATAGAAGAAAAATATCAAGCTCAGCAAGTTCCTCCAAAGTCACCTAGCAGATGAGTACATAAGAATCATACTTCAGATTAGATTATTGGAAACAGAGATGCGGGAGTAGAGACTAGAAGAAGAATCTGTTCACCAAAACAAACACACCTAGAACTCTCACCTATTATTTAATCAACCTGTTTTGAAGAGGCCAACAAGGATGAATTTTGGAATAAGGCCATGGATAAAGAATTGGAACAAGTAGAGAAAAATAACACTTTGGAATTGGTTCCAAGACCAAAGGATAAGAATGTGATCGACACAAAGTGGGTATATAGGAATAAATTGAATGAATATGGACAAGCTACAAGGAACAAAGCTAGATTGGTATGTAAAGGATATGCATAGGTTGAAGGAATTGACTTTGAAGAGACATTTTCCCCAGTTTTTAGAATGGAAGCAATTTGATTGCTTTTAGCTTATGCATGTTCCAAAATTATTAAAGTGTATCAGATGGATGTAAAATCATATTTTTTGAATGGGGAACTTGAAGCAGAAGTCTACATTGAACAACCAGAAGGATTTCAGTTGTCATAGAACGAAAATTATGTGTGTAATTTAAAGAAGGCTTTGTATGGTATAAAATAGGCTCCTAGAGCATGGTACTCTAGACTGGATAAATATATACAACAGGAAGGGTTCAGAAAAGGAAGTGAAGACAACAAACTATACATCAAGGTAACTCAAGATAGTATTTTATTAATTGAAGTTTATGTTGATGATATTATTTTTGGAAGTATTGATGACAGGTTAAGATAGAAATTTGCAAAGGACATGCATAATGAATTTGAAATGTCATTACTTGGAGAACTATCCTTCTTTCTGGGTCTTCATATACATCAAAGAAATTGTTAGGGTCCTAACCCGCACATAGGTAGAAAAATATATTTAGATGTAATAAAGGTCAATATTAATAAGGCTTTTCAATAAAATAGAATAAGGCGGATGTAAGAAGACCTAATAGAAGCTTTCGCTTCTAGAAGGATCTTCCTCTAGATGCTTCTTTTTTGTATAAATAGGAGTCGAGTGTATGAGAACCCTAGCTTGGATATTATTTTAATAGAGCTCTGCTCAATTGGAGGGTTCCCCCTCGAAGAGGTCTGTGAACATTGCTTTCAAATTCAAAGTGCCATTTCTGTTGTTATTCTTATATCATTTAAGTGTTATTGTGGTGAATGTTTTGGTTATATTGTTGTTATTATACAATTACTAGCATTTTATTTCTGTTCTGCATACATTTTATATCTGGTATATTACAAGTGGTATCAGATCACTTTCCTCTGCAGAAAGTGTGGGTTATTTTTTTTCTAGGGTAGAGATGTATTCCTACATCTTTAAGCCACAGAGATCTATCGTTATGCGCATAAACCCACGATTGAGGGATTCATACATGTAGAAAATACAAGTGGTACTTAAGTGCACATCTGTTGGCCACCCTTGTAACCCCTGTTGGTACCCCTTCGAGTGGTAGCGCATCAGACAACACCTGTGTATGGATCAACCTAGATTACCTAAATCCCTCTTTAGATAAATTGATCGGTCGCCTGACTGCTATAGTGTCACCAAGAACAACACTCAGGAAGATACTCTCTAGTTTCTGGGTAGTCGGGTAGTACGGCTAAGGGTATGGTCTATCCTCCTTAGTTAGTGCCTTGTGATATTGGGTTGAGTACTACTGTTGGACCCCACATGTATATCAGAGAAATATAGCACAGGGAAAACCCTTGTCTGTAGAACCCTTGAATACCTAACCCTTGGGGACAGAAACATAAACAAATTAAAACAGTCAAGATCTATTATCGCGCAACTATGTTCGGGTTGCTAAGTAAGTACGCATTTCTTTCTGGTTAAGCATTTGGGCATTTCCTCTCTATAGTATTCTTTATACCAGACGCAAAAAAAAAAAGAAAAAAAAGTTTGGAATTGTTTTCACCATTATTTCAGCCCTATTCCATTGGATTCATCTCTTCACCCTTATCACATTCATCCATATCATTTTTTTGGCAAACTTTTTTTTACCTCACCTGTCCCTTTTTAGTTCCCCCATCCTCATGTCCCATACTCGTAGCCAAGACTTGGAAGCTCTCTTCAACACCTTGCAGTCTGGTCTCATTGAGACCCAACAAGAAGTGAAACAACTCAGTGCCAATGTTGCCGCCATCAATACAACCATTCAGTCCTCAATGGGAGAAATCAAACAAGACCTCACCACCCAGCTTGAATCAGTGTTTTTGGCACTCTGCACCAAACTGCATATCCCTATAGATAATTGTTCCTCTTCCTCATGCCCACATACTGAAGGTGACCATTCCTCTCATTCCCATACCTTGCAGAACCATCACTTTCAATGTGACCTAAGCCTTCTACAGGTGGATGTGACCAAATTTGATGGCTTGGACCCCACTAGTTGGGTAACCCAAATGGAACATTACTTCTCTTTATATAGCATTACATATGACTTGGCCAAACTCCGGTATGGTGTTCTTCATCTAGATCAAGAACGTTGGAAATGGTGGAAATGGAGAAAAAATTATCGTCAAGGGTATATTGCTTGGACACAATTTGTGGCATAGCTTTATGAATGCTTTGAAACTGACACCAACCATTTGGGTCATTTGAAAAAGATGAAACAATTAGGAACAGTGGAAGACTTTATAGGTGCCTTTGAGCACTTGGATTTTAGAACAGAGGGAATGTCTGATGCCTTTTTCTGAGAGTGTTTTATCAGCGGCCTCAAGGATGAAATTCAGGCCCATGTCCTCATGGCTCGGCCTGAGAGTTGGGTGGAGGCTACCAAAAGAGATAAAGAAGAACAACATGTTGTATCTTCTCAAAACCGCAAACCATCCTTCATCCCTCTACCTAAACCAGTAAATCCCACTACTCCCTCTGCTCCACTAAAGATCCAAAAATTGACCCAGGCTGAAATGGATGAACGCCAACTCAAAGGCCTTTGTTATAATTGTGATGACAAATATTTCACGGGCCACAAGTGTAAAGAACAAAATAATTTTATGGCCATCTCCAAGGATATTTTGGAAGAAGATGAAGAAACTCCCTCTATGTCTGAATCACCTGAATCCACTCCCTCAGACCCTATCGAAGTAGAACCAGTCATTTCCCTCAATGCTCTCACTAGCTTCTCCACTCCCCAAACCCTCAAGCTAATCAATTACATCAAGCATCAGAAGGTCATCATTCTGGTTGATAGTGGAAACACCCATAATTTTACTCATCGTTGCATTGCCCAAGAAACTCATTGCTACATCCATGCCGTCAATAATTTCCAAATCATGATTGCCAATGGTGGTTCCATGAAATGTGGAGGGTGTTGTGAAAATGTGCGTCACCAAATTGGTGTCTACCACTTGAAATCCCATATGTTTGATATCGACATGGGAGGTTGTGACATTGTGTTGGGTGCAGACTGGCTAAGGACTTTGGGTCCCATTCTCATGGATTTTAAAGACTTAACCATGCAATTCGACCAATAGGGCCACCAATATAAGTTCCAAGGAATCACCACAGGTTCACCTGAGATCATTAGTTCCCATCGCATGGAAAAGCTACTCAAAAAGGTTCATTCTGGTGTTATCACCCAAATCCATGCCATACAAGCGACATAGACACCTTCTGTACCGCAAGACCTCCAAGCCATCCTTTCTAAACATCAATTGGTCTTTTCCACTCCCCAAAGCCTCCCTCCTTCCCATGGTGTTCATGATCATTCCATTCCCCTTGTACCAAGAAGCCTTCCTCCCAATATCCATCTGTATTGTCACCCCTTTTCCCAAAAAAATGAAATTGAGAAAATGGTCCAAGAACTCCTTAATGCAGGCGTTATCTGCCCTAGTACAAGCCCCTATTCATCTTTGATGGCCATGGTCTTAAAGAAATAAGGTTCTTGGTGAATGCGTCCTGACTTCCGTGCCCTCAACAAACTTACCATCAAAGACAAATTCCCCATTCCTGTCATTACTGACCTCTTGGATGAATTGAGTGGTGCCCAATTCTTCACTAAAATGGATCTTCGTTTGGGCTACCACCAGCTACGTATGAAAGAGGTAGATATTCCCAAGACTACCTTTAGAACTCATGAGGGCCACTATGAGTTTTTGGTCATGCCCTTTGGCTTGTGTAATGCCCCCTCCACCTTCCAAAGCCTCATGAATCATGTCTTCCATCCTTTTCTCCACCATTTTGTCTTAGTTTTCTTTGATGATATCCTCATCCATAGAAAAACCTAGACAGACCATCTTGCTCATGTGGATCGAGTTCTTCATCTACTCTCTCAACACCAAATTTTCCTGAAACAGTCTAAATGTTCTTTTGGCACCTCAGAAGTAGAATAATTGGGTCATCTGGTTGGAAAAGAAGGCGTCAAGGTGGATCCTAAAAATATTGAAGCTATGCAAGACTGGCCTCACCCAAAGACTCTTAAGAGCTTGCGTGGATTTCTAGGACTAACAGGGTATTATCGCAAAGTTTGTTAAGAATTATGGGAAGATTGCAACACCTCTCACTGCTCTCCTAAAAAAAAACTCTTTCACTTGGACTCCAACTGCTGCTTAAGATTTTCAAACCTTTAAGATGGCCATGTGCACCACTCCATTCCTCACCCTTCCTGATTTCACAAAGGCCTTTGTGTTGGAATGTGATGCCTCAGGGAAAGGAATTGGTGTTGTCCTTATGCAAGAGGGTCAACCTTTGGCCTTTACTAGCAAGCAACTATCTAAAAGAAATCTAGGCAAATCCATCTATGAAAAGGAAATGTTGGCTATTCTACATGACGTGGTTCTGTGGCATCCTTATTTATTGGGGCAATGGTTCCAAATTGAGACAGACCATCAAAGCCTCAAGTATTTTCTGGAACAATGAATTTCCTCCCTAGAACAACAAAAATGGGTGACTAAACTCTTTGGATATGATTATGAGATCATTTATAAGAAAGGAAAAGAAAATGTGGTTGCGGATGCACTTTCCCAAAAATATGAAGATGAAGAATACCTTTTCTCTCTTTCATTCATTGTACCAGATTGGCTCCAAGCCATTATGCAGGAATGGCTACAAGACCCCAAAAGTTCGTAGTTGATCCAACAATTACAGTCCAATGCTCCAGCTTCCCCAGGGTACTCTTGGCTCCATGAGGAACTTCAATACAAAGGTCGCTTGTATTTATGTAAACAATCAAAGATTAAATCCACGGTACTTTCTGAGCTTCATGCTACACCCACAATAGGGCACTCTGGGTTCACCAAAAACTATGACAGGGTCAAACGTTCCTTTTTCTAGGATGGTATGAAATAAGAAATTCGTAATTTTGTAGCTGAATGTGATGTGTGTCAACGCAACAAGGGAGAAACAGTCAAATCGTCAGTCAAACTACAACTGTTGTTGATTCCACCTACTATTTGGAAGGATATCTCTATGGATTTTATTACCGGCTTACCCAAATCGAGAAATAAATCCATCATCATGGTGGTTGTTGATCACCTTTCCAAGTACGCTCATTTATGCGCCCTTCAACACCCATTTACAGCATCCACGGTGGCTCAAATCTTCATGGATCAGGTCTTCAAGATTCATGGCATGCCGCACTCTATTGTTTTTTATCGCAACCCAACTTTCACAAGCAACTTTTGGTAAGAACTGTTCAAAATACAAGGCACATAATTGCATCTCAGCACATCTTATCATCCCTAGATTGATGGCCAAATGAAAGTTGTCAAAAAGTGTTTGGAAACATATTTGAGGTGCTTTTCCTAGAAAAAGAAAAATCAGTGGGCTCAATGGTTACCCCTAGCTGAATGGTGGTACAACACTTCATACCATATAGCTACATGCATGACTCCTTTTGAAGCAGTATATGGATAGAATCCACCTTCAATTCTCTCATACTTACCGAGAGCCTCGAAGGTCCATGTGGTTGACCTAACACTTACAGCTCGAGAGGCCATTCTCCGTACCCTCAAAGAGAATTTGGTCATGGTACAAAATCACATGAAGCAACAAGCAGATCAAGGTCGCTCTGAACGTCAATTTGTAGAAGGGGATCAGGTGCTTCTTCGACTGCAACCTTACAAGCAAACTTCCCTCAAGGCCAAGCATTGTCAAAAGATAGCATCCAAATTTTATTTTCCTTATACCATGCTCAAGTGTTTGGGACAAGTCGCCTATCAGTTAGCTTTGCCCAGCCATTTGAAGCTACATCCTGTTTTTCATGTTTCATGCTTAAAGAAGGTGATTGGAGCTAAGTGCCAAATTCAAACCAACCTTCTAGAGTTAGTTGAAGAAGGATCCATTTGGCTACAACCAGAAGTATTTTTGGACCAGCGTGAGCATCGCCTATGTCAGAGAACCATCAAGGAAGTGATAGTCTAGTGGAAAGATACAAGTCCAACAGATGCCACTTGGGAACCAGCTACCATTCTGCAACAATTTCCTGATCTCAAGCCTTGAGGAAAAGGTTGTTTTTAAGGGGGTGGACATGTTAGGGTCCTAACCCGCACATAGGTAGAACAATATATTCAGATGTAATAAAGGTCAATATTAATAAGTCCTTTCAATAAAATATAATAAGGCGGATGTAATAAGACCTAATAGAAGCTTCCGCTTCTAGAAGGATCTTCCTCTAGATGCTTCTTTTTAGTATAAATAGGAGTCAAGGGTATGAGAACCCTAGCTTGGATATTATTGTAATAGAGCTCTTCTCAACTGGAGGTTTCCCCCTCGAAGAGGCTTGTGAACATTGCTTTCAGATTCAAGGAGCTATTTATGTTGTTATTCTTATATCATTTCAGTGTTATTGTGGTGAATGTTATGGTTATATTGTTGCTATTCTGCCATTACTAGCATTTTATTTTTATTCTACATACATTTTATATCTAGTATATTATAGAAACCAAGGAATTTTTATTTCTCAAACCAAGTATATCAGAGAAATGCTAAAGAGGTTCAAAATGGAATATTGCAAACCAATTATCACTCCCATGAAAACCAGTTGCAAGTTGAGAAAATATGACGATTCAAATTCTAGAGATCAGAGGTAATATAGGTCAATCATTGGTAGCCTACTATATGTGACAACATTTAGACCTAATGTAATGCAGACATTTGGACAGGTGGCATGATTTTAAGAAGCACTGAAGGAATCACATGTATTAGTAGTGAAGAGGATTTTCAAATATCTCAAAGGAACACAAGCGTTTGGATTATGGTATCCAAAAGAAAAGTGATCCAGATGGATATCAGTGTCCACCCACCTTTTCCAACTGGCTCAAAATAGTTTTCTGACATTTTTGGCAATTTACTATTTTTAGCAGTTTTTACTTCCGGGGCCATTTTGAGGGCCTAAATGAAGGTTTTTCGACATCAAGATCCTCAATGATAGATAAAGGAATGATTGATCCCCCTAAATGAATCTCCTCAATGATACCTTTCCAACGGGCTATCACACACCTAAAACGGAGATTGTATGCAAAAGTTACGACCCTGGGAAGTTGATGTACTAACATACCCAAACAGGGCCCACATGACTTTTGGCACTTCATCTCCTAGGGTTAGGTTTTTGGATGTCTAGGGTCTTGGGCATTCCTGTTTATTGTAAAAAGGCCTTCAGAGCCTCACTGTAATCATCTTCTTGTGAATGCGCGCTGCCATCACATCTCTTCTCAGAGATAAGCCGCCACCATTCCAGCAAGCTTGTTTCCGCTGCATTTTACAGTTTCAGCTTATTTCGTTATTTAATAGAAAACCAATTTTACTGTATCTCTATTATCTTTTGTTAAGAACATGTTAATAATTTGTATTCATTTCATTCTTCTCATAAAATCCGAATCAGTGGTATCAGAGCGGTCTTCTCCTTGTCATCTTAATGCATGTCCCCAACGAGGTCGGAGTACAAAGAATTGAGTCTCAAGCTTGTTTCCCTTGAGGAAAGAAGCTCTCACACGCCCAAGCGACCTCCCATGGTAGGGTAAAATAAAGATGATGGGATAGGAGATCCTTTCAAACTGTTGATTGAGGAATCCCTCATGCAACAGAGGAACGAGATGATGGATAGTTTCGCACAAATCCTTTGGTGACTACCAACAGGCGAAGCATCTTCTTCGAACAGAGGCGCCGCCCCCTTCAAGGTGAAAATAAACTTTAATATTCCTATATTTGAAGGTCATATAGACACATATGTTGTTGAAAAGTGGTTGAATCTACTAGAAGGGTATTTTTCTGTTCATAAATTTTCGAATAGAGAAAAGATTACTTTTGCGCTCCTCAAAGCCATTCCCCATGTCAAAGATTGGTGGGAAACTTTCTGTGAGCAAAAGGAAATAGAGTAAACCTCATTATTTTCAATCATGACCACCTGGGAATCCTTCAGGGATTCTATTAAGGAACAATACTACCCTGTCAGAAGTTATGACGACCTATATACCAAATGGACCACACTGCGGCAAGAAAGAGACCAAGCAGTGCCAGATTTCACAAATATCTTCCATACCTTGCACACCAAGTTGGGTATCAAAGATTTGGAGAGACATCTAGTGCTTAAGTATCATGGTGCTCTGCATAGATACATCCAAACCAAAATGGAATTTCTATACATCTCATCCTTGGGTGCGRCCTACCAATATGCCATCAAAATCGAGCAGAAGCTCAAACAAAAGATGCGACAATTTGGGCCTGGGAACCCCTCACAACAAAATCCAGGAAAGGGCAGCCCCAACCCACCGAAAAAAGGATAGAGCAAAGACAGACAATATCAAGACAACCAGTACAAGCTGCAAGMAAAGAAGGACACTGGAAAGACAAAGAAAGATACCAAGAAGTGGTGCGACCTCCATAAGAGCCCTTGGCATAACACTGCCGACTACCGCTCAAAGAAATCGTTGGTGGCCGAAGTGAAAGCCTCTGAATCAGATGCAGATTCTGACTCCAAGACAGAACCAGAAAGGGGAAGACGGATCATTGACGCGAAACTCAGTGCCATCGTTGCTACCACCAAGCTCTAGCCTGATGAACCATATGAGCCAGAAGAAGGAGAGTGCCTCTTCCATTCACAGATGTGGGTAAAAGGCACCCGACTACACTTCATCGTTGATAGCGGTAGCCAGAAGAACCTCATCTCAGTAGAGGTCATCAAGTGGTTGGACCTGTCAACAACACCGCACCCACAACCCTACACCATTGGATGGCTCCTCCAAGGAAGCGATCTCTGCGTCAGCCAACAATGTCGATTGTCGTACAGCATCAAGCCCTTCAAAGACGAGGTATTGTGTGATGTTGCTCCTCTCAAAGTTTGTGATGTTCTTTTGGTACAACCTTATTTATGTAAACGTCATGATGTATATGAGTCTAGGCCTCGTAGTGTTATTATTACTTTGAACAAGAAATTGTACAGGATACCCGAGGCAGTCCCACCTAGTGCTATTTTCTTGATCTCTGCTAATCAATGCAGGAAGGTCATCTCTTAGACGGGGAAGTTTGTCTTCTTCGTGATTCACTCTCAGAATAAGAGAAAGATCACAGTCACATCCAGGGTCTCTATGGCCGACCTCTCCACACAGCAGAAGCAAGTAGATAAGGTCATGGAAAAATAATCGGATATATTCTCCTCACCTACAGGGGTACCTCTGCACTGTCAGGTCAAGTACCCCATCGATCTAACCCTCGATGCACCGCTACCCAATGGGCCAGTCTATCATCGCTCTTTTTTAGAGAATGAGGAGATCAAGTGATAGATCCAAGAACTGCTCCACAAGGGGAACATCCGCCCCAGCTCATCACCTTGCGGGAGCCCAATTGTGCTGGTACAGAAGAAAGATGGAACCTGGCGACTTTGTATTGATTATCAGGCTCTGAATAAAATCACTATTAGAAACCGGTACCCGATTCCCCGAATCGATGACCTCCTTGATCAACTCATGGGGGCCAAATACTTCAGTAAGATTGATTTGAAGTCTGGATACCACCAGGTCTTGATAGAACAGACAGATGTATGGAAGAATACCTTCAAGTCAAAGGAAGGACTTTTTGAATGGTTGGTCATGCACTTTGGTTTGACAAATGCTCCAGTCACTTTCATGAGAATGATGGATGATATCCTGTGACCATTCACCAATACTTTTGTAGTGGTGTAATTATATGACATTCTAATTTACAGCAAGACTTGGGCTGAACACTTGCAGCATATTCAGCACATTCTGCACACCCTGCAGCAGCACAAGCTATACGCCAACCTAGAAAAATGCTCCTTCGGCATGGACATGGTCCATTACCTGGGCTACATCATTGATCAGCATGGCGTACATGTGGATCCAAACAATATCCAAGTCATCCGTGACTGGCCAGCCCCAACAACACTCACTGAGCTTCGAAGCTTCTTGGGACTTGCTAATTTCTACTGCAGGTTCGTGTTGGGTTTCTCCCATATTGCATGGGCCCTCAGGCAAATAAACAGGGGTGGTGGTAAGGAAATATTTGTGTGGGGCCAATCCCAACAACAAGCATTCGATGATTTGAAGCAACGCTTGTGCTCGGCCCCAGTGCTTTCACTACCAGACCTGCAACATCCCTTTGAGATTGAGACAGATGCTTCAGACTATGCTGTGGGGGACATTCTCACTCAGCATGGCCACCTCGTGGCCTACCATAGTGAGACACTGTCAGATACTGTCCGTAAGTACCCTACTTATGACAAAGAAATGTACTCCATTGTGCAAGCATGCTGCTAATGGAGACATTACATTCTTGGGAAGGAGACAATCATCCACACTGATCATAAGCCATTGCAGTTCATGCAAACACAGGGAAAATTATAGAATGACCACCATCAAAAGTGGTCCACATACTTGCAGCAATTCCACCTCAACATCAAGTATAAAACAGGAAGCACCAATCGCATCGTTGATTGCCTCAGCAGACCGCCAGTTGTGGCACTCACCACAGTTCTAGACTCTTGCAGCCATGAGACATCTGGATGGCCCCAACTCTATGAGACAGACCCTGACTTCACCACCACCTACCAAATATTGGGTGCAAATGCAGTTTTCGATAATTTCCATCTTCAGGATGGGTTGTTGTGTCATCTGGGCCATATCTGTGTTCCATCAAGTGAGCGAGTGAAGCTGATCTGGGAAGCCCACTACAATCAAGTGGTAGGACACTTTGGCATTGAAAATACAGTGGCGATGCTATAGAAATTTTTCTACTGGCCGAAACTTTCATAGGAGGTTGACAAGTATATCAGGTCTTGCACTGCCTACGTTATTGCCAAATCGACCACTAAGAAACATGGCCTGTACACCCCTCTTCCTTAGCATGTATAATTCAAAGAACCCTCACACATGGGATGAGAGCCTTCCCTATGTCCAACATAGCTACAACCAAGCCTTGCATAGCTCAACTGGCCACAACCCCTTTCAAGTGGGGTTGGGATTTCAACCATTGGGTCCCATAAATGTTGCACTTCCCCTTGCGGTCACCTAGACTAACTCATCTCCTGCTCCAACTGAAGTTGACAAATCCACCTGATTCATTGAGTGGATCCATCACATTCGCCAATAGGTTCAGGATATCCTACAGAAGTCCAATGACAAGTACAAACAATGCCATGATCAACATCAGGTGCCACATAAGTTTCAAGTGGGCGACAAAGTTTGGTTGCACTTGCAGAAAGAACACCTTACAGGACCCCATCAGAAGCTTCACCCACTCTGTTATGGACCATACACTATCACCAAGGCCATGGGGGATAATTATTTTGAGCTCAACAGTCCTCCTTTCCTTGGCCTGCACCCAATGTTCAACATGGATCTCCTTCACCCTTATTTCCCACCATTATTGGACACCTCAGAAGTAGTAGAACAACTGACACCAACATAGCTCAACCCCAACTGCATATAACATGCATCTAATGATCAGATTGTGGACAGACAGATCAAGAGCACTCAACAACAAAGGATCCATCTTTATCGAGTCGTCAAAGCAGGGCAGCTCCTGCACCAAGGCAAGTGGCTCACCTGGGGACAAATTCAACAGAAATTTCCTCATCTAATGGGGGAACTCAATGCAATGGAGACCATTTCTTCCTAAGGAGGGAGTATTGTTCTATATGTATATCGGTGGCCACCCACCTTTTTCAACTGGCTCAAAACAGTTTTCTAACATTTTGGCAATTTACTATTTTTAGCAATTTTTACTTACGGGGTCATTTTGACGGCCTAAATGAAAGTTTTTTGGCATAAATCTCCTCAATAATATATGAAGGCATGATTGATCCCCCTAAATGAATATCCTTGATGATACCTTTCCAATGGGCTATCACATGTCTAAAACAGAGATCGTATGCAAAAGTTACGACCCCGAGAAGTTGATGTACTAACTTACCCAAACAGGGCCCACATGACTTTTGGCGCTTCATCTCCTAGGGTTAGGTTTTTGGATGTCTAGGATTTTTGGCATTCCTATTTATTGTAAAAAGGCCTTCAGAGCCTCATTGTAATCATCTTCTTGTGAATGTGCGCTGCCGTCACATCTCTTCTCAGAGATAAGCTGCCACCATTCCAGCAAGCTTGTTTTCGCTGCATTTTACAGTTTCAGCTTATTTCGTTATTTAATAGAAAACCAGTTTTACTGTATCTCTATTATTTTGTGTTAAGCACCTGTTAATAATCTGTATTCATTTCGTTCTACTCAAAAAATCCAGATTAGAAAGGATCTATCACTTATTGCCTACAGAGATGCAGATTGGGTAAGTTGCATTGATGACCAACAAAGAACCAATGGAGTGGCATTCTACTTGGGTGAGTGTTTAGTATCACAACTAAACAATAAACAATCATCAATATATTTATCTACAGTTGAGGGAGATTATATTGCAACAACAACATGTTGTACACAGGTTCTATGGATGAAACAAACTCTGACATGTATACAGGTTGAGTATGATGAGCCCATTCCAATCTATTGTGATAATACAAGTGCCATCAATATCTCAAAGAACCCGGTGATGCACTCCAAGACGAAGAACATTCCAATAAAGTATCACTTTCTACAGGAACAAGTTGTAGAAAAGAACATCATAGTTGAATATGTGGGCACAAAAGAACAAGTGGCAGACATCTTTACAAAACTGCTTCCATGGGAAGCCTTTGATTATCTTCGTCAGAGACTCAGAGTTATTTCTACTCCAAAATGATTGCTTTTGAATGCTTATCTTATATGTCTTAGATGTACACAAGGAAGTTCCATAAAGAGGACAATTCATGTTAGGAGATCAGACGAGTCAGTAAGGGGGAGTAGACCTTAATGGAAAGATACCTTTGCCATTGATGACAAAGGGGGACAAATTTATCAGATGGAGAGAACAGAGGAATGGTTCTAGAGGGAGCATTGGTCACAGAGATGCATGAATGGTTCTAGGGGGAGCATGAGTGATATGATTTTAGTATTTCATCAAAGTGTTTCTATCAATGCCAAAGGGGGAGATTTATGATTAATTGGGTTTGTTGTCATTGATGTCAACCCTTGAAGAAAGTCTGGTAGAAAAAAGGTTTGGGTAATGGACCCAATTTTATTTGATGTATAATGGTATGAGTTTTGATATATTTGGAGGTAATACTATTCTATATGTATAGTGTATGTCATGTCATTTTTGGTGGTCTATGGAATGTCACATAACTCCTCACGGTTTGAGAGTTATGGCCTTACGAATTTGGAGGACACTCATATGTCAGCTAGAAGCCCCAAAAGTTCAAAGAAGTCAAAGTTCTTGCAAAGAAGAAATTATTTAAATAATAAACTGAAGTGACAAAGTAAAAAATGATTATTTAGATAGTAAAGTGAAGTGACAAAGTCAAATAGGATTATTTAAATAATAAAGTGAAGTGACAAAGTCAAACATGATTATTTAAATAATAAAGTGAAGTGACAAAGTCAAAGAGGATTATTTAAATAATAAAGTGAAGTGAGAAAGTCAAGGAGTATTATTTAAATAATAAAGTAAATGGATACATTTCTAATTATGGAAAGTGGTTAGAAGTGGGCTAGCCCTAAAATAAGGAAATTGGGTTAAGATGGTTAAAAGGTAACCCCTTGAGGAAGCAACATAAAAGTATAAATAAGAGGCAAGGCTCTCTCATTTTAATAACACTTGAGAATATTGAATATCTATAGGTGACTAAGGTAACCAAAGGATATCTAAGCCTAATTTCAGAGGGAAGGTGAAGTAAAGAAGGCCAAAATTCAAGGGAGGATAAATTCTTTTGATGATGCTTTCTAAAGTATGTTATTTACAGGTCATCTCACCATTTTTGCAATAACCTTTTTTATAGAATGATTCAGACTGTGAAATTATTATTCCATTGAGAAAATATATCCAAGTATCTATGGTACAAATTTCATCTTGTGGGTTGTTGTAGTTTTGGAGTTACACTCTGTGAAAAATAGGGTTTTTGGCTAGTCCTGAAACTAGTCTAAAACAGGTGTTTCGGGTAAAAACGTCATAAATTCTTAATAATAGATCCAAATTCAGTAAGACCAAATGTGTTGGTTAGAGGAAATTATTTAGTATTCTCTGTAAAATTTTCAGATCCATACAACAAATATTCCATGCGAGGCACGCTCTACAATTTCTCTCTATAGAATAAACCAAAATTCAATAAGGTATGCCATTTTTTCTATAACTCCTTTTTTGAGAGGTTTGAAGTAGTGACGCATGGAGGAATTGCATAAAACACACTGAAGAAAATTGTGTACTATTTTTAGATCTTTATTCATTACAGGTACATAGTCATGATTATTTCAAGTTAGGTTTGTTAACTACTCCAAAACTAGTCTTGTGAGACTAAAGTAAAGGTTGGCGAAAATGCTAGTCTCTTGTTGTTAAAGTTAAGGAAGGTTTGCAAGTTGAGGTACATGTTGGTGTATGGTTGATGCACTTGTTTATGGTACAAGTTGATTACGGGTTGTTTGGTATAGGTTGGTGCATGGTTGATGCACTTTTTTATGGTATAGGTTGATTATAGGTTGAGTTACATGTTGATGCATGGTTGATACATGGTTCAAGTTATTGGTATAGGTTGTTTGGTGCAAGTGTATTGGTACATGTTTACATCAGTATATATCACAGTGATAGTGTGACAATGGTTCCATCATTCTACCTATACATCAGGGTGTTTGGACAAGGCAAGGATAGGTGGTTGTAGCCACCTTCCAGTTGTATCCAGAGAACATAGAGGTTGTAGCCTCCTTCTGGTTGTAGCCAGAGAATTGGGGAGTTGGTGATTCCCTCAGTTTGTAGCTTGAGAAACTAGGAGGTTGGAGTCTCCTTCCAGTTACAACTGGAAAATAAAGGAAGTCGGTGCTTCCAATGAATGTAATTCTTCAAGACTTATAAGAAAAAGAATTCTGTGGTTTTTTCCCGCTTTGGTTTTCCATGTAAAAAACATTGTGTACTATGTATGTGTATGATTGTTCATTTGTTCATTGTTTATTTACTCTGAAAATATTGGATGATAATTCTACATAGATATAACACTTGCATTATATGGTTAAAAAGTATTAGATTTCTCTATTACTGATTCACCCCCCCTCTCAATAATCCAACACTCCCTGTATTTTTACTACAAAGATCCCTTACAATCTTAGAATAAATAGGTATGTCCTTAATGGCATGAAGTAGGGGGATATTTACACATATGTTTCTAAGTTCAGTCTCTAGATTATTCCCTAGAGGTACCTTATATTTCTTCACAAGTAACCTTTCTTGATAAGGACGAGGATTAGTTTTCTCAGGTATTTATTCTAGGTGATAAGTGTGAGGAGGATTTTCATGTTGTACATGCATGTCTCTTTCTTCATCTAATTGGTTATCCATTTGTTATTCTTCTTGAACTGCTTGATTATCTACTTGTTATTTTTCTTGAATAACCATAGTAGGATTTGGTTTATTCAAAACCCTCCCTAATCTTAATTCAATTCCATTAAATGAAGCATGAGTTATCACATAAGTGGGGAAGGTTTGTACTTCAATATTTTGTATATGATGTGTAGATCTATTATTCATATTAGGAATGGGTTGTGCGGGAATAGGGGTAGGATGAGGAGTGTTTGGGATAGGTGAAAATTGCATTTGTTGCTTCATATTTGGGTTCATAGGTAGTTCCAGTTGTTGTTGTGGATGTGGAGGTGGAGGAAGAGTAGGGGGATTAAATCCTGGTAGCAATTGAAAGATATTGGAAGGGTATTGATGGTAGGTGGGAAATGTTGATGGTTGAAAGGTAAAATTCCCATATGCATCCCCCCTCCATCTTTGTTGCCAAGGATGTATTTGTGGTTGATGAGGTGACCATTGAGGATAAGACATTGGAGGTACCCATTGCTGTTGTGAATATTGTGTGGTAGGATCTACAAACATATTAGGATTTTGTTGTCTCCATGCCCTCTTGGTGGGTTATGATGTTTCCTGAGGTTCTCCCCATCCATTGAAAATGGATTTTAGTATAGGTAAATAAGGGAACTCATTGGTAGGGTGATATTCTATACAAAGGCCACAAATTTTGATAACATTAATGGGACATTTCTTTTCAGGATGCCTTTTCCTACACCGAGGACAAAAAATTGCCAAAGTAGCATTTTCTTCTTCTTGTTTTATTTTAATTTTAATGGTATCAAGTTGGGAGCTAATGGTGTTGAAGATGTATTTTTTGAAGTTTTCTATTAGCTTCCCCAATTCTATCCTAGTAACACCTCTTGGTGTGGGTTTAGTAATTCTATTTATAGGATCTCTTACACTTTTTCTTTTTTTGTCTTGACTACGGGAGTATCTTTTACAATACTCTGCAATGCCTTCAAATGGATTTTGGTACACATCTCTAGAAATCATGAGGTTTAGTACCTTAATGCAGTCATCCCTCACAAATTTTAGGAAAATGGTCCTAACTGTGGTTGTGTATAAGGAAAATTGTTTTGTCTTTTGGTAGTTGTATAGAAACCTTTCTAGGTAATCTTCCAAACTTTCCTCCTCAGACTGCTTCATTTTAAATATGTCATTCCTAGCATCCCTAGGTCTATAGTAATCTTGATATTTTTGGAGGATAGTCTCCTTCATGCCATCTAGATATAAGATTGTGTGTTCTCATAGGCTCATAAACCACCTTAATGCTGAGTCTTTTAGTGTGGCTAGAAAGAGTTTTATTTTTTGTGCATTATCAGTGTAATTATAACTCCTACATAATATATCAAATTCAAACAAAAATGAATTAGGATTTTCTGTTGACATACCATGGAAGTGAGGCAGTAAGGACAATGAAATATTATTCATAGAAATGTCTATGGTTATGTCTAATATTGGGAATCCAAATGTCTATGTTTCATTGTTTTCATTTCCCTCTTCATCTTCCATATCTCCAGATAGTACGTTGTAGGGTGTTGGTGATGTCTCCCCACTAAGTGATGGTTCAAACACTAGGTTGTTTGGTATATCCAACTGTTCAAATACCTTGTTTGTTTCCCCAATGGAAAATGAAACTTCTTCTATTAGTACCTCTGTCTCTTTTCCAACTCTTACTTTTGATGGGGTCGCCAGTAATTCCCTTCTTGGTTGTTGTATTATGATTTCAATATGAACAGTGGCTTCAGATTTAGGTCATTTGGTTGTTGTTTCAATTGTTTCCTTTGAACTTTCTCCTCTAAGAATTTTTCCTCCACAAATTTTAGCTGAATTAGCGTGTGTAGGGGGGGGGGGTTCCTTGTTGTTTGTTTTTCTAATTTTTCTAAAATTTTGGAAGTAATAAATCTACCTTTACTATCCCTATATCTACTAATAAAAATAAGAAACTCTAATACTAATGAAACACAAACTTTTAACTACCAAAGGTAAAGAGTACAACATTTGGAGCAACCCCACCAAACTGGATGCATAGTTTCTTACCTCTCATCTTACTGTCTTCTCTACACCCTCAGGCTGTCCTTAAGTCCAATCCAAACTCATCAAACCAATCAAACTCAAAATGATACCTATTACCATTTACAAGTCCCTGACAACGACACCAAAATGTTGGTGTATATATATGATTAGTATATTGCACTCATTTATATGTCAATCCAGGATTCATAATCAAAAGAGTTGTTACACCATATGTGATGAAAATAGGTAACCTATACATGTTCGGTGTATCTATCTCAATCAGGAAATAATTAATAACATAACACTCTATTTTTGGAATATCTGAATACTTCACACAACTTCAAACTCATAAGATAAAGCTTATAGTATAACTCTCAAACAAACACTCAATTGAAAAGTTTCTTGCTTAGATAACAAGTTTTTTCATTGTAGGATCATGAAATGAAGAGATGAACTGAGATCTTTATTGTGGTAGCAATTGAAATAGAAATTAACAATTCACTATATTCACTCCTAGAAAGAAACCAATCATAACCCTATCAATTCCAATCAAAACTTCTTCAATATAGGAAAGATTCAATGTGATTGAACGACTTCATAACATTGAATGCATGTGAGAGATGAAGTCTTATTGTTCATGTACCTATTGAGAACAACACAATTATAAATTCAAAATGATAACAATTGATTATTTAACAATCCCAAACATCTATCCAACTCTTGTTAACTAAATATCAATACACAGAAATGAAAATAGAATTATCTACTATGATCAATATAACCATTCATTCACACTGATTCAAAATCAAATAAATATGTATTATACCTAAGAAATTCTGTGCACTTAGAATTATCTACAACACACGACGATTATGTTTTCACACTCACACAATTAAATTATGACACACAAAGACATATACAGGGAGGCTTACCTTGGTTGGGGCGGTGGGTCCTTACTGAACCAACAAGGTACCTCTAAATAAATTACAGACTAAAACACTGTACTCATACTCATGAATTGAACAAAATAACATTTTCATTCCTTCAATTGATCGAGTGAATCAGAATTTCAACATTTCATTTCCTAGCATAACAATGTATATCATTCTCTACTTGCTTTTTTATCATCTACACAACATCCCTTTTAAAGAAGGTTAGCCATTATAACCAAGGTCTAAGGATAATTATCAAATGTTTTCAAAATATTACAGTTGGTGATTCATATTGTATCTCAAGGGATGGACTTCATTCTCATGAAACGAAGTGCATGAGTGATGGATTCTATCGTGATCTCAAAACTATCTAAGGATACTTCCATCCAAGTAATTTCTTGAAATCATCACCAACATAATCGTTCAAAACGTTAATCCTGTAGGCAAAGGTTTAGTATTGGACTAGCACAGTAATAGAGTTGGGAACCAGACCAGCAAAATGGTTATACTAGAATAGGCGTAGAGCTGGTACCAGAATAGGCGTAAATATGGTACCGAAATAATGCAAAGTACTAGATCAAGAAGAGTATCGGATCAGGTAGAGTACCATATGAGTCAGACTACCACATTAGTTGGAGTATCGGACCAGGTGGAGTACCAGATCAGGCAGAGTATCAGATCAAGCAGAGTACCAGAATAGGTTGTTTCAGTACTGGACCAACGGTAGTACCGGATGAAGTGATGCCTTGTGATGAAGCTTCTTAGTAATACTCGAAGTAATTAGGAGCATAAATAATCAACCATTTAATCCCAATTTAATTAAGAAAATCAAACAAATCATGTTTTAACATATGTTGCCTCTCTATGCATATGGATAAGGTCACAAGGTAGGTTTGTGGAGGAAATGGACAACATATACACATCTCAGAGGTAAAATTGACTTAGATAGAGGATACTGTAGGGTAATAGAGGTGTCAAAATGGAGACTAAACAAGGAGGTCATCACCAGACATGGGATTCAAGGTGTAGTTACCCAATCTCATTTTTCTTCCTTTCTTCATATGAGTTTTGGTATTTTGGGGGTAGTTTAGATAAGTAGTGGACTTTTAGATGGTTAATTGATTTGCCTACATTATGAACCCTAGTGTAGTCATATGGGGGTTTTTCCCACTAGCACCGACACATTAGCCTTTAAATTTTTTAAGTATTCTACTATGTTGTAGTCTATCTTGGGTGCCTCCCGTGTATGGAGGTTTATAGAATATCTTTGGGAGACAAAGGGTTATTTCAGGTGATCGGATGTTTTTTTTCCCCTCTAGGATTGCCCAATGGTAAGGTCATTTGAGACCGGTTGACCCTTACTTCGCGTTTGCACAACTGAAACCTCAANCACATTAGCCTTTAAATTTTTTAAGTATTCTACTATGTTGTAGTCTATCTTGGGTGCCTCCCGTGTATGGAGGTTTATAGAATATCTTTGGGAGACAAAGGGTTCTTTCAGGTGATCGGATGTTTTTTTTCCCCTCTAGGATTGCCCAATGGTAAGGTCATTTGAGACCGGTTGACCCTTACTTCGCGTTTGCACAACTGAAACCTCAATCAGTGGTTCTTGAACCTCAAATATATCATCGAAAGGCATCGCCAAGTCAAGATCCCATAAAAACATGATTTTTTCTTCCGATGGCTCAACTTCCTCTGGATCAATGTTGTTTACCATTGAGCTGCTTGATTTTTCGGTAAGGGAAAACTCGTCTAGGAACTGACTTGACATTAAATTCATAGCATGCACCCATTGGGGACAGTCTCTTTCATAATGTTTCTCTTGATAATACAAAAATATTCGGAGACTACATTACCCAAATCAATGTTTAAGTTCACTGGAGGAGGTTCAATCGCTTTGAAAGGTGGGTTTCTCTTGAAAAAAGGTTTAGAAGGTCTTTGACCTTGGTTTCCTTTCCTGAAACTTCTCTTCATGTCTACGATTTCATTTGAGAGTTTATTTACCATCCGTTGTCGGTCTTCTATGTCTCTTCTTCCCTTTTCGGGACCTTGTTTTGTTTGTTTTCCCGAAGGTCTAGTCAACAACAATCCTCTCCTAGGAGGAGGATGAAATTCTTTCTTAACTAGTGAAACCTGGCCCTATTTGCATGCCTTCATCTGGAATTCAATCATTTTGGCTTCCTCAAAATTTTTAGCTAGGGTATGTTTGGCAACCCTTTTCACAAACATAGAAATAGACATAGGGAGAGCATTAGCATATATCTCAATTTGCATCTCCTGAGTAGGTTTAGCTTCAGGTTGAAATTTATTCAATATAGTGGTAAAACGTTGATTGAAGTCTTTAAACTTCTCTTTTGAATTCATGTTAGCGGCAAAGAGTTCAACCATCAAATCTCCTGTGGTGATTTCTTCTGTAAATTTTTATAATAAATCCTTTTGAAACTTCATCCAACTAGTTATGGAACCTATAGGAAAGTTAAAATACAAAATTGAGGTTGAGTTATCAAAAGTATATGGAAACAGTCTACATACTACGTCCTCATGTTGTATGTTCATCAATCTCATATCTAGTATGAACTTTTTAATATGGTCTTTAGGCAATCTAGAGGTTTCAGGGGAAAACTTGGGAAGTAGTTTTTCTAGGTGTCGAGGGAGGTTATGTACCCATCCTAGGATTGCTAGAGCATCTCTAGACAATAAAGGTTGGTTATTTGGAGGTGGATTTCCCCTCTTTTCATTATTATCATTATTAACCTCCATGTCGTATGATTCTGAAACTAAGTGATCTGAGTTAATCTCTTCTTCTTCATATGCGGAATCGTCTGGTTGAGAGTAGTTACTAGTTGATGTTTCAAGGATTAGGTTAAGGGGCCGTTCAATATCCGTGAGGGAAAAATCTATCTGGTCTTCTACTGTGTGAACAAAAACCTAGTCGGGGGTATCAAACACTGGTATGCATACTTTTTTTCTATGAGGAAGTAACGAGGATAAGGGAAATGATCCAATTTGCTGAGCATAAGCTCTTGTGATTATTTTGAATTGGTTCAACTCCTCGTGAGGAAGAGCATAAGGTATTTTAGGGAATAGGTTTTCCTCCTTGTTCTAGGGTGAGTTACTCGTTTCAGGAGTACTCTTTGTATGTGGGTTGTCTTGAGACTGACTAGCCATGCATATGGGCTATTTTGAATCTATAGGCTATGTGAGATATTATACCAACAATGTTTTTAGCCATTCATTCATCTGGCCCTCCTTCTAGCACCAATTCTGTTGAGGGGTCCTAAATCCCTTTAACTAAACAGAAGGAACCAAACCCACCACAGAGGCCCAATTAGACTTTGCAGCATTTGATGGTGGAATGGTTCTCCATATTTTTTGATCTAGCAAATTTATTGATGGGATTTACATGGTGATTGACAGGATATCTTCCTATGAAAGTTCCTCTTTCAGTTTAAACATTCTCTTTTTGTGTTTTATTTTATTAGATGAGTCTGATAAAATGATGTGTGTTGGTATAAACCAACTGGTGGAAGGGAGTCTTAACTATTGAAGAAGTTTGAGCTTCGGATAACCCTCATGCTCAAGCATGCAGACAAAGATATTCACATGTGTTACAAGCCTAATACTAATACATTAACTTATTGGTATTTCAATTATTGACTAACATAAAATTATCATAAGAAATTATCCATGTAATAAGATCATGGAAAGAAAAATAGTTTTCTTAGCTCTAACATTAATCACAAATTAACACAATGATTTACTTTCCATCATTAGGAACAAGAACTGCAAAAATATTCAAACAGATAACTTATCAATAGATGAAAAAAATATTACTCGTTACAACATCAATTATTGAAATAAAGTTGGAATTAATTCCTCCTCAATCCAATCACATAACTCCTTTATTGAAAAACAATTTTTTTTCTCCGGTCCTAATAGGACTTCTCAATTACGGTAGTTCAAAAAATAGTTCTTTACAATTCCAAAAATGAGGGTATTTCCAAAAGACAACGACCTTTGCTAAAAGGACCATCCATTTATTTATATAGAATCACCAACTAAAAATAGCTACTACGAGTTTAAGTTAAGTAAAACAAAATATCTCCACATGGCACTTGATCTCTCTATTCTATGAGAATCATCTCATGGTTTTACTAGAGTGGATGACTCTTCTCATATTTTGACCACTTGATGAAGAGATCCTTACATGTGTTTGCATATGGGAACTTTTGTTGGTCCATCGGGACTAAAATAATTTCTTTCACTTCTACTGCCCATTCTCTATATTTGACTATTTTAATACTCAACCACTACAGAATTGAACGAGACTTGATCGGATGCTCCATAAATTATTATATTTCACCTGGCACCATGCTGGCCGCCTGTGCAATATCCACTATCCATGCAGAGTCTTTTTCTGCATGTCACTTGACTATGTCATGCAGGTCGACAAATTCTTAGGGTGAGCCGAATTCTAGGAGGCCAATGCCTTTCATCTCCTGATTAATCATTTCCCAACCTTTTTCTCACTCGACCCACTTCTTTTGTATCTCCTACTGAGGTTGTTGGGCCATATTTACACAATATTTGGCTTATTTCCTGATCCGAGCGATGCTTCTCTCCCTTAGCACTCGGATACCATGCTCTTTGACATCTTGGCCCTTTTGTACCATGCTAATCTAATCAATCCTTTCTACCATTTGGTATGCTTTTTCATACCACCTTTCCCTATCTTTGCAGCTTTCTAGTTCCATAAGGGTATATTGTTGGAAATCGGTTATACCTGCAGTGAAAATATGTCATTCATTTGTGAATTTTTCATAAGAAATCCTCGAACTCACTCCTCAAAAACACCGTGGCCTATGTAGAGTTTTGATAGTATTTTCCCAAATGGTGCAGATGCTCCAACTCCTTAAGTGTAGCGGCCAATTCATTTTCATCTCTCGTTTCTTGATCCAACATGGCATCCATGATAGCCATCCCTGTGATGATAAGCTCAGATGTCTTGGCATTTTTTGTGTTGAGAAGCTTCTCATCCGTGGTGATGAGAATCGAGCTATCTAGCATGAGCCTTCTCTTCTTGGTGGTCCTTTTCATGGTATCTTTCCTCTTCCTATCATAGGTGATCTCCTATATGTCGATGACCTCATCAAAAATCTCAGGCATTTGTTGTTATCCCTAGGTTAGAGTGTTTATCAAGCTCCTAACTATGTGTATCTATTCTAGGGTTGGTTCCTAGAGTTGTTTCATATGTTAGGCTCGACCTCCATTTTTTGTTCATCGGCTAGTGAGGCATCGAACAAACTTGAAGAACCAGAGATAGGTTCAGTACATACTTGGTAATCAATTGTCGAGGTGTCGATCTCTTGCTGTTGAACCTCCTCTTTTTGACCACCCGATCCTAGCTCATCCCTCGAGCTATCTTTTGGGGTCCCCAACAGGTTGAATAATTCAGTGTATAAGACACTTTTGACCTCATGGTCACTCTGAAAAAGGTCTTGAACTCGAGCATCGAGACTTGGGGAAGATGCTTTCTCAAGTTCCTTTTCCTTCGTAATTGGTATCGGAGTTACCAAGCAGACCTATAAATTCTCCTCCTCGTCATAGATGGTTATTAAATCAACCAGGGGGTGTTTTACACCTTTTTCATCGGGCGCCCTTGAAACCTCAGGCTGGGTTGGAATGGTCCCCGATGATCTGATATGTGGTGATGGAACTCTAGGGTTTTTCATATTGGTGATTTATTCCAGTTGTATTTTTTGGAAGATTGGTTGTTGTCAATGATGTCAACCCTAGTCATGGGTTTTGGACCGCAAGATTGTTGAAGGTATTTTGACATGAAGGAAAATGAACATGCATATACAACACCCATGGATGTATAGTATACATCATGTTGTTTCCAGTGGTATGTGGCACGTCATGTGGATCCTCATGGTTGAGGAGAAATGATTTTTTGAAGATGACAAAGTGAATTGAAGAAGGAAGTACATGTAGGCCCTGAAGATAATTAAAGAAAAGAATTACAAAATAAGAAAGTATCAGGTCAGCCCTAATGTTAAAATGAAGTGACATAAAAGGTATAAATAAACATCATTATACATTCATTTGATACAAGTCGAATTTCGGAGGTAATAAGAAGAAAAGAAGGCCAGATTTCAAGGGAGGATGAAGTCTTTTGGTGATGTGTTCTAAGGTATGTTATTTTCAGGTCATCTTACCATTTTTTCTAGAATTATTCATATGGTGAAATAACGATGGTATTGAGAAGACATATCAAGGTACCTCTGGTAAAAATTTCAACTCTTGATTCTCTATAACTATGGAGATACACTCTATGGAAGATAGGGTTTGTGACCAGTCCTGAAGCTAGTCAATAAACATGTGTTCTAGGTAAAACAATCATAACTTCTTCATCAAGAATCCAAATGACATGGAAAAAATTTAATTGGAAATTGTACGGACTGTAGTTTCTTTTGTGCAATTTTCAGAATCGGATGTTAAATATTGAGAGCGGGGCATTCTGTACAAGTTTGGTCTCCTGAATTGACCAGAATTGAATAAAGTCTACCATTCTTTCTATAACTTCTTTTTGGGGAGGATTCAAGGAGTGAAAATTGGAGTAGTTTCAGAGAATACATTGAGTAATATTATATACAGGATCAGAGTACTCCAATAATTTAATAATTGCAGAAATTGAAGAAGTCTCAGGAAGCATTATCAGGTTCTATGTGATGATTGGTTGATGGTGATGATTTAATGTAAAGTTTTATTATCTCTCATATATTCTTGGGTGTAAGGAAGGGGAAAGGATGGAGAGTTCAAATCTCTCTTGATATTGGAGGATTGTATCTTCCTCTTGGAGTTTTATCCCTCCCTTTACATTTGGAAGATATAGCTACCTTTGGAAGTCATTACTTCCCTTGAACAATAACTATTGATTATTTCTCATATATTGTACATGGTGTATTGTGGTGTATTGGTGTAACTCTTATACTATTGCTCATTTCTCATTGGATATAGTTGAATGGTTTAAGTATAAGTTGGAAAATGTTTTAAATTGTACTTGATACTGATTCACCCCCCTCTCAGTATCAACAATTGGTATCAGAGTGGGTTACCTTCAAACCACTGGAAGGAAGATCCTAAGAAGAAATGGAAGACAAAATTCCAAATGGGATTCCACCATTTGATGGAAGCAATTTTGAATACTAGATTAATAGAATGGAAACTTACTTGAAATCTCTTGGGGAAAATGTTTGTTTCTCAGTTTCTTCAGGATACAATGCTTTGAAGAAACCAAAGACTGCAGCTCAAAAGGAAGCAAAAAGGAACAACAAATTGACAATAGATACCATCTTGGATGGATTGACAGATTCAGTGAAATGCAAGGTGGGATCATGTGCATCATAAAAAGAGCTTTGGGACAAGCTACAAGACCTTTATGTAAGGGAAGATGAAGAAAAAGAAGAAGAAGAAGAAGTTGAAGCAAATTACAACATCTCAGATTTCAAAGAAGAAAATAGAGGTCAGTTCTTTTTCTTTAATGGCGAAGGAGTAGGTCATGTTGAATTTGAATGTACTCATCCAAGGATTGAAAGAAATGACACTGAAGAAGAAAATTCCAATGAAGAAGAAGAAAATCATGAAGACAAAATTATTCAACAAGAAGATGAGAATCTTAAAAAATTGAAGCATGTTGAGATTGAAAATAGCAAGCTCAAAGACATGCAAAGAAAACTATGAAGTGAATTGGGTAGTTGTGAAAAGACATTTGTAATCTTGATGAAACAATTAGAATACTTTGAGAAACTAAAAGAAGAAACCATTTCCTTGAAAACTCTACTCGAAGAAGAAAGAAGAATATGAGAAGTAAGGAATGTCCAAATGATGAAGAAAGAAGAAGATTGTGAGAAACTTGAACAAGAAGTTGTCTCATTGAGGAAGAGATTAAGAAAATCTCAAGTGCCAAAAGACTTAACACATCTTGGATGCATGGGTGAAACTTCATACAAATAAGATGCAAATACCAACAAGAAGGTTGAAGAAAGAGCTACACACACAGTTGATGAGAAGTGGACCAGGATACCAGAAAGAAGGAATCGTTACAAAAGAGATGAATATCCAAGAAGACCTCCTACCTTTAGTAATCAAAGAAGATTTAATCATTATGAAGTAAACTACAAAAGAATAGATCATGAACCCAAATGAACTACATCACAAAGAAGCCCACTTACTGCAAGGTATCAAAGTTTCTTTCTTGGTCATTGTTATACTTGCAAAAATTTTGGACATAAGGCAATTAATTGCAGAATCAATGAAAAAAACACAGACGCAAGAAACATGAATGGTGTAAATAGAAGATATGGAAATAATCATGGATTTGTCAACAAAATCTATAATTCATTTTCCCCATTGATGGACAAACATATTGCATGCTACAAATGTAATTATCTTGGTCACAAAGCATGATATTGTAGATATATGAATGAAGATTTCCCTATGCCAACCATAGTATGGAGAATGAAAGAGATTCAAGACAATGAAGATTGTTGAATAACATTGACCACTGAAGAATGTAGAGAAGAATATGAATGGTACATAGACAGTGGATTTTGTTCACACATGACAAAGGATCAAGACAAATTCATCATATTGAAGAGAAAGGGTGGCAATGTTGCATTTGGAGATGACTCATCTGTCAAAATACTTGGAGAAGGTGTAGTAGATCTTGGAAGAAAAAATGTAAAAGAAAAGAATGTTCTATTGGTTGAATACTTGAATCATAATCTACTAAATGTTAGTAAAATGTGTGATCAAGGATACACTCTTACGTTTGACTCTCAAAAATGTAAAATCAGAGAAAATGACTCATGAATATTGGTTGCAACTGTAACAAGAAGACCAAACAACATATACATCCTAGAAATGAAGAAGAGAGAGAAGATATAAGCCACACATAAGGATTCCAAGGAAGAAAATGTCCGAGAGACAAAAAATAAGGATGAAGCATTATTGAGTGTCACATGTTTAGGGGGAGCAGCCCCAAAGAAGAAGGTTACATTTTTCCATTAAACTCAGGGGGAGAAGCCATACCCTTTTCCATTGATGTCAAAGGGGGAGAGAAATTTGGATCATGATGATAGGGGGAGCATGAGTGTATCCATCAATGAAAAAGGGGGAGATTGTTGGAAGATTCGTTCTTGTCATTGATGTCAACCCTAGTCATGGGTTTTGGACCGCAAGATTGATGAAGGTATTTGGACAAGAAGGAAAATGCACATGCATATACAACACCCATGGATGGATATTATACATCATGTTTTTTTTGGTGGTATGTGGCACGTCATGTGGATCCTCATGGTTGAGGAGAAATGAAGTTTTTAATATGACAATGTGAATTTAAGAAGGAAGTACATGTAGGCCCTGAAGATAATTAAAGAAAAGAATTACAAAATAAGAAAGTGTCAGGTCGGCCCTAATGTTAAAAGGAAGTGACATAAATGGTATAAATAAACATCATTATACATTCATTTGATACAAGTCTAATTTCATAGGTAATAAGAAGAAAAGAAGGCCGGATTTCAAGGGAGGATGAAGTATTTTGGTGATGTGTTCTAAGGTATGTTATTTTCATGTCATCTTACCATTTTTTTTATAACATTTTTTCTAGAACGATTCAGATGGTGAAATCGATATGGTATTGAGAACACATATCAAGGTACCTATGGTAAAAATTTAAGCTCTTGATTCACTATAATTATGGAGATACACTCTGTGAAAGATAGGGTTTGTGACTAGTCCTGAAGCTAGTTAATAAACAAGTGTTCCGGGTAAAATAGTCATAACGTATTCATCGAGAATCCAGATGATGTGGGACAAATTTCATTGTAAAGTGTACGGAAATTATTTTATTTTGTGTGATTTTCAAAATAGGATGTTAAATAGTGAGCGCGGGGCATTCTGTACAAGTTTGGTCTCCTGAATAGAACAAAATTGAATTAAGTCTACCATTCTTTCTATAACTTCTTTTTGGGGAGGATTCAAGGAGTGAAAATTGGAGGAGTTTCAGAGAATACATTGAGTAATATTATATATAGGATCAGAGTACTCCAAGAATTGAAGAATTGAATAAATTGAAGACGTCTCATGAAGCATTATCAGGTTCTATGTGATGATTGGTTGATGGTGATGATTTAATGTAAAGTTTTATTATCTCTCATATATTCTTAGGTGGAAGGAAGGGGAAAGGATGGAGAGTTAAACTCTCTCTTGATATTGAAGGATTGTATCTTCCTCTTGGAGGTTTATCCCTCCCTTTACATTTTGAAGCTGTAGCTGCCTTTGGAAGTCATTACTTCCCTTGAACGATAACTATTGATTATTTCTCATATATTGTGCATGGTGTGTTGTGGTGCATTGGTGTAACTCTTATACTATTGTTCATTTATCATTGGATATAGTTGAATGGTTTAATTATAAGTTGAAAAAGGTTTTAAATTGTACTTGATATTGATTCACCCCCCTCTTAGTATCAACAGTATTGATTCTAAGCCACTTGGCTCTCCTGTGATTGTGATTGGGTCTTTTGAGGGGATCCTCATAATTTCTATGAATTCATGATCATTCTCTAACTATTCAATGTATTTTTGTGCTCCTTCTAGTAAGAGAAATCCTATCCTTTGAGACTCTGTGGTCTCTGTTGCTCTGATTTATTCTCTAACTCTGAGAGCCTCTTGATTCAACTAATCTATTGTATCCACCTTTTCATCCATGATCATAGCCTTGAACCTGGTCATGTTTCGGTTGGATTTCCTCTATACTATTGAATTATGAGCTTGATTTCTTATGTAGATTAATTCTTTTATTTTCTTTAATACTTTTATTCCAGCTTAATACACTTCAACAATTCCAAATCATAATTGAATAGAAATAATTATGTAGATACGTAAACATGCATATCAACAACACATATACCCTGGGGAAACTCTGTACAGGGAGAAAAACCCCAACAAACAATATTCCTTTATTGCATTAATAATATAATATCTCTTAAAAATATCCACCATGAATGTTCTTCTCTCAAATATCTTACCAAGATGACTCTGACCTGACAAAGACTTACAAGACCTTGCTAAAATACACCTCTGATGTGTTACCTCTTTATCACTGATGTGCTTCTCTATTAATTCACCCTCAACTTGCATATGAAAATTGTGTTGCATAACTGTAGGGTTCAACCTCTTCTTATATAGGCTGAAGCAGGTAAGAGGGGAAGCTCGAAATACTAACCTGATTACATGCATTAAACATAACTCAGCTTCATGCTTTAGTTCAAACTTAGAACTAGACTTGAGATTGGTTACAACTCAACTTTACACTTTAGTTCGACCTTAGAACTAGAATTGAGATTGGTTACAAATCATAATTACACTTTAGTTCTAACTTATAACTAGACTTGAGACTGACATGCTTTAGTTCGAACTTAGAACTAGACTTAAGACTTTAGTTGCAACTAAACATTACACTATAGTTCTAAAATAGAACTAGACTCAAGACTTTAGTTGCAACTCAACATTACACTTTAGTTATACAATAGAACTATATTCAATACTTTAGTTGCAAATCAACATTACACTTTAGTTCTAAAATAGAACTAGAATCAATACTTTAGTTGCAACTCAACATTACACTTTAGTTCTAAAATAGAACTAGGCTCAAGACTTTAGTTGCAACTCAACATTACTAAAATATAACTAGACTCAAGAATTTAGTTACAACTCTTGACAAGGCAATTTGAAATTATCTTCATGGTGGATAATGTTTACACGTGCCAACGCACTAGATCAATAAAATTACATCATTTGAAATATTAGGAATATCGTTTGTTTCTAGATCATATGATTTTTATATTCAACCTAAATTTTTCTAGATGCTTTGACTTTTTCTCATGGCTCACAAGGTTTGACTAGGCTCACAGAGGTTGTAAGTTCCCCTTGAATTTTGTACTAGTCTGTCTATGCTCACAGAGGTTGTACGTTCCCCCTAACCTTTTCACTAGAATATCTATGCTCACTAAGGTTGTACATTCCCCCTGACTTTTGCATTAGACTCACATAGAATCTCATTCATCTGGAATTTTGGTTTGACTCACAGAGGTTGTACATTCCCAATGGCCTTTATCAATACCTCACAACATTGGTTGATTCTCCAAATCTCCCTGGCTAGCCTTAGGGTGGCCCATATGGCCTCTCATTGGAGAATGACTGTTGATGCTTCCAAATTTAACATATACTACCTCCTCCCATTCCTGAGCACATTCTGTAAAAATCTCATCCTCAAACTTGTCATGTGTGTACGGCCAATAGGACGATACTTGTGAAGCGTGTTGGAGGACTGACCCTTGGGATCATCCTTGAGAAACCAGCCTGTCAAGAACCTGAACTCAAGCTAACTTATCCCTTCTTGTTTGGCTTGAGCAGTTTCCTTCACTAGATAAAATCCCACATGGAAATCGTAGGGTATGAAATTCCATTTCTGGTCCTTAACTAGTGTGTCATTATAGCCCTACAGGATAGTCTGATAGAAGATTTATCCTACAATGAGTCTATCTAGGACATGAGAAGGGATTAAATGCAGTGCTTCAGTGGCCTTGAACACCCTGATATAAGTTGTGTATTCATCTAGATACCAATGTCCTATCTTAGATATAATTTTCTTGGCTGCTACAGACAACCTTGGGAATTCCTTTTTAAACAAAATGAAATAAACACGGGTGATGAATTCATTGCAAATAAGGGAATAATATTTATTGTAACTGTTCTTCCATAATATGTTGAAGTATAAATGAACAGGAAGTTTCGCAACATGCCATCTTAAATTCATACCGACGAAGACATTTCTCGCACATATAACATCGAGTAGGTACGAGGCCATGTGAAATGCATGAGCTTCTCCTTCTTTCGACATTTGAGCCTGTACTATGTTGGTGCTCAATTTCTTGGATATGATTGATCCCCAATTGAAACTACTCCCTAAGATAGCCACAATGTACGCTAGAAGCATCCATGCTTTTGAGAATTTGGAGCAGTCCTTTTCTCCATACAGTCTGTAGATTAGAGCCATAAAGTAGATGTATGGCTCCCTCAAGTTCATTTTCCCATACTAGCCATTGCTTCAGTTTGTTAATTTGTTGTCCTCCTTCCACCATGAGGCCATCAATGGGCTAGTGTCATGAAATTCATAGAATTTCACCACAAAGTTTGTGTTCAGCTACTCCTCTTGGTCCTTGAGCTTGTAGTACTTATGAAATTCTGTTGGGAGAAAAAGCCTGACACACCCACCATTCCCATCATTGATGAGGCACTTCTAAGAGTCTGTATGATCAATTAGCCAACTCAAAACCTCAATGCATGGGAAAAATGGATTTCAACAGGATACCATGTGCAAGAACAATCATCGAATGTTAGGGAAAAATTAATCATCGAGAACCCTTACATCCAGGTCGCTATGTGGGATATACTCTGGGTAATCCTCCCAGTTGATTTTGTTGAATAGGTCTCCCCACTGTGGGAGAATTATTTTGGATTCAGTGGCCACTTCTATATCATCGAATACCAGAGGTTGAATGAATGTTTTATTTTTCAAGTTTTTAATGACTGGCTCCTCCCTGGGAGCGTATTCCAACTACCTCACAGTACCAAGAGAATAACACTCACTAATTTCCTCCTCCTTTAGATTAGGTGCTCTCGGTGAGCATCTGGTTGTTGGATTTCTTGGAATCATTTTCCCTACAGCTAGAACATAGTTAGATACTGTGTAAAAAAAACCAAATGCATATATGTAACAAATTATGAACCTCGAATTGATAAATTTAACACATACATATATTGCTTGTTTAACCTAGTTTTGATGGTCTGATAAACAACACATTCTTGAGATGCTCGCTTTGCTTCTTCGGATGCTCTAAAAATGGAAAATTGTGTGCAGAATATAAATGTTTGAAGTTGTTTTCATGATTTAAACACAGATGAACTTACCTTGTCGCATTTGCTATTCAATTCAGGATATGAGTGCAGTTCTACAAAATATTTTGCCAAATATTCATCACGTTTAAAATTAAATTCGATCATAGGTCGATGAAA
>JASDQU010101678.1:548713-560422 GCA_032191745.1 Picea mariana
AGAGTTGTCATGGAAAAGTTGACTCGAAAGTGTGACTAGGACACACCGAACCTTAAAGTGACTCAGGACGATACTAGACCGTACGAAATCCCTGTGCTACAAAGGCACTTGGCACTTGAAATCGACATCTTCGTTTAATCATGTTACCTAGAATCGGGGAATTTTCCTTAGATAATCATCCTAAAAATGGATCCTACGCCATCGATGCCAAAAAGTATCAAGGATTGTCGATCGACAATCAACTTACCCAAGTGCTCTTGGATTAACTCTCTCGAAACATTTATGATTGTGAAAGTGCATTGGGAATCGACGATTAATGATGTGCCAGTGCGGAAAATTTCAATGATTTGACCCTTTGATATTTCACTGGTCCCAAACAAGCGCATCCATCATCGGCTATCGATGGTTTATCATGGTTCATGTCAAAGTTTGATCCTCTCATTTTCCACTGACACTGATGGGAATTGAATATCTCCTGAATCTGCATGGCGAATAACTAGCACAAACTTACTCTACCTTTTACCGATGTCGATGGTTTATCAACGATCGACGATTATTGTTACTGTTTGTCCATTTTACCTACTTGGATTTTGTTTATGCCAAAACAAGAGCGCTTGTCACAATGTTAGCTGCAAATTCTTAGTTAGAATGCCGAGTTATTTTAGACATAAGGTTTCATTTAACAAGTTGAAAACAAATCTGATTTTATCGATAAGAGTCATGAAAACAAAAATAACCATCCCTCCATATTGAACTCAATTCAGATAGTAAAAAAAAAGAAAAGTGGTACCCAAAAGTGACAGAATTTGATACAGCTTTTAGGGTTTGTCGAGCACTCAAAAAAAAGCTTCCCGGCTTGTCCCATAGTTTCTTGGCCGAATCTTTACCTGAGACATTCAACAACACCGAATTTGCAAGACAAATCCAAACCATACTTCTTTCTCTTGTTTCTAGTTTCTCCCACTCTTCCATCGAAATGCTTATCAGTTGGGTACCTGGAAAGACCGTTGTCCATTGTTCTCGATATACAAGAAGATCTTCCATTTTAAGCATCCAAAGCTCAAAATTATGGCCATTGAATTTTTCTATCTCTATTCTGGAACTTCTCTCCATTATTTATGATAATCTTTAACACAATTTATGACTTACAACTCTTACTGTACCTAGGGTTTATTTCTCAGATTCAAGATTTGAAAATCAAGAAAATATACTCACCAAATAATAACACCACTCTGATAACTCACTTGTCAGGGAAGACCTAAGCTTTGATACCACATGTTAGGAAATGAAAGACACTTCTAGAATAATCCTAGTAGAAGATAAGAATAATTTAATCAAGAATGAAAATGACATAAGAAATCACATAGCACACCGAGATTTTACCCTTGAAACCCTTAATTGGGAAAACAAACATTCCTTTGAGAATTCCACTCTCTTGTTTTCTTATTCAATCATAATAAAATATTACATGTCTAACCTTGGTTGACACCTAAGACACAACTGACATCATACCCTCTTGCCTGCGCAAGAACAACCCTGTAGCCAATTCTGCATACATATACATGACCAACACCCTGTGATTTACACATGCATTAGCATATTTTTCATTGTCCTTTAAAAATTTACAACACGCCTCTTTACAGTATTTACTACAGGAAAACCCCTAAATATTGGCACTCAAAAATGGTTACAGATCCATGCATATCATTGGCTACAAATACTGCAAAACTTTGGATCTTTTTATAGTCGACTCCAAGTCGGGTTACCAGTGGACCTTCATTCGGTGTCTAGTCATTCGTCTCATGCCCAAACATAGACCTCTTGTCGGTTGACTTTCCATCGATATAATTGACTTTGAATTTACCTAGTTGACTCTCTCGACCTTCGAATTGCTTTCGATCTACCTCAACTTCAACCTGTTGTCGATCCACCTTGACCTTTGATTGTAAGTCGATTCACCTCGACTATAATTTCATTGCAAAGAATATAACAACCCAACAACATGTTACCACTCAAATTAGTGATCTCGTCAATTTCCTCTCAAGGAACTAAGGTGGTACCACACAATAATAGTTCTCACTGTCACTTTGGCACAAGTCCCCACTCCTTAATCCCAACTCCTACAAAATGTTATGGGAGGATTTACTATCACAAACAAGAGACTTCACCAAATCTTAGTAGACCATTTTATAGTAGAAGTGTTCTTAGGTTAAAGTAGGAGTTAATTATTCAAATAATATTGATCTGAAATGAATAAATTGTAGAAAAATAACGCAAAACAACAAGTCAAATATCACTCAAACTTCGTAAAAATGAGTCAATGAATGAAAAGAGAGTGATGAACGCCCTTACTAATTTAGAGAAGATACCCTTGGTTTACCTCTAGAAAAATATTTCTATATGACTCAGTTATTTGTTTATATGAACTTTAATATCTGCAAAATGAACACAAAACACAGAAAGTGACAAAGAATTTTCCTTTTTGAGATCCCCCACAAATGTGAAAAAACTCTAGATCAACATATTTGGGGGGTTGGGAAGCTTGGAAATCAAGTTAGAAATGATATCTACAACCAAAAACTTCAAATTTTAATTTTAATTGCAATTTTAAACAATTTGTAAATTGCTTGCAAAGTTTGTGGTTCAAATCCGCCCTAGGGTCAAAACCCATAAAATTATTCCAGCAAGATGATAGATTTATAGTGGATGGAAACCACTTATTCTATCTCATAAATTAATATATTAACCAGGAAAATAACTCTGGAAAATGAAAAAGGGTTTTAATGATAGAAAACTTACCTAGCAGGCCCTTTGGAATGAGGTTATTGTTGGATCTTGTGTAGGATTTGTTGTAATTATTTCATATCTACAAAATCCTCACTATACCCTCATGCAGTAGGAAATAAATTGCTAAAACATAGAGGTTGAAATAGCCTTGGGTAGAAATAAATCTAGAGGGAAAATCCCAAGGATCTACTAGCTATGTAAGATGGAAATTCAAGCACAAGCTAGGATAATATTATTTCTTTTTCGTTTATTTGTATTTTTATCCAAAATAGAAAATAAAAGAGAAAGTAGTGAGTTCTACCTTGACCCTACCTTTACCTTCATAGCATCATATTGTGATCACAACCCCCTCTAAATTGACCACATACTTTGGTGATCGAGGCAGATATTGGTGGTCACCTACCTATTCCACTAGCTCAAAGAACAATTTTCCATTTTGTCAAATTTTACAGTTCTTCGAGTCCCAAAATTTTGGGATCATTTTGAGGCACTAAATGATGTTTTTTAGGACTTTTTTGGGGATAATAGTTGTAGACTACATGCCCTAAGCCCTGATGAAAGTTGTACTCCTCAGATAAACCTTTTTGACGAGGTATCGAATGCCCCAAATGGAGATCGTATGCAACATTTGTTGTAGGAAAATCTCCCTGCAGATAGGTAGATTGCCTCAAAGAGATAGACCCTAAATCTAAGATAGAAAGTGCTTAACGTGGACACTGACTTCCTTTCAAATCTATATAAACTAATACATGATAAGGAAGGAGAATAACAATACCTCTTTATCAACATTTGTCCCTACACGCTTCAAATTGAGCTCCAAACTCTCGCTCCTTGCTGAGTCCTGTAGACAAACAAAGTACGACCACTTCCTACTCTATTGATATTAGCTTGAAAACAGATCTATCTATCAATGATAAGTTCATGTAATATCAGACACAAACTAGAAAGAAACAAGCCAAGAAAATTATATTAATGAGGACAAAACATTGCTTACAACCATAGATGAATTGCAGCAGCTCTGCCAAGTCCTCCTTGTCTACCCCTTGCTCAAAAGATCCACGATTTGAATGATGATAGATTCACCAATTGATCCCTATGAGATCATAGGTCTCTTGCTTCCAAAATATCTCTGTTCCAACACCACTTATGAGATCATAAGTTTGGTGTGATTCTCCTTTTTCCAGTCCCCTTTCACCATTAGAAAGCTTGCTTATATAGCCTTGGAGAGGCTTTAACCACTTGAGATATCCTTGGGGAAGGTGAAGATTTTCCTCCTTCAATTGAGGATCTACCCTAAGATCATGGCTGGACTAGGGATTCGAATCCAACTGCCTTCCAAGAATGAAAGGATCCTTCCCCCATTCATCTCAACAACTTAACTACTGCCCAGAATAGGTAGCGCTCCCTCAAAAGGGCCATCAGAGCATTGTAACGCTCCATAGTAGAATTTAGGGGGGCGCCAACGCTCTCAAAATCCATAGTGCTCCCTCAAAATGGCCATAGGATCTTTATAACACTCCCAGATAGTGTAAGGGGGAGCGTCGGCGCTCCCAGAAGAGGTATAGGGGAGCACTCTCCTCCAAAAGCTATTTTTTTGAGTGTTTTTAGATGGCAAAAGGTTTGCAAGCCTATTGACTCATTTCTCCTCTTCCAAATCAAATGTTTGAGGTGTTTCAAGTGTCCTTATCATGTCATTATAGGCATGACATAGGCATCATGGCAGTATGCTTTCTTTGACACTTGCGACACTTGTGAGCAACATGTGACACTTGTGACCTTGTGAGCAAAATGCGACACTTAGGACCTTTGTAATGACGACACTTTCGACACTATCAAAGTGAGTATTTTTTATGTGTAATAGATTGCCCCCCAAAGTATGAAGTTAGAAGACAAGAACTGATAACTAAAATTCTTTGTAGATGTTCAAGCAAGGGTATAGACTTGGAGAACCTGACGGAAGCTACACACAAACATCCAACAAATATCATGACATATTTCAAAACCCAAGGCAGGCATACCTATGCTTGGGTGATCAAGACTTGCAAGATATGGCCACCATAAAATACATTGCAGATCCATAATTGTATTGATAAAAGGGTATAGCCACCGAGAATACAATGTGGATCTATACTCTGATGACCTGAACTGATCATAGCCACAAAGAATACACAGTGGATCTATGATATGACAAGACATAGCCACGACCAATACAAAGTGGATCTATGTAACAGTGTATGCATCATTTGTCCAATAGAAACTCCTTCGCAACCTGGGAAAGGCATATGGTCACTCAACCCAGGGTCTTCTTACCAATCCCAATATGGTACGAATCTAACCATGTGAATAGATGTCCTGATGTCAAACATGGCAGAAACCACTTGATTACCGGTCAATGGTGTGAACCATTAACAAGTGTGAGGGAGATCACCATTAATGTCAATGATTCCCAAGGTACCTTAGTACATTCCAGCGAATGTGAATAGATGAGCTGAGGTCGAACATCCATGGAATCATTCGATCAGAGGTCAATGATGTAAACCTACTGTCAAATGTGAGGAGGCCTACCATTGAGGCATGTAGGTCCCAAAGTACTAACTGGTTTCTAAGCCTGATTCCCGGATAATGTGTTGAAGTCGACATGAATAGACTCGTTGAGGGAGGGCCTTGATGTATCCCCCATCAACGACATGAAACAAACATAGAGATGTAATTGGTAGATCAAATGGACATGGACTGACATAGGTTTTGAGGCAAGATATTTGGGATGGCTGACTCTAGAGGTGGATACTTGAACACTGAGGCACAACAAAAAAACATGAAATGGACGAAAACTATGCAGTGGATACTGTGAATTGCGTCGAGTGACTCAAAGGAGTGAAAGGAACTCAAAGGATTGGCTCAGTGCAGAGGTTCAGTGGATTATAATGCATGCAAATGACAAAGTGTCGTGTTCAAGGGTGACTCTAAGAACTGCCTGATAATGTTCTCAAGAGACTGCTTGGCTTGCTTCTTTCAATTTTTTCCCCATCCAGATAGACGAGTACCTCTTTTTTATTTAATGAGCTTGAGGAGGATAACACATGCTCGATATAACTCACCTTCAATAAGTTTCTCTTCCTTTGTTTAATGAACCAGAAGAAGTAAGAGTTTGATCCCGTATGGGCCTGTCGATGTGTGCTTTAGCGAGTCCAAAGACTGAAAACTCGAAGGATTTTTAGGATTATAGAGTCTGGAAAAACACTTAAAAGAGAACCCTCTCAGTTCCTTTTTCGTACAGTAGTCTAACGAGACTGAAAAAGAGATAAACTATCGCTCGAAAGACACCCTTTCGAAACTTTTAACGAGTGTGAAAGGAAGCAAGATCACTCGACAATCTTTTCATATTTAGAGAGTCTGAAAAGAGTTTAAAGATGACTCCAGGGAGTTCCTTTTTCGTGTGTTCATGTGGGTCCGAAAAAGAGATAAAAGTATACCCGGTGCGTTCTCATGTATTTACGAGCACGAGAAAGAACAAAGACTAAGCTCGGTAATCTACCCCCATCTTGAAAGCTAGTGAATTGACTCCAGAATGATCATCAAAGGCTGGAGACATGCCCCCCAAGCTTCAATTCATTCACCGACTTTGAGTTTGTCACCAATTTTTGTGCTAGATAGAGAAAATGGATACATGTGGATGAAATGAAGGTTCAAAAATGAGGCCTAATGAAAGACTCGACTCAACATCTACGAGATCTGGCGAAAGACTCAACTTGAAGGGAGAGGTGATTGTTTCATTTTTTAATGAGCTTGACACAGGAGAAGAACTATGCTCAAGGTTCCAGGTTCGATCCCCAGATTGTTGTTTCATTTTTTAACGAGCTTGCTATAGAGAAGAAAACTATGCTTAGGGCCTTTGTTTCATTTTTTAACGAGCTTGCCACAGAGAAGAGAAACTATGCTCGTAGTTTCTTTATCATGGCTTTCAATAGGATAATTCTCTACAAGGGTACCATGTCAAAGGACAAAACTCAGTCATGGCTTCCAAGAGATCTTCACCGGATGGAAGAGAATCACTCTAGAAGGAACACATGTCGAGGGTCATGACAGGGGTAAGGAGATCAGGCTCCAATAACCCTACTAAAGAGATCACCATGTCAACTACCGAATCCAAAGCATCAGAAGTTGAAATCATGGGAGACAACGTCACATAATTGACATGCAACAAGGGAGATACTCTATGCATATAATAACCACTTAGGGAGGTAACCCAGTCAGGGCCGATGAATGAAAATTGATCAATAGTCACAATTATTCCATTGTGAGGAAAAGATATCACATGGAAAAGAGTGGATACAATAGCTTTCATGGCATAGACATAATCCCGCCCAAGGACTAAAGTGAAATCCAAGGGGTCTCGGACTACCATGACATTGATAAAGACAGTTTTCCCTCCCAACGTTACAGGAAACTGAGGAAGGATCCCTAAAGGTTGACTAGTTATTTTGTTAAAAGATAACAGATTCTGTGTAACCAGCGTAAGACGCGGACAACCCAAAGTGTACCAAGCAACATAAGACAAAATATTAATGGATGCACCTTCATCTATCAGCGTTTGAGGAACGTCCTGACCACGAACCTGTATTGTAATATGGAAAGGAATGTGAGAGGGAAGACGAGGTCCAGTTAGCGTACCCCAATCAAAAAGGATGGCTTCATGTTGGCAACCAACTCAATTTTTTTATTTTTGCTGCCTACACCTATTGTCGCATTAATGACAAATCATCGTCGCATTGTGCTACTAGACATTCGTTTCATTCTTGTGACAATTACAATTTGACTTCGATTCGGTTTTCACAACTGAAAGTGTGAAAACACCTCTCTCGTTGCTTTGACTGTCATTTTTTTTATTTGATTTGCTGAAAGACACTTGACCATTGGTTTATCACTTCACTGCAAAAGTTTCTTTTAAACTATACCCATTTACTTTAAATTGCGCAACTTGATTTCTTTGATAAAGTATTGAAAATGTTAAGTTATGAGTTATGTTTGATGACAAAAGGGTCATAATTGATTTATGATATAATTCTTATTATTTTGAACTCTTAACTTATCATTTTSATATGTTTATTGGTCGCAATGTTTTTACACTTTGATTGTGCTAAAAACACATTGGCATTATCTTAAGTTTGGCTTCATATAAAATGGCAATAGTTTGAGTTTTGCAAAGGTGCTTTGATCCACCTTTGGATTTTTGACTTCATGGTTTGAACCCTTGCTCGATGTATTGTTTTATGAGTTGGTATTACATTGATTGATCATAGTTTTAAACTATACTTTGATATGATTGCATTACTATCAGTTTAAAACATTTTTATTGACACGACAGATCATGGTTTAATGTTGGATATTGTGTTGGATTGAATTGTACACTTGGTGCATGAGTATAATGCACGGTGTTGGTTCTGTTTCAATGACTGGCACGTTAAAATGATGACACACCTATTTGTTGGCCGATGCATATGGTATAAAAGATTATGATCACAACAACATTGTACTCAGTCATTAATACGATGCGTGGTGGTGGTAATCCCACCACCTTCGCATGCATGCAGTTAATTCTGGTCTCTTCAGGCACTGAAGTTGTTAAACCCTATCGTTTTTGACTCTATGCATTGTTTCATTCAGTCCAAACCCCACCATGCACAGAAGCCATGGCCCCTGTCGTAAAGACCGAGCCCAACGGGTGCCAAGCACTGTTAACATTCGATGGTGCATATAACGACCTGGAAGAGTTCGGATGGCTCACTTTCATAAGGAAGTTTGATGGTTATAACTTCGCTGTGGCTCGGCAATTTGCTTTTTCGTTTGATGGCTATCGAGCCAAAGTTGGAGATGTCCAGCTTGAAATCACTGAACAATTTCTCAGCTCGGCAACCAGCCTGCCTATCCTGGGACAAAAATGGTCGAAAAGTTGCAAGGTAGATGATGTCCCTTGGAAATTACTGTTCCAATCTCGCACAATGCACTCCTGAGACAGAGGTTTGCCTGCAAGGATGTTGAAACCCCGCTGGCATGATCTCCTCATGGTAATTAAGCAATTTATTACTTGTAAGGGTAGGTACGGGTTTGTCTTTCTGTTTCACCTTCGTTTATTGATGGTTTTTATGGGTTTCGAACTAAGTATGCCTTACTATCTGCACCGAAGCTTGTTTAAGATGGCCAAGCATTATAAACGCAGCCAGGCTGATACTAGCCTCTTCCATGTGGGGTTGATTAAAATAATGTTGGTTCATGAATTGGGGTTACGTCGTCATTCTTGGCATGACTTTCTGAGCCGTAATGGCTTTGAAGAGTCTAACCCTCCATAGGTGGATAAGCCCATGGTGACCGAGAACATACCTACCTCTGTGCCTTTTAATGTTTTACTACCCGAACCTAAGCTTGAGTCACCTGCGAATTCACCTATGGCTGTGAATAAACGAGCCAAAGTCGCTGAACCTACAACCAAAAAGCCTGAACCTAAGATTGGTGCTAATTCGAAAGGAAAGAAAAATGCAAGGTTGATCTCTCGCATGGAGAGAAATAAACCCAAGCCCCCTGCCAAACCAGAGCCTATCGTGGTCAACGAGGACTCTGATTCAAGCATTGAACGTTTTCTTGCCGAAGAGTTACCTTACTCAGAGGGCCTGTGTGGCAATCCTCCTTATGATTTTGTCAAAAACTTACCTCCTTGTCTACGGGATAAACCTGACTTCCCTAGTCTGGAAGAACCTCGTGAAACCCTTGGTGAATCATCGAAACCCTCGAATGCTCAACCTATTGCTACACCTTGCGATCAATGTCGGTTATGGGTTGAAAGATACTACTTGGATGTACCTACATTGCAATCCAGAATACACGATTTGGAAAACCAAGTGGCTAAGCTCATTGGTCAGAATGCAAAGATGCAACCTTCCGATAAGAAGCAACGAACCACGAGTTCAATCCTATTCAAAAATGTTGAGTCTGCCACAACAATTGTCAATTCAAAATTGACATAGCCTCAGCAACTGTAATGGTATAATTTTTACTCTTTTATATGGCGTGATCATAAGCTCTGCATACATTGTTGACTTGCTCTGTCATGCATCAGTTTTGATTATCGATTTCTGGATTGGTTGTGATTAGATTTAGTTTGATTGATCATAATTTGATTCAAATATGCTGTTATTTGATATCTTTTCTATTCTTGAAATATAAATGATATCTCTGTTCGATTTAGTTACATCTTATGCGATTTGATGGGCAAATTGGTTAAATATGCTGATTGTATTTGCTATGTTGGGACCAATTCGTATATCATTTGTTACATAATCAAATTTCGAATGAATAACAATAATAGCTGTTACGATGTGAACTGCATTTCGATGGTAACAAATGTATTATTTGATTGAGATTACAGGGATGGATTGATCGTATCAAATCTTTCGATTTGTGTCTATAATTAAATATAGTTATATGCCTAGTTTGTTGACTCTGTCAAAACCCTGTCTGTCGACTATGAGGTGATCGACATGAAGACTATTGAGTCGATATGTGTGGAGATGATCCGATTACCTTGGAAGCAATTCATACATCGTGCTTTTAATTGAGTGATCTCAATCTGCTGTTGTGATTATAATTAGTCAATTACAGTTACGAATTTACCTGTGAATTATTTGAAACACAGTGAATGAGAACTGTGGTTGGATTCTATGGATATAGTGATGTATGAAATCGTAATGGCTTTCTATATTGGCAATAATATGAATCTTATGCTAATCGATAATGATGGTTTGTATTTCATGCGATTTGTGATTGCATTCATGGAACAGTCTTGTTAGAGATGTGATACGATTTTATGCCAATTGGGAAACAGAGCATTCCTTTTCTATCCCGATTGTATTCTATTCGATTTAGTTTCATTTAAAGGATTATTTTTATTAAATCATTAGTAATTTGTGATTATTACGAGATGATTGGATTCAATTTGATTTGATTGTATATCTGGTCCTATTTTCTATTCTAGACCAGCTACAGAATCAGAAGATTATGTAGCTAAGTCTGTTAAGTCATTTTTTTTATTATTTTTCTAATAAAACATTATTCTAACTTGACTTTTGGTGTCTATTGCAGGCAAATTCGAATTGGCAATGGATATGAGGAGCAGTTGGAAGATATCTTAAGGATTTTAATTGCATTTTTAGTTACTTAGTTTAACGGATTTTGGGATAATTCCCAGATTGTGTAAAATTGTTTACTATTGTTCACAAGGATGTTTTACCTTGTGAAAAACCTATATAAACCTATGGTTTTAGAATAATCAATCATCCTCAGTTGGGGAGAACAAGGATATCGAGTTCTGAATCAAACTGGAGCAGACTTGGTGTTTTGTCATAGCTTTCGCTTTTCAATATATCGACACTTTGTTCCATGTTTTGTATATCATCTTGTTTATGGTTTGGTATTGCATTAGCTATCTGAATTAAATGCAAATGATATAATCTATTATTGTTATCCATATTTTGTTTCTTCCTAAATCGATAAAGGACATAACAATTATCAATTCATTTTAGTGAATGATAGCTTTGTCTTCTTCGTAATTTGAATTGTTATATATAAGCTTGTTGTATAATAGGTTTCCCCTTTTGCAAGAGTTTATAATCAGAAAATTGTTATAATATTCTTTTATGTTTTGTTTGTCCTGTAACATACTTCAAGAAGCAGCATAGTTGATCGTTCCCGAAAAGCTTAAGGACTTAACGGTGTGAGTTTCCCTCCTCCAACCAGCTTAAGAAGCAATCATACACAGGGCAGATTTGGAGCGTTTCCAGGTCAATTAGTATTTAGTTTACTGCTTTTATTAAGTAGTTTAATATAGATATAAATTTGATTTGTTTTAATTTCAGTTAGTTTAATTTCTTG
>JASDQU010101679.1:3236-43380 GCA_032191745.1 Picea mariana
ATTGAGATTAATTTTGCTTTATTGTACTTTTAAAAAAGTAAAGAAATTATTTTTATATTTATGTTTCAAAATTTTTAAGAAAAACATATGTCAATTTAGTGGACTTAATCATCATTATTATTATCACCATCATTAATACTGATAAGAGTAAGGTCATGATTATTAAATCCAATAAAATCACTTACAACAACAACTTGGAGGAAGTGATTTCATATAGATATCTTGGAATTGATATTCACCACAAGCTCAATTGGAATTATGGCATTGAGAAAATGATTATTGGGGGATGGAAAACTTATTATGGGCTTGAAAACAAATGTAAATCAGATGATCTTTGGAGTTGTGATAAGAAGAAAATCCTCTTTGAGACTCTTATTACACTTGTTATTCTTTATGGATTTGAAGTTTATGGATTTGAAGTGTGGGGCTCTAGTATCTCTAGTGAATTGTGGAGAAAGATAGAGCAAATACAAAATAATTTTATAACCTATAATCTCAAAATTAAAGGAAATACACTCTATCCCATCATTCTCTTAGAAACAAATCTCTCCCCCATTTAGATCATGACTATGACTAGATACCTAATGTATAAGAACAAGTTAAACAACATGGAAGACAAGAGACTTCCTAAAATTTCTTCAAAATCGAGTTCTAACCACCATCAACTCAAGAGTGGATGGCATAAAGATGTCTGGTCTTGCTAAACTATTAGGGAATCATGGAAGACACCATTTTGCAGAATAAATATACTATTAAAAAATCCTCAAATCAAAATTTAAGGAGAAAATAAAATTAAACGGAAAAATAAAATTAAGGTATTATAAGGATGTAATCAACCCTAATCTAGAAGATCAAAATTATCATCTGTTTTTCCAAGTGTAAATAAAAAAATAAACATTGCTAAGATAAGAACAAATTCTCACGAGTTCCATAGTGAAACTGGGAGTTGGTCGATTCCTAAAACGCCATGGGATGAAAGAGTGTGTCACCTTTGTGACACTAAGAAGGTTGAAGATGAAAAACACACACTTTCTCTTAGATTGTCCACCCTATACTCATATTAGATCTCATTTTCAAAATATTTGTCACACTACCAACCTTCCTAACCTCTTAACTTAACAAAAGTATTGTAATCTTGGAAAGCTTCTCTTAATGTTTTTCGTGGACAAAAGAAAAATTCTAAAGAATCACAAGCAATCACTTACCTTCTTAAGATCTGATAGACCAATTAAGTTTTAGTGAAAGTTAATCATCATCATCTTCATCATTTATATAAATATTAATATATAAAAATATAATAATAAATTAATCTTTAACTGTAATGATAATTAAGAATATTAATATTTATTAAAATTAACTTTTAACTATAATGATAATGATGATTAGGAATATTGATATTTATTGAAAATAACTATTGTACTTTTAAAAAGGTTATGAAATTAATTTAATTTAATTTTTTACAGTTTTGAAAAACTTTAAGAAAAAATTTGTGTCCCAAAAACTTTAAGAGAAAACATATGTCAATACGTAATATTATATATATATTATAAAATAATAATAATAAATTAATTTTAAAATTTAAGAATGATTATGGATATTAATATTTATTGAGATTAATTTTCTTTATTGTACTTTTAAAAACGTTAAGATGATTAATTGGCTTATTTTTATTTTTGTGTTACAGAAAAGTATTCTTAAATTACTATATATATATATGTTTGGTGAATTAAAAAGGTAGGTATCTATGTGGATTGATATTAATATTAATATTGGTAAAAATAATTAGTCTATAATAAACTATATAATTGGATTGATATTAATAAATATCAATAAAAATAATTAGTAAACTATATAATTGGAAATATAGAGAAAATGGTTAATAATAAATTATTATATTATTTTAATATATTAAAAATTATAAAAAATAGTATTATATATTATTACTAACACATCATAATTTCAACAATATAATTAATTACTTATTAAATATTAATATCAATAAATATTATATATCAATGTTTCTTAATGATTATGATGATAACAATGAACACCATTACTTAGATCAATTTTGGTATTTTAATTTAATAAAATTTAGAAGAAATTAATTGATTTGTTTTAATATTTTTTTTAATTTAGAAAGATCAGAGAGAAACCTTATCTCTTTTTTATTTTCATGATTTAACAAATTATGAATATGACCATTGTAACAAATATTGTGAAATTGAGATATGACGTGTGCATAGACATGGCATTCTAAGAGAACATTTTTTTAACTTTAACTTTTTTAGTATTAGAAAATGTACATATTATTTTTTCTTTTATATCTTGTTCAACTCCCAATTTCACATTGAAGCTCCTATCATTCTTATTTTCGAAAAGTTAAGTTTCTTCTTTAAGATAATTATAATAGAAATATATGTATATATATATTTTTTCTAAATTAAAGTTAATAATCTCTATTATCCCCATTTTCTAGGGATAACTAGGACATCATGTCTCGAGGCCGACATGTCCTAGAGATGGAGTACCGAGAATAGGATTGACATGAGCATGGCCCTGGAGGGCCCATCTTTCTTCTTTTTCATCAGAGTTGTCCTGTCAGCAGCAACATCACCCATCACCTTCGGTTTGGACCTGTATCGGAGAAGACTCTTGCTCCATGAGGTAATTGGTCCAGGTATCATGGTATGTGTTGTATTTGATCATCATAACCTTTAGATATATGCATCAAATTCCTTTTATTTCTGAAGACTGCTTGGATCTTACATTAACCCACTTGACCATGGTTGGGGGGATTGATAGGGTACCCTAGCAAGCTTGTACCCATAGGTTTTGGTTTGTCACTGGGGGATTTTGAAGGGCCATCGTCCGCTCCCATCATATCATCACTCTTACATCTTATCTCTCGTTCATTTTCCCCATTCCCCTAGTCTGGACATTAGGATGATCTGTTCGTGGGGTTACACCTTATCTCATGGGAAGAAGGGGCTAAAGGCCCAGAAGGTAAAAGCAACTGGTAAAAGATAAAAGCCATAAAAAATGAAACCTAGAGATGCCTCGCCCAGGGATCCCCGAGAAGGCAATAAAAAGCCTCTTAGCAAGAAACAAGAGGGGCCCAAAGAAAAATAACAAAACAATACCTAGCCAAGAGGATGGGGGGTCTCATCAAGAGCCAGTCCATTATGTTCATGGGTACCTAGCAGTATGACATTTCCATTATCTGGTTACCATGCCAGGGCAGTGACCTTTGGTTGCATGGCCAAGGGAAAGGGGGTCTCATCACGAGCTAGCCTTATCATCTCTGTGAAAGTGCTTGTGGGTAACACAGNCAATAAAGAAAAGAAATAATAAAGGCAATAAGGGCTTGGAAAGAATTGCATCCATGACGGGTACAACTCACCTTCTACAAAGGCACCCACAGGTAATATCACCCCTGTCTTTCACTCTACCCGTATGTCTGGACATCCCTTAACCACATCACCTCATGTTACATGGCTTGGATGATATCCTCTGGAAAATTTTCTTCTCCTATGGATGTTGGCCCAATAGAGTATTTTGTCTTTTTCTTTGGCTTTGTATAGTAGGTCATTGTAATGTCTTTGAGCTATTGGAAGATATATCAGGGGTTTTCTGCATGTATTTGATAAAATTGATGACGAAATATGATTGACATTGCTATGATCTCCATGACTAATGAGCCCATGGAGGGCGAAGTTTTTGATGTGCAGGACCATGCCCGACGGACAGGTACCAGTTGGACCGGTACACATGGGGAGATGATTAGTTCGGACCTCCATGGGGCTGAAGAGCCCATCAGTTGATTGATGGGACCCCATCAGGGGCAGAGATAGGATAGTGATTGGATGAGCCTTTTCACATGAGAAGAAGAAGGACGTTCCACCCAGGACACTTTGGCTGACCCCAACCCAGGGGGGTTGACCCACTTCAGATGGAACGTTTTCCTTTTGATGGTCAGGACGTCACCCAGGAGGCTTGGACGTCACCTTGAGCGTGAGGCAGTTTGATAGGATGGCTGGCACATGTGGCAGCTTGGAGGAGCCCAAGAAGGGCTAACGTTTGACTTCCGGATGCTGGACTAGCCCCAAAAGGGCCCAACGTCTCCCTCAGAGGGGCTTGACGTCCCACCTTTTGCTCATTTGTGTCTTTTTCTTAGCAATTAATGTAAAATATAATATAATTTTGGTTAGTAGCCTTGTTGGCTATTTTTAATGACCCAATTTTAAATTAAAGGTCATGAGATGCTATATATTGAGGATGTTTTTCCCTCATTTGGATATAACACAACAAATCACACTTGTGAGGTCTGATTTTTGCACCCTTATTGGGTATTTGGTCTTTAAAAGTGAGGCGCACTTGTTGATGGGAGGCTTTTTTTGGCATATTTTGGCATTTCTCTTGAGGAAGGTTTATAACTAGGGCTTGCACATGCTTTTCTTCATGATATGTAAGTGTTTTTCCTACAAAACTTCTTGATTGAATGGTTGTAGGTTAGTATTTTTGCATTAACTTATAAATTTATTGATTTCAAAACCCTAGGTGACAAGCACACAAGTAGGTCCTTGTCATATGTCCCCTTAGAGAGAAATTTTTAGCCATTGAAGGAGGAAGAAAGAGCCTAGCCTTTGCTACACTCTTCTAACTTCTTCCCTTAAGCTAGTTTTTTTTTTAAAGGTTAAAAGGAGGGTGACTTCCTAGGCCTAGGTTATCTACACCTAGGGCCGTCCATCTTTTAGGGTTTTAGTGATAGAGCCTTGTCTTTACAACACTCTCCCTCATTAAATACTCTTGTTTTAACCCTCTTCTTATGCTAGTTGTTTGCCAAGTTTGACCTAAAGAAGGAGGAAAGAGCACGAGGCCTTGCTTAAGCAACACCGGAGTGAGCCTCTTTCCCCTAGGGTTTTGATTCTAGGGCCTTGCCATTGCAGCACTCTAGAACCCTTTCCTCTCGTCTTTAGCCTGTTACCCCTTCAACTTTGAGTCCTCTCCTCTATTGACTCCATATACCCTTAGGCACTGATCTTAGGCACACAATGTTGAGGTCATAGTGTCCAAAAAAAACTCTCAAAACTTTAATTCTTGAAACCCTAACTAACAAACTAACCCTAATTAGGCTGACATAACAGTTGGTTATCTCATCTTGACGCAACAAATGTTGATAATAAGCAATTAGATGATAATTAAATTCATTTGTTGAGTAAATGGTTGATTGGATATGTTGTTTCCTGCATCATCTCAATAGTTATTGGTGAATTGATATTTTTATATTGTTGTATTGATGAAACTTTTATCTCATTGATATCTATTGTCTCATTACTTACATATGAATTATCGGATAATCAGATGAAGTACTAACCCTTTGAGTTATAGCCTGCATATATACACATTGTATTGCTCTTGCCTTGTTCCAAGCAGGTGTTTTCATTTGGGCATACACTTCATTTATTGGTTGATTAGCTAGATTATCTGACCTCGGGTGGTAACCTGTGAGGGGGAAACTTTGCCTTGATTCTTATACTTCAGCCTCTTTAAAACCCCAAGTTTCCAGGGACGTCTCCCTTGGGATAACCTCCCTAAACAGAAAGAACCTCCCCATTGAGGTGACATTGGGTGGGGAAGGTTCCTGTTACGCCAGTTTGGCCTTTATCCTTTAGCCTTTCTTAATCTAGCTACAAACTGTGCAATAACAATCTCAAACACCAAAATTATAATAGAAATATATTTTTTATTTTCTAAATTGAAATTAATAATCTCAAACACCAAATTTTCATTATTGTATATGAAAAAAGTTGCAACTTTTTAATAAAAGTAAAAATTAACACTCACCATATATTTGAAACCAATATTCATATAACTTGAAACACAATTTCCCTTCATATCTAAGTCAAAGGCACGCAAGCACCAACACAATTTCCGTTCATATTTAAGTCAAAGGCATGCAAGCACCAATTTTTGAGTCTACAACAACTTCCCCCTATATAAATAATCATTAATAAAAATGAAAAACATATGATTTCACCTACTAAAAAAATCCATAATAGTCCATGTGTTAAAAGTATTTCACTATATTATCTAGAATATATTCAAATCGGATAAAAAGTGGGAGGTTGGAACTTGAATAACATTCTAGCCATAATTTAGAACTTGTCTCGTCCTCCAATTATTTTTTAGTAAGGATTAAGATTAATGGACTTCATTCTAAACTTCCATAAATACCCTTAAATTGACTTCGATATGAAAACCTTCTTTTGAGAGTCCATCTATCACTATATTGAGCTCTCTATAAATGATGTAATAGGAGATGTTGATAAACATTGTCTACATTCATTTCAACAGTTGTAGAAAGTGTTGCCACATTAATTTCCATGTCATATAACAATCAATCATCTAATCATCCAATTTACTATCACATAAGATTCACCAAACACCTAAAAATTTTAAACCCCCTTATTTCCTTCTAATTTCAGTGAAAGCTTCAAAACCATCAAATCTACATAGTTTTTAGATCCCCAATCCCACTTTAAATTTAGTATTATGAGAAGAATTTACAAATATAGTACCTTGTATTCCACATATAGGTTGTTTATCTTTCCTAGCACCATTAGAATACCCTTAACATCCTAACTGATCAATTGGAGGATGATCCAATATCATGTATTTCTAAGATTTTAAGGGAATTTTTGTGTTTTAAAAAAATGATCTTATGTGAGATGCACATTAAAAGAATGGAATATACATTTCTTAAAACATATCAACATTTATAGCTAACCAAATTCCCCAAGATACAATGAGGGAGAGAACTCTAAAGGATTTGAGGTTTTTTTTTTGGATCTAGTTATTTAAATACTCTTCTATTATCAACCCTTGCCATCCACCCTTCCATCCTATGAACTAAACCATATTTTCCTACAAATTTCCAACATATATACACCTAACTAAAATATTATCTGTTATTTTTTATTCCTCCTTACCCAAAGTATAGTGCCTTGGGCCATGACAACTTCATTTTTGTATAGCCTCCCATGTTAATGCTTTATTCCTTAGCACTAACCACATAAATACTAATCTAGACTGGATCATTATATTATTTTTCATCTATATCAATGCTTTATGGGTGGAAAAATTGGAGGAATCAACTTGCAGAGCCATTTTAGCGGTTAATCGAAATTTGGAAATTTGTGTCCAAAAAACTGTCTGACATATTTCAGAGCCATTTTGAGGCATCAAACGACACCTTTTATTCTCCAAAACTTACAATGCAATCATCTTATATATTCTACATATTGCTACCTTTCCAATGATGCAATACTTGCCTCAATCGAAGTTCGTATGTGAAAGTTATGTCTCTTGCAAGTTCACCTACCATATTGATCACCATGGTGCGAGTGGATGCCATGCCATTCCCTGTTACTTAAATTTGTGGGGCTAACAATGCATTGGATTTTATAAAACATTCTAGAAGTTCCAAACCCGATCACTTTGAGAGTTGAGGAAGTCAATTCCGTAACCCTAAATGGCTATTGAGCTATGTTAAATACCAGAACATTAAGAAGAGAAGGGGCGTCATTCTATGTTATCATATTTTGTTCCATAGCTAAGTAGAAAAACCGGGAGTGGGAAATTAAAGAGCATAACAGAGGGGGTTAATGTTTTGTAGTATCCTAACATTCCATAGGTCTCAAGAAACTACATAGAGAGTGCCTTCTCCTTTGTAGTTGCATTATTTCGATACGAGTGAAAGGAAAGTACAACAACCTCACCATCTAGCTAGTTTTTCTCCTGTAAGGGTTTCCCAAAGAAAATATTTGTGTTATGTTGTGGATGGTGTGTAATTGTGTTTTATTGTTCTCTATTTTGTGCATTTTATCTATTTCATGCATAAGAAGAAAATTTAGTAACTAGATATTTTGGAATATAAATGAATTTAACCTTCATATTGTAGATTTCAGTTTTGCTTATCATATTTTTTTGTGAAAAAATGTTCTTGTGGAATATCCATGACAATTTACATATCATATTAGTATCAAAGTAGGTTTTCTTGGGTTATTTTTGGAAATTTTTAGGCATTCATAAATCGATTTAAGAATAAATTCATAGAACCCTAGCCATGGTCGACGAGTCTATTCATAACAACCTTGGAGATCCAAAAAAAGAGAGATTTGTGAGGATAGAAGAGAAAGGCATTGAAATATCTCGCAATATGACCATCCTCATGGTGGATCTAACAAGCAATCTATGATCATTTGAAGATTTTGGAGGCTTGAACTTAGAGATCATATAAGAAGAGAAATTCAGAGATAATGAATACCCAGAAAATAAGTCATGGAAAGAACCTGAGAAAGAGTATTCGGGTTCTTGTGCCATTAACCCTTCATGGTCACTATTCAATATGGAAGAGAAAGTGGACACAAATCCATAACAAGGTGAGATCGATGCATTAAAATTGAATCATTGGTTGCAAGAACTGGAATTTTTTTTTAGTGTTAACCATATAGATGAAAAGAAAAAGATTAGATTTTCTAGATTGAAGTTGGTGGGCCATGCTTTTACTTGGTGGGAAATACATACATAAACACTTTGGTTGGAGGGTGATCCACCAGTAACTAGGTGGTTGGACTTCAAAACCCTCATCAAGTCCCAATTCTACCCTATTAGGTATGTAGAGGACCAATTGATTTGGTGGCACTTCTTTAAGAATAATTATGGGTAGAGTGTACATGAGTAAACCATCAAGTTCAGGGAGATGGCCATCATGTTGGGTATCTCTCCCAAGAGCCCAGATGTAATCATCAAGTATCTGAGGGGTATACATAGTCATTTTCAAAATAAATTGATGCTTTTCAAGCCAAGGATAGTGGATGAGGACGTAACACCCTGTTTTCCCTGAAGACCGATTATACTAAGAATTCATATAATGTAATTATTAAGCATGTGATTATGTTTTTATTATTGAAAAATATCATACAACTGACTAAGAAGGAAAATACTTGAGCACTAGCCATGATATCACAGGTTGAAATCAATCATGTGAGTCGATGCGGTGGAGCTGAGGTGTTTCAGTGAATAAAATAGAAATATTTCTTAGCAAGCTTGCACACAAGACATAAATACACACCTGCCAACATACTTGAACCCACATGGAACCACGTGACCAACTGTGGTAAGTAGGACAAGTGGTTGAGGTAGTTATAATTGTTGATAAACTTAATCTCTTGAAGAGGTAAGGGTCAACTCAAAACCTGAAAGAAGTACATCTTTGGATTCCCCCTTCAAATATTTGGATCCTTGACTGGAGGCTGTGTCTGATAGAAGCCATGGGAATCCCAAGGATTGGGTAGAAGAAGAGGCCAAAGATGGAAAATAGGAGATATATGCGCAGAAGGAGGAAGGGAGCAGAAGATAGGAAATACACAGAGAGGAGGAAAATAGCTCGCAACATAAATTGAGAATACATGAACTGAGTTGACTTGAGGAGACTAATCGGAGAAAGATAAAGTGAGTAAAAGACTCATAGATAAATGGTGCATTAAAAATAGATGTTCAGATGCACAAAGATGCGAAAAATAAGAGATTGGAAAGTTATTCTTGAGGAAAATAGAAAGCTTGTCCAAAAGAACATTGATCACCCTGAAATAGAGAAGACCCATATCAATATTGGAGAAACAAAAGACTACACCTTGGTATATTATGGAAAGAAAGGGAGGTCATTGAGGGACTGTATAATAGAGAAGAGACTCATTTTGTAGAGGCAATCTAGTGGGAAGGGTACTTGATATACCTGTGGAAGTCTTGTGTTCAGTGGGAAGAGGGAAACTTTTGTTATTTCCAGTAGAGGAAGGAGAGTGACCTTCTTGGATCAATATAAGTATGGAGAACCAACTGAATCATTTACCTTGTGATATGATGGCTTTTCACGGGGGTGACATGTTGTAGGAAGGTACTTTGTAACATATCCTAAGGTTGGGAGGAAAGGAATCCTCTCTCAGTTAGTTGGTTTTTGAAACTTACCGCACAAATAAGTGTTTTTAACTTAATGTGCTGATGTAAATATGCCATTTCATGGTTAAATAGGAAATATGAATGTATGCCTGACTTCCTAAGTAAAATGGAGTAATTATGTTTGTTTTCACTATCCAACCTATTAAAATTATGAATCTATGAGAACTGCATAAGGTTAGGGTGTATTCATGTAAAACCTGCTAGACTTTGCATGGAAAGCTTGCAAGATATGAAGAAAATATTCACCCCAAAATTGACAAAGGAGATGTCATACTGATCAGGAAGGGATTTGGTATAGACTTTGAGAGTCTCAATTTTGTAGGTACCCTTACTCTTGATAGGAAAGTTTACATGATATGAAAAAAATATTCATTTGGATGGTGACAGGGGTTCCCTAGTGTTTGGGGAAACCTTTTGTAGGTTAATGAGAGACCTTAAGACTCAAGACAAGCACTTGTCTCAGATGGAAAGTTTGTAGGATATAAAAATTATTCATTCAAGTTCCTAATACAATACCTTAGTTGGTGTAAAAAATGGATCCTGAGCTCTTGACGTTCTAGTATAATATTAGGAAAGACCATAGGAGTGACTCTGAATTGGTTAAGTCCTAATTGAGACTGATGCCATGAAGAAAACCATGTTTTAGGAAGGAAGGAATCACAGTCGTTGGATCATTTTAGTAGAAATATAGTGAGCTTGGTTGGAGGATGTGGTCATCAGAATGGACTAGTACAAGGTTGTATTGGGAATTATATGAGAAGAGATCCGAGTAAATGATAGTCGTTGATCCATATGAGAGTGTATCGACATGTCTGGGATTGTCTATATGAGTCATGAATCCTTCGGAGTGAAGACTGTCCGAGGGATAGACAAAAGGTTATAGAGGATTCTGATGACTTAGGAGTCCAAGAGTCTTTGATTTGACGGGAGATTCCCATTGGGATATCAGTATTTGGATTCAGTACAAATCACTCTAAGGAGGAGGGTTCAGGAACCTTATTTGGTGAACATTCGTAAACCCTGAAGCACATGGTGTTTGTCATATGAATGAACGTGGGTGGTTCGATCTATCGGAGTGTGTGTGGTTAGAGTGAACCGATTAGAGTCCCAGGGTACCAAATTCGTATGCTTCTATGGGAAGGAACTCTGAGAATGGAGGAGGACCATTGATCAATGAGTGGGAGAGATTTAATCTTAGATGTAGATGTCGTGTGCCCATTCATTAGAAGGTATAATGGGTGTATAATAGAGATTAATCATCGAGTCAATCAAGGTGCTGATGAGATCGTATCCATTGAATCCTGAGTTTGAGGACCGTTGGATCCCTTAGAACAACCCATCAGACTAATGGATTCATAGATAATGTTGACCTTGGAAATTGAGTATTCTGATGAGAATGAGTTTGAATCACCACAAAATGTTAATTTGATGGAAAGGAATAATCTTGATTGTTCGATTGGGGGATCTAGGAACCTAGTCACCTTATTAAACTAAAGAAATAAGCTTCTATGTGGATTATTAAGAGTTAATATAGTATAAATTGTTATAAGAGAAGTCACATAAGTAACTGATGAACCCAATAGAATTTATTGAGAAAAAATAAATATAAGAAAGGAAATCCAAACACCCCACTAGCCTAATTGGTGTTTAGGGGGTCAAATGTGTTACAGAGTGGTATCGAGTAGAGTTCAAACTCTAGGGTTGTATGGGTCACCAAGGCCACTTAATATTGTTTAAACATGCTTGTTATTTGCCAAGAATGCACACTATGATGTTGATTTATGTAATTATTAACAATGTTTTTCTATTTCAGCACATAAGATAGTGAAAATGAATGGTGCAATGTATCTTGGAGGAAACATCACACTTCCAACATGAGGAATCTGACGGTGATATGGATAGATAAACCCCTTCATCTTTGGTAGCTATTGTCAGAAGTTTGAAGACAGAAAATGAGAGACTCACAAAAGCTCAAGGTGAATAGGTAGGGATTAATGCAATTCTATTGTAGAGCTTGTTTAAGATTTATCATGCATAAGAATCATCAACAAAGCACGACTGGAGGACAACTCAGCCCCAACACACACTTTGAAGAATTTTTTAAAATTGAAAGATGGCATATCAATGTAATATCTGGAAAAGATTGTAATTAAAGATGATCTTAAAAGTTTGGAGGTTGAACCATCACATGAGATTGATGGGGGATGTATGTTTATTTAATGTAATAGCTTGCAGTACATATTTGAAGCGTTTGATCTTATATGTCTGTCTCGAATATTTATTGTAATAAATCCTTAGTAGTTGAAATCTTTTATTTTGATAGGATAACACTAAGGTAGTCAGCGGGAAAAGCTCTATGAGCCCTCTTGTATAAATAAATGTATTGTTTCCCAAATGAGGCTGTTGAAGTTAATTTTAGCTAAAGGTTGTTGTGAAAGTAGAGATTGTTGTTGAATTTTGGTTGAGAGTTGCTGAAGAGCATGTATGAGTCCATGTACATATATCATTCGAATGAATATAACATAGAAGCGTTGTTCCAAATGTTTGGTGTTGTTGTTTCTATCTAATGAATGAATGGTAGGATTTCTGTTTATTGCAATCCTCTATTATTATTTGTTATTATGTTATGAATGCATTTGCATAGTTGAATGTATGAATCTCTGATATATTATATAAGTTTCAATTGTTTCTCTTCTACGAGGAAGTGCAAGGAGTGCATAGTGTCCGCAAGGTGTGCATTGACAGAGTCTGTTTTGACTTAGAAGCTCAGAAGAGATAATGTGAAACTTTTATTTGCAAGGAGTGCATAGTGTCCGCAAGGCGTGAGTGACAGAGACGGTTTGACTTAGAAAGTTCAGTAGAGATAACTTGAAGGTGTGTGTAGGAAGAAACACCCTCGGATTCATATTGTTCAGGAGGAAGAATTGAGCCACATAATAACTGTTGCAAGGAGTGCACTGTCCCCCTTCAAGAATCAAGTTGAAGGAATCTTATCGCAAAGCATGCGAAGGGTCGATACTTGGTTAAGTATATAGGAAGTCATTCTGAGAAGTTCAGAGTGTTGATAAGGGACAAGTCCAAGAGAGATAACTTGGATCTTTGTATGCAAAAAGTGCATATTGTTCACAAGGAGTGCACTGACAGAGTCATATGATTCAAAAGCTCAGAAGGAGTAGATCAAGGGTATTTACAGAGGAGTGTAAAGAACTATTTCAAGGTGTGTACAATTTCCCACAAATAAGATAAGTTGTGGAGGAAAAACCTATTGTGAGGTGTGCACAGGGTCAAATTCGACTATGTGTCGAAGAAAACATCTTGAGGAGTTAAAGTGTTTGAGGAAGAATAAGCTCAGAAGAGGTAGTGGGCAAGAATCCTTCAATAGAGTGGAATATATTGAAGATTTTACCAATTAATGAGAAAGATTCGTTCAAGAGGAAGAGGGATCATGTGAGTTTCCCCTAGTTTGTAAATATAACTATAAATGGCCAAAAGACTATGGAAAAAATTATATGTGTGAATATTGATTCGATGGACCTTTGTTTGAAAGGTAAATGGATGTGAACCTAATTATTTAATAAGAAAATGGACAAGTGTTGCATGAATAATGGAAGGGGGGGGTGTACTTAGAAAGCCCACAAATGCTATACGGAGAGAGGGTGAAGGAGATCAGGAATGGTTGCGTTAACCTTCACCAAACCAGTGCTTACTCTGACCTAGAAAGGAATTATAGTCAGGTTGGTGGGTGGGAAGACCTCCTCAAGAGTTAATGAGGGATGGCATATGTAAGCACTTGTCCGTAAGGCTTCCAGACTTGACTGCTGACTAGGAATTCGGGCCACACGTGACCCTGCTGAAAGAGGCAAGAAGGGAAGGTGTGGTGGGGGAAAAGGGAGAACATGCCTGCAAAGAGTGCAGAGATGGGAAGTGAATCTCGGGGATTAAAGGAAGAATGGAAAAACTAGGTGTTCTGGACACCGAAAATGGCAGAGAAGGTTATGATACAAGATGATAAATGAGGCTGGCCCTCCTTTCTTGGTATCATGTAAACCATTTCCAGGATCCCGCAGGAAGAGGAGAGTAACCTATGTCCCTATTGTGGCTGAGCGAGAAGAAAAGGTTGTGTTGCAGGGCATCGTGGTCTAGCTCGAGGGTGGCTAGTGGTAAATCTGTTTAGAGTGACTCAGCCTACGGTTGGGTGAAAATGGGCACCCCTTCCAGTATTCGCTTCACATTCTCTGATTTTGATAAGTCTTTTCTTGGCCTTAATTGTTGAGTTAGAATGATCAATGATTTCTTGGTTTTTACGCATCTCTCTCTCTCTCTCTCTCTCTCTATATATATATATATATATATATATATATATATATATATATATATATGGACATCTCTGTGTGAAATGGCTATGTTATGCGTATGCTTCCATCTCCTTGGGAACATACTCTTCCCACTGATAAATTGTATGCCCAACTTCACTCTGGAGGGATTCCTGGAAATAAGTTGTAAAATGGTAGAGATAGGAAATATCATGTAGACCTGAAACCACCCATTTGAAGAGAATACTTTCCCCTGACCCCCTTTCCATGTGAATTTCCAGAACCAAATCCCTAACTCATTCGGGGTGAGAACTTAGGGAAATATTGATAGGAAAATATCGAAAGGGAAATATTTTCCTTGTCCAAAGGATGAACATACAAGATCCATCTGGAAGGAACCAAGGGTTGTCATGGTTATTGGCTATGGGAAATATCCCCTCGAATCTACAAGTTCTGAGTTTACATATTGGGAAGATTATGGGTTGGTGCGACCAAAACCTCGGAAACCCGAAGTCACGAAGTAACGTGGACCATTGATCTATGGATCCTTCGGGACCCACCTTGACCATTTTATTTGTGAGTTTGGAGTTTACACATAGGGAGAGAACATATCTCGTTTTTCGGATCTATACACGGAGGACCATAGCCGTGAGATCCAGAGGAAAGTGCACGAGGTCTAACCCTTTGGAAGTGCATAGGAGAGTGGACTTTTGCAAAGTCCCGAAGTTAACCAGAACCATCCATCGTTAGAGGACAAGTCGCAGTAGATCTGAGAGTTCGAGGATTCAGACCTCGAAATATTTGCAAGTAGCAGAGGAAAATACCCAAGGAGATGGGAGTTGCAACAATCCTGGCCGTCTATTGAGAAGGGACACGTGGCAAGAGATCAACATTTCGCTGACTTCCAACTCAGGAAGTCAGAGATATGAGTCATGAGAACTCGCGAAGTTCGAGTTTGCGATTTGATCGCAACCGTCGATCAAAGGGAGGGTGTGGAACGTTCATTGTCCAAGGAGATATCGGGGATCGGGAGAAGGGAGGTGAGCGGCCCTCCAACTTCGCGAAACATGGAGTCCTAATTCACAAAGAGTTGATCTAATCCGTTGGGTCATGGGATATTGTGGACCGTTGATTTGACATCAGGAGTTCGGATTTTGGGATTCCGAGGAAAGGAGAAAGACTAATTTTCACTTTCGCGATACGCGAAGATCCGAAGCGCTTGAGGGTTGGCCCTTGAGTCATAACAGGGGGGTCACATGGATAAATATCAAGGAACGAAGCTAGCGTTGGGATAGGCTCTTAGTTTGGGAGTCGAGTGAGTCAAGGTTGGCTCATATGTGAATACACGACAACATAAGTCACGACGTGCCTTTTAGTTATGCTTGTGGTCACATGGAGGAGGCTTGCGTCTGGTGCTTGTTTGCATGGGAGAAAAAAAATGAAAATTTAGAGGATTTACACTATAGTAGCTCTTTCAAAGGTGCAAGTATGTTACAAATTGGTATCATAGCAAGATTAAAACACTTGGCCTGTTTGGGCTCATGGACGAGTTGCGTAAAGACCACATTAAGGGGTTTAAAGGGCGATATACTACCTTATTCCCTCCCTAAAAATTCTGGTTAAGCCCTTATTATAGAAATGAATGACAACTTATTGTTGTGTGTGTATGTATTTAAGAAATGTGAATTATGTGCTGGTTATGAACTAATATAGTGCTAGCTAACAACAAGTGTTTTGTTTGCACTCAAGCAGTCGATCAACTGTGGGAAACTGCAATCATATAGAATGGTGACACACCACTTTGTGATGGATCCCACAATAGAGACAAATATTCTGATGAGAGGAGGGAAGTAGAGACCCCTCCGGATCTGGTTGAGACTGTGAGGAGTCTCATGGTTGAATTACAGAGCTGGAAGGCCGACAACGAAAGATTGATAAAAGAGAAAGAGAAGCAAACAAAAATTAATGCAGTCTTGTTGCAGCGTTTATCCGACATACAAAGACACCTTCAGCATGGACCTGACACCAGTCACGTGGACTGATGACAGACAAAGAGGATTCGAATTCCACCTAATATATAGAAATGTGGCCCTTTAAGTGGCCGCACTGGGAAGAGTACCTTGAGAAAGGTCCAACCTGGAGACAGGGGACAAGCATCAGACAAATCCTATTGAAAGGAAACTGGTGACTCAGAGGGATATTCTTGTAGTAGAATCAGTTCACATTCTCAAAGAAAACGGAAGAAACGAAAGCATTCCAAAAGTCATAATCTTGAAGAATTCAGGAAGGCCAAACCACCCTCTTTGGATGGTGAGATTAAGAAAGGAGAGGAGGAAGAGGCCTCGCTGCTTGTACTAAAAAGTATTTCAGATTCCATGAATTCTTTGAAAACTTGAATTCCCGAGTAGCCACTTTCAACTTGAATGGAAAGGATTCCATTTGGTGGGAAGACCTTAAGAATGTGAAAGGGATTCATGAAGAGGACCTATCTTGGGAACGGTTTGAGAAATACTTCAGGAAGAAGTATCTGTTGAAAAAATATTTCGACGAGAAGAGTAAAGAGTTATATGAACTCAAGCTGGAGAAACTCACTATAGAGGAATATGTCAACAGATTCCTTGAGCTGTTTAGGTATGTACCCTACATAAAAACTGAAAAGGAAAAGGTGAAGTGATTTATCAGTGGGATACCTAAGGACTATTAGAACAGAATTGATTTTGGCAAGCCAAATACCTTAGAATACACTATCTGAAAGGAAATATATTGTTATGAACATCTTTGGCTTTAGACAGAACCTTGCAAAGGCTGGAAGCAGAAGAATAGTTTGGGGTTCCAGAAAGGGGTTTAAATCCCCAAGATTTAAAAACTATAAGAAGGATTCAAGGATGAGATTTCCTACCCGAAGTGTACGCTAGCAAAATTTCCCCTCCCAGAGCGGAAATAAAACTTTTGGATCAACCCCAGGAAATACTTATAACCTAGAGAAATAACCCTTGAAATTTTGGGGTTGTGGAGAAGAACATCTACTAAGGGACTATATGCACATACAATGGAACAATAGGAGAATTTACAATGTCCAAGAAGCTACCACCGTCAATGACATGGCCAGGAGTATGCCACAAATTTATGCATCCGTGGATAATAAATAAACCGAACACCAAGATTCACTGGTGGAGATGGAAGGTATGATCGCCAACTATATAATATCTATTTTAATTGACCCTGGTTTAAATTTGAGTTATGTGGCCTATCAGGCTGTTGATAAGTGTAAATTACAACCACATAAACATACTAATCCATGGTTGGTACAGTTATCCACTGGCACCAAAATAAAAATAGTGGAGGTCGTACCATCTTGCCAATTCACTATGGATGGATTGCCCACCCAAGATAACCTTAACATACTTCCCCTAGGATCGTATGACTTGCTGATTGGTATGGACTAGCTAGTTGCATATAAAACTAAGTTGTATTGTTACCACAAAACCTTAGAATGTGTAAATGAAGAAGGGAGAAATATAACCCTCCAAGGGATTTAGAAGCCTGTCTCAGTGACATGAATATCAACCCTTCAAATGAAAAATTATTGCAGAAAGGGATGTCCTCTATATGAAATATAGGTGTTGGAATCTGTTGAAGATAGACCAAGCCTAGAAGACCACCCCATACTAAGAGAGTATAGAGATGTGTTTCTAGAAGATGTATCGGGTCTACCTCTGAGAAGGGGCATTGAATCCTCAATAGAACTTGCACTTGGAGCGGTACCAGTATCTAGGACCCCCTATAGGATGAGTAAACCCGAGCTAGTTGAACTCAAACTACAACTAAAGGAAATGATGGACAAAGGCTACATCTGGCCTAGCATGTATCCATGGGGAGCACCGGTCCTATTTGTGAAGAAAAAATATGGTACATTCCAACTGTGCATAGATTATAGACATCTCAATAAGGTAACCATAAAGAACAAATAACCCTTACCCAGAATCGATGACTTGTTCGATCGATTGGGGGGTGCTACCATTTTCTCAAAGATTGACTTGAGATATGGATACCATCAAGTTCAAATCAAGGATGAAGACATCCACAAATCTGCCTTCAGGACAAGATATGGTCACTACAAATTTGTGGTAGTATCATTTGGATTAACCAATTCCCCTGTCACCTTATGTGCTTGATGAACAATGTACTCCGAAAATTCCTAGACAAGTTTGTATTGGTTTTTATTGACGATATCTTAATCTACTCTAAGAATAGAGAGGAACATGAGGAACATCTTAGACTTGTACTTCAATTGCTAAGAGAGAATCAACTCTATGCCAAATTTAGCAAGTGTGACTTTTTCTAGANCTACAAATTTGTGGTAGTATCATTTGGATTAACCAATTCCCCTGTCACCTTATGTGCTTGATGAACAATGTACTCAGAAAATTCCTAGACAAGTTTGTATTGGTTTTTATTGACGATATCTTAATCTACTCTAAGAATAGAGAGGAACATGAGGAACATCTTAGACTTGTACTTCAATTGCTAAGAGAGAATCAACTCTATGCCAAATTTAGCAAGTGTGACTTTTTCTAGAAGCAAATACATTACTTAGGCCATGTCATATCTGAAGAAGGGGTAGCAGTAGACCCTGACAAGATCAGATCCATCATGGAATGGCATACCCCAAAGGATGTTTTGGATATCAGATCCTTTATGGGTTTAGCAGGATACTATAGGAGGTTTATAAAAGGGTTTTCCAAGATTGGTTTTTCAATCATTGCCCTCCAGAGGAAGGGGGTTAAATTCATTTGGACAACGGAATGTGAAGAAAGGTTTCAGACACTAAAACACCTTCTGACCCATGCGCCTGTGCTGAAGATCGCTGATCTCGATAATGACTTCCTTGTGTGCACAAATGTCTGCAAGGCAGGACTCGGAGGAGTCCTTATGCAAGAAGGAAACGTAGTTTGTTATGAATCTTGAAAATTGAATGAACATGAAGTCAACTATGTAACCCATGAACTAGAGTTGGCCACCATAGTGCACGGTTTGAAAATGTGGAGGCATTACCTCCTGGGTAGAAAATTTGTACTTATGACAGACCACTGTGGATTGTGACACATGTTTGTTCAACCAAAACTCAATGCTAGACAAGCTAGGTGGATGGCCCTCCTTAGCGAGTTTGATTTCGAAATCAAACATATCAAAGGAAAGGAAAATAAGGTGGTCGATTCCCTTAGAAAAAGTATGAAAACAATTCACCTGGCAGTGGTGAGAAGTTGCGAGATGAATGTCAGGGAAAGAGTCAGGAATACACAAGAAACAAATGCATTCTTCCAAACCATGACCTCGTACCTAGAGCAAGAACCCACAGTGATAAAGTATGAAGGCTACCAGATGCTAGATGGAGGTCTCTTGACTTACCGAAGCATGCTATATATTCCAATTTGTGACGACTTGAAAAGGTTCATAATGGACGAATTGCACAAGAGACCATGCACCGGCCATCTGAGCTATCGGAATATGGTTACGACCACCAAGAAACAATTCTATTGGCCTGGATTGAAGAAAGACATAGCTGAGTATTTAGATAAATTTCTAGAATGACAACAAGTTAAAGCAGAACACCGGCACCCAACAGGATTATTACAACCTCTACCAATCCTAGAATGGAAATGGGAGACCATCTCCATGGATTTCATCACTGGATTACCAACATCGGCCAAGAAGAATGATGTCATCATGGTAGTGGTGGATAAATTGAGCAAGTCTGCTCATTTTATTCCCATCAAGTCGAATTGCAAGGCAGTAGATATTGCCAATATATTCATGAAGGAGATATTCAGACTACATGGCATGCCTAAGGAGATTGTGTCTGACAGAGACACAAAATTTACTTCAAAATTTTGGAAATCCTTAATGGCTAGCCTCAACACCAAATTATTGTTTAGCACAGCCTATCATCCTCAAACCAATGAAAATATGGAAAGAGTGAACCAAATATTAGAAGAAATGCTGAGGATGCATGTAATGCATCAACCTAAAAGGTGGGAAGATTATGTTCCACTGGTGGAATTTGCCTACAACAACGACTACCAAGAATCACTAAATATGAGCCCTTTCGAAGTCCTCTATGGCAGGTCATGCAACACTCTAGTCAGTTGGAGTAATCCCATGAACAAAATTATGATTGGACCTGACATGTTAAAATAAATGGAACAACAAGTGATTCAGATAAAGCAAAATCTGAAAATCGCTCAGAATAGACAGAAAATTTATGGAAACAGAAAGAGAACCCTCAGAGAATTCAAGACGAGAGACCACATTTATCTCAGAGTTAGGCCCAGGAATATTTTCCTGAGGATGGGAGTTTGTGCCAAGTTGGCACCCCGGTATTGTGGACCTTTTGAAGTTCTAGATAGAGTGGGACTTGTAGCCTATAGGCTAGCACATCCTCCCACAGTAAAATCACATAATGTTTTCCATGTTTCATTGCTTAAGAAATATGTACATGATTCTAATCATATAATTGAATGGTCTGTGATCCAAGTGGAACTAGAGGAAAAATTCCTTCCATAACCTCAATGCATACTAGACATGAAGGAAACCCCACTCAGAAACCGAATCATTGCACAGGTCAAGGTGTAGTTGAAACACTTTGGACCAGATGAAGCCACATGGGAAATGGAGGATGCCATGAGACAGGCATACCCATTTTTGTTCACTTTTGTACATACAGGACATGTTAATAGATAGAACATCGAGGACGATGTTCCTTTAAGGGGGAGGGAATTGTGACACCCTGTTTCCCCCAGTTTGTAAATATAACTATAAATGGCCAAAAGACTATGGAAAAAATTATATGTGTGAATATTGATTCGATGGACCTTTGTTTGAAAGGTAAATGAATGTGAACCTAATTATTTACTAAGAAAATGGACAAGTGTTGCATGACTAATGGAAGGGGGACATGTACTTAGAAAGATCATGAATGTTATACAAAGAGAGGGTGAAGGGGACATGGAATGGTTGTGTTAACCTTCACCAAACAAGTGCTTATTGGATTTAATTGCTCAGGACCAGAACCATCCTCTGACCCATAAATGAATTATAGTTGGGATGGTGGGTGGGAAGACCTCCTTAAGAGTTAATAAGGGATGGGGTGTGTAAGCACTCATCCATAAGGCTTCCAAACTTGACCGCTGACTGGGAATTCAAGCCACACACGACCCTGCTGAAAGAGGCGAGAAGGGAAGGTGTGGTGGGGGTAAAGGGAGAACACACCTACAAAGAGTGCAGAGACAGGAAGTGAATCTCAGGGATTCAAGGAAGAATGGAAAAAATAAGCGTTCTGGACACCGAAAATGGCAGAGAAGGTTATGATACAAGCTAATAAACAAGGCTAGTCCTCCTTGCTTGGTATCATGTAAACTATTGCCAGGATCCTGCGGGAAAAGGAGAGTAATCTCTGTCCCTATTGTGTATGAGAAAGAAGAAAAGGTTGTGTTGCAAAGCATCGTGGCCTAGCTTGGGAGTGGCTAGTGGTAAATCCATTTGGAGTGACTGATCCTACGGTTGGGTGGAAACGGGCACCCCTTCCAATAGTTTCTTTACATTGTCTGATTCTGATAAGTCTTTTCTCTGCCTTAATTGTTGAATTAGAATGATGAATGATTTCTTGGTTTTTACGCATCTATATATCTATCTATCTATCTATCTATCTATCTATCTATCTATCTATCTATCTATCTATATATATATATATATATATATATATGCATGTATGGGCATCTCTGTGTGAAATGGCTATGTTATGCATATGCTTCCATCTCCTTGGGAACTTACACTTCCCGCTGATAAACTGTATGCCCAGCTTCACTCCGGAGGGATTCCCGGACATAAGTCGTAAAATGGTAGAGATAGGAAATAACGTGTAGACCTGAAACCACCCATCTGAAGAGAATACTTTCCCTTGACCCCCTTACTATGTGAATTTCTAGATCCAAATCCCTAACCTGTTTAGGGTGAGAACTCAGGAAAATAGTGATAGGAAAATATCGAAAGGGAAATATTTTCCTTGTCCGAAGGATTGACACACGAGATCCATCCGGAAGGAGACAAGGGATTTCATGGTCATTGGCTATGGGAAAGAGCGTGGAAGTTAAACCCTCTAGCCCCTTGGATCTACGAGTTCTAAGTTCTCGTATCGGGAAGATTATGGGTTATTGTTACCAAAACCTCCAAAACCTGAAGTTGCGAAGTAACATGGACCATTGATCTATGGATCCTTCGGGACCCACCTCGGTCATTGTATCTGCGAGTTCAGAGTTCATGCACAAGGAGAGAATAGATCCCCTTCATTAGATCTATGCACGAAGGACCATAGTCGTGAGATCCAGAGGAAAGTGCACGAGGTCTAACCCTTTGAAAGTGCACGAAAAGAGTGGAATTTTGCGAAGTCTCGAAGTTTCTAAGTTAATCGGAACTATCCATTTTCAGAGGACAGGTGGCAGCAGATCCGAGAGTTTGAGGATTCAGACCTTGGAAGATTTGCAAGGAGCAGAGGAGAATGCCTGAGGAGCTAGGAGCTGCAGCAATCCTAGCCATCCGTCGAGAAGGGACACATGGGGAGAAATCAACATTTCGCTGACTCGCAGCTTGGGAAGTCAGAGATAGTATTCATGAGGACTCGTGAAGTCTGAGTTCGCGATTTGATCGCAATCGTTGATCAAAGGGAGGGCGTGGACCGTTGATTTTCCAAGGAGATATAGGGGATCGAGAGAGGGAAGCTGAGCATCCCTCCAACTTCATGAAAAACGAAGTCCCGATTCACGAAGAGTTTATCTAAGCCGTTGGTTCGTGGGAGATTGTGGACCATTGATCTCACATCGAGAGTTTAGATTTAAGGATTCTGAGGAAAGGAGATGGACTAATTTCCACCTTCGCGATACGTGAAGTCCCGAAGCTCTTGAGGGTTGGGCCCAGAGTCATAACGAGGGGGTCACATGGATAGAGATTAAGGAACGGAGCTAGCGCTAGGTTAGGCTCTTAGTTCAGGAGTTCAGAAATTGGGTGAGTCAAGGTTGGCTCATATGTGAATACCCGACGAGAAAATTCATGAAGCACCTTTTAGTTAGGCTTGTGGTCATAGGTAGTGGTCACATGGAGGAGGCTTGCACCTGGTGCTTGTTCATGCGAGAGAACAAAAACAAAAATTTAGAGGCTTTACACTATAGTAGCTCCTTCAAAAGGGCGGGTGTGTTACAGATCATTCTAGACTATCAGATCTGGGGGAGTTGCATGGACGATAGTCGTGGATTGTTTCGACACTTCATGGTTCAAAGGATTTAAAGTGTTTGAGGAGTGAGGGTTTCCGAATTCCTCAATCCATGAGGAGATCCCAACCATTGATCACAGAAAGGGTACGTGGCAGCAGATTGAAGAGTTCAGAAGGTAGAGTTCTGAGAGGTTTGTGTGGAGAAAAAGTCATTTTTTGCGAAGTTGCGAAGAGTGAGGTGATCTGGACCGTTGGATCTAGAGAGGACATGTGGCAGAGATCCAAACGATTTGGAGGAAGAGTCCTTTGGAGGAAATATGAAGGCATAGTATCCCAAAACTCTCGAAGGTTAGACTAGCGGAGAAGATCGTGGTCGTTGATATGAGGAGGACGCATGTCGTCAGATAGTGAGATCCAGAAGTGCGCATACAGGAAAGAATTAAGATAAATCCTAGCCTTTGATTTCGTGGACATGTGGTGTCATCCTTGTCACTTCGGTGATAGTGTACTACGAAGGAAAAAGGAGTTGTCATGTTTAGAACTCCCGAACATGGAAGTTCGAATTAGATTGTAGTCATTGGCTATGAAAGGAGCGTAGACCGTAGATTTGGTATCGGGTTAGTTCACCGATTCAGAGATCGGGGAAAAAGGACTCATTTTCTTGAAAAATGTTTGAATAGAGAAGTCACAAAGAGAGTTTACCCACAGTCACAGTGCATGGTCATATTGAAGAAGATTCTAGCATAAGAGATATCACTCGCATTTTGGTGTTTCCAGAGGCACCAAAAATTGGTTGTGTGGGTAGTTTGAACCTGTGGGTAACATGAAAGGGACCTGTGTGCCTTTTTTTTAAGGTCTATTGAAGGCCCTAAGAGCTGATTCAGTTCAATATTTTGAAGATCCTTGACCAGGAGGTTACAGAACCCCTAGGAAAGGAGGGCATCCTGCATCAAGTGGTATCAGAGCCAAAAAATTGATTTTTGTAGGTAGGAAAGAAGGAAGCTATCTGATAACATATAGTGGTATCAGATACACCAAGTGGTAATTGTGTGAAGGAGGAAAAGTTCAACACAATGCTGCCTAGAAGACGTGCAGAGCCACCTGTAGATAATCGAGTGGTGGAAAGGGAGATGAGATAACTTTGTGCAAGGTTGGATTCTATGGAGACATCAAAAAGGAGAGAACCTGATGCTGGAGATGTCAGTGATGCAGAGAATGAATAAGTGGAAGTTAAAGAAGTTGTAGCAGAGGATGTTGCAGAAGAATGCCTGCTGAAAGTGGTTGTCAAGTTGGGAGCTAGAGTGAATATAGGCATCCCAATGTATGAAGGAAATTTAGATGCTAAGGAATTGTTGGATTGGATAAGATCAATGGACAAGTACTTTGACTATGAAGATGTTGATGAGGAGAAGAAGGTGAAGAATGTTGTTACCATATTAAAAGGACATGCAGTGTTGTGGTGGGATGAACTGCAAGCTGACAGGAGATGCAAAGGCAAGAAAAATATTAAGAGTTGGGATAGAATGGTAGCCAAGTTGAAAGATAAATTCATACCCAAGGATTATCAGATAGATCTTTTTAGGAAGTTGCAGAACTTGAGATAGAAGGTAATGATAGTGAAAGAGTACATAGAGGAGTTCTACAAACTGAACACCAGGGCTAGACAGAGAGAAAAAGATGATGAAAAGTTTTCTAGGTATGTAAATGGCCTAAGATATGAAATCCAGGATGAAATCAGCATGATGACAGTAAGGACAGTGGAGGACGCTTATCAAATTGTGCTAAAGGAAGAAGAAAAGTTGGCCAGAAAGAAGATTCATGGAATTGACCATGACAAGGTAGAAAAGCCTAAGTTTGAGACTAGAAAACCACATAGTCACTTAGAAAGAGGAGGAAGTTCCCAAGGGAGACAGTATGGTGGAAGAAAATCTTTTCCTTGAGGAAGAGGAAGAGGCAGAGGAGGAGAAGTGAAGTGTTATGCATGTGCAAAGACAAGACACGTGTCTTAAGAATGCCTCGAGAGAAAGAAATAAGGAGGAGGTGAAGCTCACATTTCGGAAGCACATAAGCATAATGTTGAAGTAGAAGGTGTAGAATATGGGAGATATTTGATGATGAAGAAGGTTCTCTTGAAGCCAGAGCCATAGGTTGAAAAAACAGTGCAAAGGAACAGTTTGTTCAGAACAACTTGCAATACTAAGAATAGAGTGTGCAAAGTGATAATTGATAGTCGGAGCAATGATAAATTAGTATTCACAAAGATGGTGGAAAAATTGGAGCTGGAGACAACTGGACATCCAAGTTTGTATAGAGTCTCATGGTTGCAGAAAGGTCACCAGGTAATGGTAACTAAACAATGTCTAGTTGAATTTAAAATAGGAGGACATAGAGATTAGATTTTTTGTGATGTGATTCCCATGGATGTATGTCATGTTTAGTTGGGGAGACCATGGAAGTATGACAAGAATGTCATTCATGATGGGAGAAAAAATACTTATACTTTGGAGAAAAATGGTAGGACACACATGTTACTAGCAATAGAGGAAAAGAAGGTAAAGGAAGAATCCAACACAAGTATACTTCTCATGAGTGGGAAGGAACTCTTGAGTGAAGTCAAGAAGGAACATGAGATGCAGTTTGTTTTGGTAAGGAAAACTAGAGTTGTCTTTACAAGTACTTCTATGGATGATCTGTCTCAATATATTCAGGAGCTAGTGGAGAATTTTTCTAACATAGTAGTGGACGTGTTGTCGAGCTCATTGCCACTGATCAAGAACATCAATCATCACATTGATCTAATACCAAGAGAAATTCTACCGAATAAAGTAGTGTATGGATTAACACCTCAAGAGAATGAGGAGGTAAAGAAGAAAGTCCAGGATTTAATGGAAAAGGGGTTGGTCAGAGAAATCTTGAGTCCATGCGTAGTACCTATTGTGTTGAGTTTGAAGAAGGATGGAGGATGGATAATTTGTACAGACTCAAGAGCCATAAACAAGATCACCATCAGGTACAGATTTCCTTTACCAAGGATGGATGACTTAATGGATTGTTTGAGGGAAGCAAATTATTTTTCAAAGATAGATATGAAGAGTGGATATCATTAGATAAGAATGAGAGAAGGTGATAAGTGGAAAAAACCCTTCAAAACAAACAAAGGGTTGTATGAGTGGCTTGTTATTCCATTTGGATTAACAAATGCCCCAATTAATTTTATGAGTTTGATGAATGAGGTGTTAAAATATTTCATTGGTAAGTTGTGATCACATATCTAGATGATATATTGGTCTTTAGTAAAACTAAAGAAGAGAATTTGAGGCACTTAACATTGGCAATGAGAAGATTGTAGTGGGAGAAGTTGTTGATAAATTTGAGGAAATCCTCTTTTATGAAGAAATAACTCATTTACTTGGGCTTTGTGATCTCTTAAAATGAACTGAAGATGGATCCAGAGAAGGTGAGAGTAGTCAAAGAATGGTCATCACCAAGAAGCATATTCAAGGTGAGAAGATTCCATGGATTAGCGAGTTTCTATCGGAAGTTCATTAGAAATTTCAGTGGAATTTGTGCACCAATAATGGATACGGTGAAGAAGAGACACAATTATTTTAAGTGGATAGAAGAAGCTGAGAAAAGCTTCAGGATATTGAAGGAGAAGATAATAGAATGAACGATTCTGGTGTTGCCAGATTTCGGGAAGACATTTCAAGTGAGATGTGATGCGACTGGAGTTGCAATTGGATAAGTCTTGAGCCAAGATAATAGGCTTGTTGCATATTTTAGTGAGAAGCTAAATGACACTAAGAGAAAGTACCCAACGTATGATAAATAATTTTATGCAACAATTCAAGCCTTGATTAAATGGAGGCACTATCTTGTTCCAAAAGAGTTTGTTTTGTATAGAGATAATCAATATTTACAATTCATAACCAGACATGAGAAGCTAAATCAAAGACATGCTAAGTGGATAGAGTTTATGCAAAATTTCACTTTTGTCATTAAACATATTTATGGTAATTCTAACAAAGTTGTTGATGCATTGAGAAGGAGATGTCTAATTCTGCTGGAATTTCATGTGAAAACCTTAGGGTTTGAACGCCTTAAGGAAATTTACTGTGATGATACAAATTTTAAAGAGGCATATGAAGTATGTGAAAATCATGTGCTCAGAGACAGAAGCCAGTGGACAAAGTATTTGATTCAATATGGATTGTTGTTTAAAGGTTTCCAGTTGTGTGTACCAAAATGCTTGATGAGAGAAATTTTTTTAAAGGAAAAACATAGTGGAGGTCTAGCAGGACATTTTGGCCATCACAAGACATTTGAAAAGTTGAACATTTCACACTATTGTCCAGGTATGAGGGAAGAAGTGGAGAAATTTGTAAACAAATGTAATATTTGCTAGTATGTAAAAGGAAAGAAACAAAACACTGGATTGAATCAACCATTGCCTATTCCAGATAGGACTTGGGATGCAATAAACATGGATTTTGTGTTGGGATTGCCAAGGACACAAAGAGGAAGTGATTCCATATTTTTGGTAGTTGATAGATTCTAAAAAATGGCACACTTTGTCCCATGCCAGAAAAATAACGATGCAACACACATTGCAAATTTGTTTTTTAAGGAAGTTGTGAGATTTCATGGGTTGCCTAAGAGTATTTTCTCAGACAAAAACACTAAATTTGTTGGTCATTTCTAGAGAACATTGTGGAAGAATATGGGGACATAACTGTCCTTTAGTTCAGCATATCACCCTCAAACGGATGTCTAGATTGAGGTGGTGAATCAAAGTTTAGGAAAATTACTGAGGAGTTTGGTCACTGAACATCATAGTCAGTGGGATCAGATTCTATCACAAGAGAATTTTGCATACAATGACTCAGTAAACAAAAGTACAGTAAAGAGTTCATTCCAGATAGTATATGGGATGAATCCAAGAGGAGTATCATAGTTGAGAGATCTAGAGAAGAATGAATTTAGAAGCGCTGGAGAAGAAGACTTCCCTGCAAAAATACAAAAGCTTCATAATCATATCAAAGAGAAATTGTAGAGCAACAATAGAGAGTACTAGTGTAGAGCTGATCAACATAGGAGAAAACTTCAATTTGAAGTGGGATATCAATTTATAGCACATATTAGGAAGGAAAGGTAACCAAGGGGAACATATAACAAACTGAAGCTGAATAACATAGGACCATGCAGGATACTAAGGAAATTTGATGAAAATTCTTATGATATAGAGTTGTTAGAAGATGTAGGTATATCTCCCATAGTAAACATTTTATTTTTGTATCCTTACAGGGAAGATGATACAAGAGGACCAGAATATCAAAAAGATATCTAGTGGGAGAAGCAGATGCATGTAGCAGAAAATCCACAGATGGAGAAGATCATAGATCAGAGGATTGGTAAGGAGACCGAGAGAAAGACCTATTTTGAATATTTGGTAAAGTGGAAAGGACACCCAATATAAGATGCCAGTTGGGTAAATGAAGAAGATATTCAGAAGCATGTAAGTTCAGTGAAGGAGCTCATGGACATGAGTCCATGAATTTTTTTCCAGAGCAGTATGATGTAGGAGCATCGTCAATAAAGCGTGAGTGGAGGACAACTCATCCCCAACATGCATTTTAAAGAATTTTTTAAAATTGAAAGATGGCATATCTATGTAATATCTGGAAAAGATTGTAATTAAATATGATCTTAAATGTTTGGAGGTTGAACCATCGCATGAGATCAATGGGGGATGTATTTTTGTTTAATGTAATAGCTTGCAATACAGATTTTAAGCGTTTTCTCTTATCTGTTTGTCTCGAATATTTATTGTAATAAATTCTTAGTAGTTGAAATATTTTATTTCGATAGGATAGCACTAAGGTAGTCAGAGGGAAAATCTATATGAGCCCTTTTGTATAAATAAATGTATTGTTTCCCAAATGAGGGTGTTGAAGTTAATTGTTGCTTAAGGTTGTTGTGAAAGTAGAGATTGTTGTTGAATTTTAGTTGAGAGATGTTGAAGATCATGTATGAGTCCATGTACATATAGAATTTGAATGAATATAACAGAGAAGCGTTGTTCCAAATGTTTTGTGTTGTTGTGTCTATCTAAATGAATGAATGGTACGCTTTATGTTTATTGAAATTCTCTGTTATTATTTGTTATTATGTTATGAATTCATTTACATGGTTGAATGTATGAATCTCTAAGATATTAGATAAGTTTTAATTGTTTCTCTTCTACAAGCAAGTGCAAAGAGTGCATAGTGTCCGCAAGGTGTATGTTGACAGAGTCTGTTTCGACTAAGAAACTTATAAGAGATAACATGAAACTTTTATTTGCAAGGAGTGCATAATGTCCGCAAGGCGTGCATGATAGAGACTGTTTGAATTAGAAATTTTAGTAGAGATAGCTTGAAGGTGTGTGTAGGAATAAATGCAGTCAGATTCATATTGTTCATGAGGAACAATTGAGCCACATAATAACTATTGCAAGGAGTGCACAGTCACCCTTCAAGAGTGAAGTTGAAGGAATCTTGTCGCAAAGCATGCGCAAGGTTGATACTTGGTTAAGTATTGTGGAAGTAATTCTAAGAAGTTCAGAGTGTTGAGAAGGGAAAAGTCCAAGAGAGATAACTTGGAGCTTTTTATGAAAAGAGTGCATATTGTCTGCAAGGAGTGCGTTGACAGAGTCATTTGATTCAGAATCTCAGGGGGGGTAGTTGAAGGGTATTTACAGAGGAGTGTAAATAACTATTGCAAGGTGTGTACAATCTCCCACAAAAAGCTAAGTTATGGAGGAAAAACCTGTTGTGAGGCGTGCACAGGGTCAAATTCGACTAAGTGTCGAAGAAAACGTCCTGAGGAGATAAAGTGTTTGAGAAAGAACAATATCAGAAGAGGTAGTAGGCGAGAATCCTTCAATAGAGTGGAACCTGTTGAATATTTCACCAATTCACGAGCAAGATCCATTCAGGAGGAAGCACGATCATTCTAGATCGTCAGATCTGGGGGAGTTGCACAGAGGATATCCGTGGAGTCTTTCGTCACTTCGTGGTTTAGAGGATTTAAAGTGTTTGAGGAGCGGGGATTTCCAAATTCCTCAAGCCATGAAAAGATCCCATCTATTGGTTGCAACAAGGGCACATGGTAGTAGATTGAAGAGTTCAGAAGGTAGAGTTTTGGGATGTTTATGTGGAGCAAAAGACAGTTTTCGTGAAGTTGTGAAGATCAAGGAGATTTAGACCATCGAATCTAGAGAGGACGCATGGCGGAGATCCACATGATTCAGAGGAAGATTCCTTTGGAGGAAAAATGAAGGAGGAGTATCCCAAAACTCCCGAAGGTCGGACTAGTGGAGAATATCGTGGGCATTGATCTGAGGAGGACGTGTGTCGTCAAATCACAGGATCCATAAGTGAGCATCTAGGAAAGAGGTAAGATAAATCATATCCATTGATTGTGTGGACACGTGGTGTCATCCCTGTCATTTCGGTGATAGCGTACTTCAGAGGAAAAAGGATTTGTCACGTTCAGAACTCCTGAATGTCGAATTCTGAATTAGATCATAGCCGTTGGTTGTTAGAGGAGTGCGGACCATAGATTTGGTCCCAGGTTAGTTCACCAGTTTAAAGATCAGGGAAAAATGAGTTGGTTTCTTGCAAAATCTCCGAAGAGAGAAGTCGCGAAGGGAGCTGACCCACGGTCACAACCCGTTTTCATATTGGAGAAGAGTTTAATACAAGAGTTAGCACTTGCATTTTGGTGTTGCCAGAGGTGCCAGAAACTGGTTGTGTAGGTAGTTTGAACATGCGGGTAACATCAAAGTGAAATGTGTGCATTGTTTTTAATTTCTGTTGAAGGCCTGAAGAGCTATTTCGGTTCAATATTTTGAAGATACTTGACCGGGAGGTCGTAGAACCCCTAGGAGAGGAATCAATTTAGAAGCATATGCAACAAGGCCCTAGTAATACAAATTTTTAGGAATAAGAGAAGTTGAGAACATCTTGAGATTCCAAAAAGAACGAAATATACCATAGCGATATAGGAAAGAGTTATTCCAAGAGGAGGCAACGAAATGCCAAAAACAACATGGTGGGAGTATTTCCAAAAAGTCATATAGAAAGAATATTTATTTCAAGGAGTTGTCCAAAAGTGACACTGGATAAGTATCCCTAAGAGGAAAAGGAAGAAACATTCAAAGAGTTCCCTGACTAAGGAATACAAGAAGGATAAGCCACCTACCTTTGATGGAGAAATTAAGAAAGGAGAAGAATTCAAGGCTTGGTTGTTTGGTTTGAAGAAGTATTTTCAAGTACATAATTACTCAGACAATATGAAAGTAAATATTTCCATCTTCAGTTTGAATAGGGGAGATTCCATATAGTGGGACGACCTTAAGGAAGTTAAAGGAATGAAAAAAAGAAAACTTACCTACAAGCAATTTGATAAATACTTTCAAAAGGAATACCTATCGGAGAAGTATTATGATGATAAAATCAAGCAATTCCATGAGCATAAATTGGGATAACTTACCATGGATGCATATGTAAGAGATTTTTGGAACTATTGAGGTATGTCCCTTACCTCAAGGATGAGAAAGAAAGGATACAATGTTTTATCAGTGGATTTCCACAGTCCTACTAAGATAGAATTGATTTTGAAAATCCTAAGACACTGGAGGACACTACAAGGAAGTCCAAGTGTTACTATGACCAGTCTAAATATAAGCAGGATCCTTCTAAGGAGTGGAAGAGAAGGGATAAGAGTCGATTCCAAAATAAAGGATTCAAATATTTCTTTTACAAGAATCCAAAGAAAGGATCTTAGTTCAATCAACTGAGTAGAAGTGTGCACCAACAAAAATTTCCATCTTAGAGTGGAAATAAACCAGTAGAATAGGAAAGAGAAAGAGTAGAGGAACCCAAGAAATGACCTTTGCAATTATTGGGATGTGGAGAACCACACTTGTTGAGGGATTTTCCTCATATGAAACAATACAATAAGATATTTTATCATGTGCTAGAAGATGCTACTATCAATGATGTGGCAAGAATCATGCCCAAGATATACACAATGGTAGAGAATAGGCAAGCAAACCAGCGTGATTCAGTCAATCTAGAAGGTATTATCACCAAAAAACCCATTTCTATTTTGATTGAACCTGGATCTAACCTTAGTTATGTTTCACCCTAAGTTGTTGAAGCATGTGACCTACAAAGGAAGAAGCATGAAAATGCATGGTTGGTCCAATTAGCCACTGAAACTAAGAGAAAAGTGGCAGAAATGATAGAATCATGTCCATTTGAGATAATTGGACTACATACTCAAGAAACTCTGGACATCGCACCTTTGGGATCATATAAAATACTAATAGGTATGGATTGGCTAGCTACCGATAAGAAAAAATTAAATTGTTATGAGAAAACCTTGTAATGTGAAGAAGAAGGAGGATGTATAAATATTTTGCAAGGCATTCGGAAGCTAGTGTCATTTAGACAAATGTCGTCATTGCAACTTAATAAATTCAATTAGAAAGGGTTCCCCTTGTATGCAATACAAGTACTTAACTCAATTGAAGGAAAATAGTTGAATATTGAAGATAATCATGTGTTGTGGGAGTTTAAGGACATATTTCTAAAGGAGGTGCATGGATTACCTCCCAATAAAGATATTTATTTTTCAATATATCTCATGTCGATAATATTACCAGCGTTGAAAGTACCTTATAGGATGATCACACTAGAATTTGTGGAACTAAAGGTAAACTAAAGGAGAGTTGGATAAAGGTTACATCATGACGAGTGTTTCCATGGGGAGAACCAACTCTATTTGTAAAGAAGAAGGATGGTACATTGAGACTGTGTATTGAATATAGGCAGTTGAATAAGATGAGCGTCAAGAGCAAGTATCCATTACCCAGAATTGATGATCTCTTTGACCCTCAGAGGACTTGCAGTTTTCTCAAAGATTGATTTGAGATCGAGATATCACCAAGTCATAATTAAATATGAGGATATTCACAAGATAGCTTTTATAAAAAGGTATGTACACTGTGAATTTTTGGTGGTGCCATTCAGACTCACCAATGCACGAAATACTTTCATATGTTTGATGAATAACGCTCTCAAAAAATATCTAGACAACTTTTTCTTAGTGTTTGTGGGCGATATTTTGGTGTATTCCAAGACCAAAGAAGAACATGAGGAGAATATAAATATGGTGCTACAATTGTTGATGGATCACCAACTTTATTCTAATTTCAACAAATGTGATTTCTTTAATAATTAAATCCATTATTTAGGTCACGCCATCTCAGCAGAAGGAGTGGTAGTAGATCTCAAAAAGATCAAGGAAATCATTGATTGGCCTGGCCCTCGAATTATAACATAGGTAAGGTCTTCCATGGGATTAGTTGGGTATTATATAAGTTTTATAAAGGGATTTTCCAATATTGGTCATCCCATTACCTCATTACAAAGAAAAGAGAAAAAAACTATATCGTTAGCAAAGTGTGAAGCCAACTTTCAATAGTTGAAGCACCTTTTGACCAATTCTCCTATTTTGAATATTGTTGATCCTCAAAAATATTTCTTGGTTTGTATTGATGCTTGAAAGGAAGGAACCAATGGATTTCTTATGAAGGAGGGACAAGTGGTCAATTATGAATCGTGAAAATTAAATGAGCACGAGCATACGTATGTCACTCATGATCTAGAGCTAGCATCAATTGTGCATGCATTGAAAATGTGGACGAATTACTTACTTGGAAGGAGCTTCATATTGATGACATACCATTGTGCTCTTAAGAATTTGTTTGACCATATGAGGTTAAATTATAGATAGGCTAGATGGATGGAATTGATTAGTGATTTTGATTTTGAAATCAAACACATAAAGGGAAAATAAAACAAAGTGGAAGAAACACTCAGTCGGAATGTGCAGGATATACACTTAGTAGGAGCAAGTGTGGGAGAGTCCAACATTTAATGAAGGATCAAATCCCTCTCACAAGGAGATCAGTTCTTCAATCAAGTAAAATAAGGGTTGCATAAAGAACCTATAGAGAGAAAATATGAAGGCTATCAACTTACAACTAATGAATTGTTGTTGCATAATAACATGTTATATGTACCCGAGCCAATAGACCCAAAGAAATTTATTATGGATGAGTTCCATAGGAGACCCGATGTAGGTCATCCCAGTTACCAGAAAATGGTAAAAATAGTAAGGAAATATTATTATTGGTCTAGAATGAGGTAAGACATTGTAAAATACATTACCAAGTGTGTGGATTCTCAACAGGTAAAAGTTGAACACAACCATCATGTAGGTTTATTGCAAAATTTACCAATTCCAAAATGGAAATTAGATATTATATCCATGGATTTCATTACTAGTATACCAAGGAAAATAAAGGAACATGATGCAATCATGGTGGTAGTGGATAAGATCAACAAAGAAGCTCACTTCATCCCTATCAAATCTACTTTTAAGGCCATAGATGTTGATAATGTTTTTGTGAAGGAAATTTTTAGATTGCATGGTCTACCCAAGACCATAATCTCGGACAGAGATGTTAAATTCACCTCAAGTTTTTGGAAAGGATTGTTTGCATGCTTGGGAACGTACTTGGCATTTAGCATGACCTACCATCCTCAGATAGATGGTCAAACCAAAAGAGTAAATAGAATGATATAAGACATGTTGAGGATGAATGTTATGCATAAACCCAAACAGTGGGAAGAGTATATACTTCTGGTAGATTTCACCTATAAAAATGGTTATCAGTAATCATTGAAGATGAGCCCATTTGAGGCTATGTATGGTAGACATTGTATATTTTCAATCATTTGGGACAGTCTAGTGGACATGCTTACAGTTGGACTCGAGCTGTTAAAATAAATGGAATGGAAAATGATTAAGATAAGGAAGAATATGAAGGCATCCCAAGATAGGAAGAAGAGTTATGCAAGAAACTAAATAACTCATAACGATTTTAAGGTGGTAGAACATGTGTATATTAGATTGAATCCCAAAAGAAGTTCCCTGAGGATGGGAACGTGTGCTAAGCTAGCACCCTGATATTGTGGACCATTTGAAGTCTTAGAAAAAGTGGGACTAGTAGCATACATACTTTATTTTCCACCTACTATTAGAGCTCATAATGTGTTCCATGTATCCTTATTAAATAAATATGTTCATGATCCTAATCCTGTTATTTATTGGACTATGATACAGGTGGAACCATAGGGAGAATTTCATCCCAAACAAAAATGCATCCTAGAAAATAGTGAAACAATGATATGGAACCGATGCATCATGCAGGTCAACCTACAATGGAAACACTTTGGAGAAGATGAGGCTATGTGGGAGCTAGAGGATGCTATGAAATTGGCATAACCATTTTTGTTTTATTTTTAGTTGTATATATATGGTGTTTTAAACATTAGGGATGTTGTTTATTTAAGGGGGACGAGAAAGTAACACCCTATTTTTCCCCAACAATGTGATTATGCTAATACTTCATATAATGTAATTATGAATCATGTAATCATGTTCCTTAAGTAACATGTCCAAAGCAGGGATCCGTTGCTCTTCCACAACTCTGTACTCCATACTAGATAAGAAATATTCTACATTTATGGTCCCATCGTACATAGGTGGATCCCGCAACTCTGTTCCAATCTAGCAGACAGCTCTGACTGTAGCACATCTTCTAGAGTCTATTTCATGATTACGAGTCTGCCATTCATACATTGCCTCCTCTGATTCCTTGTTCTCCGGTCGCATCTTACCACCTTATTACCTTAGCGTGTCAGGCTCCCATTTTCATGGTATAGATCAGCTTCACCTTAGGTATTGGTTCATTGATTAATGAAAAATATCATAAAATTGACTAAGAAGGAAAATCCTTGAGCATTGGCCATGATATCATAGGTGGAAATTGATGATGTGGCTCAATGTGGTAGAGTTGAGGTGTTTCAATGAAGAAAATAGAAATATTTATTAGAAATATTGCATATTCTTGCAAGAAATAAATACACACCCACCAACATACTTGAACCCACATGGATCCACGCAACTAGTTATGTTAAGAAGGATGGGTGGTTGAGGCAGTTAAAATTGTTGACAGACTTGATATCTTGAAGAGGTAAGGGTCAAATGAAAACCTAACAAAAGTACATCCTTGATTTTCCCCTTCAAAAATTTGGATCTCTGACTGGAGGTCCCGTTTGATAGAGCCATAGGAATCGCAATGATTGGGTGGAAGAATAGGCCAAAGGTGGAAAAATAAGAGAGATATGCATAAAAGGAGGAAGGGAGCGACATCCATGAAATACACACAGATGAGGAAATAAACTCACAACAACAATTGGGGGAGACTAATCAGAGAAAGAGAAAGTGAGTAACAGACTCACAGATAAATGGTGTGTTGAACAAAGGTGTTTAGTTGCGCATAGCTGAGAAAAATAGGAGATTGGAAAGTTATTCTTGAGGAAAATAGAAATCTTGTCCAAAATAATATTGATCACCCTGAAATAGACAAGACCCAGATCCAACTAGAGCAACATAGGACTACAACTTGGTACCTTCTAGAAATAAATCTACACTGGTAAGGGAGGTTGTCGAGGGATGGTATAACACAGAAGGGAATCCTTATGAAAAAGAAATCTCGTGGGAAGGGTACCTGATAAACCTATGGAAGTTTCGAGCTCAGTGAGAAGAGGGAAACTTATGTTATTGTTATTAAAGGAAGGTGAGTAACCTTCCTAGATCAATATAAGTTTGGAGAACTAGTTGAATAATTTCCCTTGTGATATCATGGCTTGGCATCGAGGTGGAATGTTGTAGGAAGGTACTATGGAACATACCCTAAGGTTGGGAGGAAAGGTTTCCTCTCTAATTCAATTGACTAATGACACTTACCGGACATATAAGTGTTTGTAACTTAATGTGTTGATGTAAATATGTTATTTCATGGTTAAATAGGAAATATGAATGTATGATTGACTTCCTAAGTAAAATGGAGTAATTATGTTTGTTTTCATTAGCCAAGTTGTTAAAATTATGAATCCATGAGAACCGTGTAAGGGTAGGGTGTATCCCTCTAATAACTACAACATTTTGCATGAAAATCTTGCAAGATATGAAGAAAATATTCACTCCTAAATTGACATAGGAGATGTGATAGATATTGGGAAGGGATTTGGTATAGACTCTGAGAGTCTCAATTTTGTAGATACCCTTACTCTTGAGAGGAAAATGTTATAGCATTAATTTCCACCCTATAGGCTAGAGAGGAATCCATAAGAGGATAGAAGCCGCAATACATGTTTTACCTAAGGTTTCTAGAGATCCTCACTAGAAACCTGGTATATAACAAGTGAGGGCCCTCATTGATCCCTAATGGCTCAACAAGCGAGGCTTTGTGAAGATTCTATATTTTAAGAGTTATGAGGTGATAGTCGAGGGATGTGTTGTATCTTCATGGAAAGGGCCTAGGAACTCACATCATTTGAGTCTCTAGTGGTCTCTAGAATATTTATAATCTCTCCCAAACATCCTCCAAAGAGCTATACAACAAAGGAAATCCTTGGGAAATGGTAGGAAGAATTCATAGTAATGTTATGTTGTCCAATTACAGAGGTACTTGTTCCATATACCACAACCAAAAGTTAGTGAAGCCTAGCCTGACCAAAGAGATACAGGAGGAGAAAGAAGCAAGGAGGTCAAGGGAGCATGCACCAACATTTAAGGTATGTTATATGTAATTTATATTATGTTATGTTATCAATATGTAATTTATATTATATTATGTTATTCCCGTGATATATATTTATTCCATTATGCAAGTATTTGGATCTGATATTTCATTTCATTATAGATCTAATTTGAAGCAAGTTATATCTAGGATTCTAATCCCAAGTAGAGAGGTAGAAAGGTTTTGCTTGTATTTTGTATACATGAAGCAAGTTGTGGAGCTTGGGGATGGAGTTTATGAACTGCAATAGCTAGGATATATGAAGTAAAAATTCAAGAAAGGTATGAAAAATTCACTAATTAGAATGATCATGAATCTATGTGTTTGAATCTATATCTAGGAGAACCATAAGAAGTCTAGCCCTCTTTCTATTTATAATTACTAGGCTAATCCTGGGGATATTTTACTGTGTATTCAATAAGATCCCTGTGAGATTTTATCCCATAACAGAATTGGTGACTCTAGTGGGGAATAATTATTATCTAGTTTGAGTCTCTTGGCTAATCCTTCCCTCTATTCGTTTGTGTCTGCTTGAGATTATTAATTTAATTGATCCAAAGCCTATATCCAGTAGATATCATAGATCTGATTCATATATGGAATATCTAGAACAAATATTTTTTTCTCAAAAACCAAAATTTTCACAGGACCTCGCTTGTTTCATCATAGGTGTCTCACGAGGCCCTCACCAACTGACAGGCCTGTATCATGTGAGGATCTATAAAAACTGTAGATTTGTAGTATAAACCAATAATCTTGAAGGTAGATCTATCCTCTAATCAATAGGTTTATATTGTGGTCTTTTCTTATCTGGTTTGGTCTATGTTTGAATGTTTTATCGTCACACAAGTTTCTTTCAAAATTTGTTTGAGTGCATTTGTGTGGATTAATTTTCATTTCTTGGATATATTTTTTTTTGTCTAAGAATTTCAATAAGGTTGGGAAGAGAACCCAACATATATTGAAATATATATTAGTGTTTATCATTGGTTTTTTTACGTGTTCTTATATAACCATTGTTCATCACTAGATCTACCCTCCTAGGTGAGTGTTGGGTGAGATATTTCTAGTGACATTGGAGTGGGATGATCCAACCTCACTTCCAATTTCCTACAACCCATCTACTTCCAGTGTCCTGATAGTTTCCATTTTCTTTGTGTGTTCTTGCATAGATTAGGAATTGTTTACATTTCAATTGGAAAACAAAATCACAAAAAGAAGAAAAAAAAGATTTGTTGCATGCTATATTTGTTTTTGAATCATTAGTGAACAAATGCATTAGGAGCATTGTTTGGCTCCATATCTGAAGTTATTATTGGCTCCTTAGTGTGTGTAAGGTTAGTTTTAAATTTGCAAAGGAAAAGAAGAATCTCTTCCCCTCCTATAACTAGATTTCATTGAAAAGAAAAAAAAATCATTATCATTCTTGCATTGCTTGGTTTGGTCAAGAGTCCAAACATCACAAAATTTCATTTGTTACCCTTGGACTTAATAAATATCCTTAAAAAGAAAAAACATAATCTAAAATTTATTAGACACTTTTCTTTTATAGTGAACCAATAGTAGCTAGGATTAGGGCCTTGATTAGGATTGGAGAGTAAACTATACAAGGCCAAAAAACTCAACTTAGGAGTCATTAGAGATCATAAAAATCCATTCTTGCAATGAGTGTGTCAGTAGCCTCCTCTAACAAAAGAGTTAAGAACGAGGTCACATAGGAACAAGTAGGGAGATTACCCCTTTCTTCATTTTTTGGTGTTTGTGATATCGCTTCAATCATTACATATA
>JASDQU010101679.1:52600-63722 GCA_032191745.1 Picea mariana
GTATGAAACTGACATTTAATCAAGGGCACCATACCCTTTATGTACCTCGATGTTGGTGGCATTGATTGTTGAACTCTTCTGTCACGACCCCAGTAAAAATGTACACTTCACTCAAGTATAAATTCTTTTGTTGAACTCTTCTCTTTGTCATCGTGTCAAGTGACTTAGTGGTGTAAGTATAAATTCTTTTGTTGAACTCTTCTCTTTGTCATCGTGTCAAGTGACTTAGTGGTGTATCTGCACACCAATCTCTGTCTTATTTGTAAGCACTGGAAAGAGAGAAGAGTGGTTGAAGGGAAAGACAAAGATTCACATGGATGCACATGAATATGCATTTGTTTTTAAAAAATTTGAATATTTTATGTATTTTTAGTGACCGGTTTTTTCATTCGGTTTTTTTCGGTTTTTTCCCTGTTCCAATTTTTGGGGTCGACCGGTTCAGTTCTGGTAACATTGATCTATATAGTAATTTAGAATTACGACTTACAGTCCTAATTTATCATTACACAAGGGATTCCTATGTTTGTGCGTAGGACTTATTTAGTTTGTCTTTGAAAATAAATTTACTTACCATATATACATAGTCACGGGATCGGGTATATACCCCTGAGCTGAATATGTGTGGCTTAGTGATAGGCGCTTAACATCCATATCCAAAGTTTCATCACTAAAAAGGTTCCTTTATGAATTATTTGTGATTAGTGTTATTCCAATCCCTTTCCCTAAAAGAGTTAGGGTAACGAAGAAATTATGTTAACTCCGACTTAACTAAAATATGTCCCAACGAACATTCTCTTGAAATATATGCTAACTGTAATAATGAATTTGAAGTGAACGAGTTCCAACTCGTAGAGTCACGGAGGGATTTATTAATTTCACGAATTTATTGATGTGAAAAGAATGGTCTACTGTCAGAAAGGAGTTAAGACTCTGCATCTACCATTTAATAGCAGTCCTGTGTGTGCGAGTTATGATTCATTCACCTGGATTTTCATCCAATCCAGTCACACCAATTCTTCCTTCGTCACATGGTTAGACCACCCTTCGTACCCTCAGCATTTACACTGTGTAGTTAAGGCTCCTCTTAGGGTTTTAATGTGTTGGTTGTTTTCAATGTGGAGTCCTTCCAGAGGCTCTGCATATTATCATTCTCAACAGTAAAGGCCATCGACTTGGAGGACGTTACTCGGTGGAACAGTCAACGTTATTTGCCTCCCTGGTAAGTTTACGATACCACTGTATCCTTAGTTATTGAAACGATAACTCGAGTTTCCACTACAGTGGAAGAACCCTCGTATTAAACATCTTATTCTGACTTTAAAAAAGTAATCTCCCCTTTAATGCTATTCCTTGTAATGTTTTGGATGATCCTACTGCTGGGTAAGTGGGTTGTTCTGTTTTCATCCTTAATCTTTGTGAAAGGGGTTCGACATCCTGCCTCCTTATTTATTTTGATTTTAGAAGGATATGCACCTCCAAGGTATCTTCACAAGTAATTTTACCCTTAGGGTTTCGACTACAGTTCCTCCATTGATAGGTATCTAGGCTTGGAGTTGCACTTTTGTGAGGCTACGCAGGGTTTCTAGTCTGAAGTTGAATGTTCCCCACTACGTATTATGAATTTATGTTGCAATTCTTTCTTCTGTTTGTAAAGGATGGGTCCACTTTTCTGTATTTTCCAACAGACTATCTTCTGGTCATCGTGAATAAAAGCTTCCTTAATGGCTATTGCAACCCAGCCCGACACAATTAAAAAATTGTGACTTCGGTGGTTTAGAACAGTTCATTAGAAATTGCCCCATGGCGTATCCTACTTGAGAATGTATCCCACTGTTATTATCGTTGGTTGTGGGTATTATAGTCCAATTGGAGTCTGGTAAAAATTTTAGTAGGAAGGTCAATCTCTGCATTTAGTGTTAATTTTATAAATACTTTCTTTAATAAAGGATGTCGGATTCAGGATAGGATTTAATCCCAGCATTAATGTATAGCTTTTTTCTTGTGTGTAATGTTTGCAAAATGACTTTGGCCTGTTCGCACAACACGTCTTATGAAATTCATATTTTAAATGTACCACTGTTTGTTTTATTTCATTTCATAAAGCAATGGATTTGTATGTTATTGGTATCAACACTAATGATGGGGCCGTGTTGTTGCTAGGGTACCCATCAGGGAATCTTTGTATCATTATCCCCTCGGCCTGGGACCTCTATCCAACCAAAACGCGACAAGGGGAGAGATACATCTCTATCCATGAGTTAAGTTCTACTCTAAATTAAACTCTTTCTGTCAATATTTAAACTCTTTCTATTAATATTTTGACTGTTGAAATTTTCATCCATCTTATTTATGTAGTGTAATACTAATGTAAATTTTGAAATCTCCTTGTAGGGGGCTTCGACTGTGCACCAATCCGGATGTCAGCTCCCATCAAAAGCACAAAAGGTATTCGGGTTTCAAAACGCCGCCCTCAAGGCGTGCCTAGTTTTTCTATGAGCTTATATGATTTTGAACCAAAGTTTAAAATCGTGGTGACAGAGTTCATTAAAAAAAAAATAGCCCATTCTTTTAATTATGTACTTAAAAATAAATAAATTAGAAGGCATGTGTATTTGACTGAATCGTATGATTTAGAATATGGCTATTGTTTAAGAGTTGTATAATCTATTTTGGAAAGGCAATATGAATAGTCATTCTTGCCGAGAAATGGATCTATTAAAAGAATGATTATGTAATGAAATCCAACATGCCTCTATGAACAATTATTTTGCCTTGATACTTCCCTTGGCTCTTATTTCGATTTTGCATACTACTCATTTTTCTGTCATTATGTATTCTACAAATTCTAATAAGCCTTAGTTGGAATGTCATCTTCTATTGCATTTCAATATCTATTGTCTGTACAGTCCGAACTTACAGTCATGCACTATATGGAATTAAACTTATATATATTTCCGAAGGTCTACATCTTTTGTAAATCGAATCTCAATGAAAAGAAAACTAGAATGTCAACTGTTGTAAGACATATACATATATATATTTATATTATATATACATCTATAATGCAATATGAATCTTCAATGTTATCTTACCTTACTTAGATATTTTGAGAAGGTTATGACTATGTATTTTCCTTACAGTAATATACGAATGTATAATTTCCTTCTATTCCGTACATATATAGAGTTTCTCCTTGATTTCGGTTCAGCATGCACATGAAAGAAAATATCAATTAATTACTATGTTTTTGTGTATACATTTACCTACAGAAATGTAAGCATGCGTGTATGTATATATAGCTGCATTATTCGGTTTCCATTTACATTGTGTACATAGATAGTTTTTAAGATGCAAATACAATTTAGTTGTGAGGTTTTCACCTACAGTTGTATCTCATTACAATAGTAATCTAACCCACATAACCATACTTCCAGAAGCTTGAAGAAGAATATTCTTTTAGCTAGTATACCTACATAAATTAGCATTCACTCAACAACAAGATACAATAGAGATAATCCATTCAGAACTAGTTTAGAGGCATTCTGTCAATCCTTAAGTTCAATAACATTCAATTCGATCTTTCGTTCATAGTATTATTTCTATTGAGAATTAATAGATGCATCCTATCAGTTATTTAACCATATAAAATTCAACCAGAGAAGGGATAGGATAACATATCTGAACTAGTTCGCTAAAAGACAAAGGGAATAGCCATGTTCCTCCCAACCTTAGAACAGAATAGCCAAAGTCACTTGTTCCATTCACCCCCTAGATTGACCATGAATCCATGAGGGAAAACTCAGAACTCTACCTAGACAATCGTCCTTTAGTATTAGAAACTTCTCCTTGCCTCACACTTAGAAATCAGTGTTCATAACAACAAGAGATCAATAATTTCCCAGCATACTAGGCAACGTCCTGCCTCCCCACATATGCCATATATATCTACAATCATTTTTTTTCCTAGGTCTTTTCCCCCCTTGGGAATTTTCGCAGCTTTCGAAATCCCTTATTTTTAGGGGCTGCAAATGGCCAAATTCTTGATTTTCCACTTGTAACAATGTCCTGAGGTAGTTCCAAAATGTTCCCAACTCATGTAGTCATGGTCAATTGATTTCAACATGGATGTTCCATTTGTCCTCTAGCAATAATTATAAAACATTTTGTTTCATACAAGTGTCATAGTTAAGTAGTTAGTTGTGTCAAATCAGATCTTTTCCCAATAGTCATAATTCATTAATTACAATTAACTAAATTCAAAATTTGAAATTTCCATAAATGGAAAAAAAATCCAATTTCGAATTTGACAAAAACAGAAAATAATTTCCTAAGAAATTTCCAACTTAAATTTTTTTCTTTTTTCTTTTGGGGATGTCACAATTCAATTATATAGTGTCCAAGTGCTCTTGAGAGTCTGAAGTGTCTAGTAGAGGTGGAAAATATGGTCAAGGAAGTTCCACATTAAATATAGGGTGCAAGCCAACCAAAGGGGGATTACTTAATTCAAAAAAATTCTCACCCACAGCCTTTGTAATGGTGTAAGTACCATATCGAAGTGGGAAGAGATTATGATGGGGTCCTATAAGGAAGTGTTTATTAAAACTTAAACATACCTTATCTCCTACCTAAAACTTGTGTGGTACTCGATGTTGATCATGGTGTTGCTTGTACTTGTTTTTGGATTTCAGAAAATGAAAAAATACCATGAACATGTTTTTAGATGTAATGGATTAATTTAATTTGTTTGGATTCTTGATCAGCTTTGATATGAGAATGGGAGGATTCCTTCTATGTTACTGCAATGCATATAGATACATCAATGGGGGCCAATGGTTGGAACCCCAAGCACACCTAAAAAGAGATGTGGCCAGTAAGGTTGTGGAGGGATCTTTTGTAGCTATGATTAACATAAGGAAGGCTCCCATCCCATGTTCATGGATGTTTGTACTTGTACATCCTTAGTATATGAACAATAGTTCTACTGACTACCTATACTTTTCCATGAATATGTGGGTGGAAGGTAGTCTATTTGGTCAACTTGGTGTCCATCATCAACCATAGGTTGTATGAGAATGTACTCAGGAACCTACTATTTTTATCTGAAATAATAATCTATGGGATCCCAAAATGAACCCAAACACACTCAAATAAGAGCTTAGTAGTGGCATCAAGTGTGATACCCTTCTTGCAGGGTGTCAAAATTATCATCTTAGAGAATTGATCAATGATCATGAAGACACAATCAGTAACATTCTTTGTTAAAGGTAGACTAGACATGTAATCTATGGACATGAACTCCCACGACATATTAATATTAGGAAGATGAGTGTATAGCCCTATTTTTTAATGGTGGGTTTGGAAGTGTCACAAGTAGAACATGATCTAATATATTTTCTCACATATTATTGAATCCCCGACCAATAAAAATTCTTTTGTGGTACTTCCACTATTTTTTCCATGCCAAAATATCCTTCCTTATGACTATAATGAGCTTCTAAAATAATATTTTCACGCTCACTTAAAGGAACATAGAAATGAAATTCTTGAACTATTTTTCCTGCACTCAATGTCTGATAGGTAGTATCAAAATCAGAGTCATTGTTATATAATTGTGGCCACTTGTAGGTCTCATCACCATAGGAGTTAAGAACTATCGTTAGCGCCAAAAGTGGGGGTCAACTGAGGTTCTCTACAACATGGTTCATTCTTCCCTTTTTGTACTTATTGTTCAAGTGGAATTGCTACAAGTACATAAACCACTTATTATGGAAATTATTATGGAATGTTACGTGTGCTTGCATGAAATGTACAGGCTTGTGATTAATGTGAATGATAGTTTCCTTTCAAAAAATTTAACTATTGCACAATGAGATACATCTGTTTATTGTAGGTGGGGTATCTACGAACAAAATCATACATTGTTTCATTTTGATGGGCCATCATATTCCCATAATGAGTCAGGAATACATCAATAAAATAATATAAAGAATTTGTTTTAAACCCAAATGGTCGTTGTATGTCTGAAAAAATATGGATTGGTGTTGAGAAAAGATAGAATTTCAAATCCTTGAATTCTTTCTATTGTGATGCATCCCAAATAAAATTGGCCTTCAATCCACCCTTGGTCATTTTTATTAGAGCCCAAGTGATATAAGGGAACCGCAACACAAACTTACCGTAGAAGATGGCGAGGCCCAAGAAGTTGTATATCTCATTCAGTGTCTTCAGGGCCGAACAATCATGAATGAATTGAATCTTATCTATATCCACATGCACACCCTACACATCCACGACATATCAAAAATATTGAATTCTATGCATGCCGAAGTAAAACTTCTCCAAATTGGAATATAAATTATGTTGTTGTACCCAAGACCTGTTAGATTTGCTTCAAATGTTCGTCATAGTTATTTCTAAATATGAGGATATCATACAGATATATGACCAAACAGGAGTTTGATAATGGAAATAAGATATCATTCATCATCCCCATGAATGTGGTTAGGGAATTAGTCGAGTTGAAAGGAATGACCAACCACTCAAAGAGACCTTCTTTATACTTGAAGGCTTTCTTCCATACCTGATGGTAGATTGAATTCAAATCAATATTATTGAAAAATTTGGTTCCCTTGAGATGATGTAGAAGATCATCAATTCGAGGGATAGGGTCCTGATTATCGACAATGATATTTTTCAAGTATCTGTAATAAATGCATATATGTTTTAAGGTACCAGATCTATTATATTAGCAAAATAGAGAAATAATGCAGAGAATAATACTGAGATAGCAACAAAATCTAGAAGCAGAGATAACAACGAAACAACAAGTTATATGGAACCCCAACACCATATGTATACCTTTATTGATAGGAAACAATGTTCACTTGCCTCTTTGAGGGGGAAACTTCCAGCTGAGCAGATATCTATTACAATAATTCTCCAAGAAAAAACTTCTCATACCATTTACTCTTATTTATACTAAATCTATATATCCAAAAGAACAATCTAGAGGAAGATCATTCTAGAAGTGAAAGCTTCTATTAGGTCTTCTTCAAATTTACGTATTCCTCCTTATTGCTAGGAATTATCAATATTGACCTTTATTACATGGAAATATATCTTATTCTACCCACTTGAGGGGTTAGGTAGGTTAGTTCCCTAACATGCCCTCCCCCTTAAAATCAACCTTGTCCTCAAGGATTGAGATGAGAAATTTTTTGTAGAATGGTGGATGGCTCCCAAGTGGCATCTGCGGGATTTGTATCTTTCCATTGGACTAACACTTCCTTGAAGGTGCGCTAATGAAGACGACACTCACACTGGTCCAAAACTTATTGTGGCTTCAACCATATAGATCCTTGTTCATCCAACTCGGGAAGGCTAGTTTGAGTTTGGAAGTTAGTTCCAATCACCTTCTTTAAGAAGGAGACATGAAAAATAGGATGGATCTTAGAAGAACTAGGAAAAGCTAACTTATAGGCCACCTATCCCACACACTTGAGAACTGTATAAGGACCATAAAATTTAGGTGCCAGTTTCTGACAATGTTCAACCTTGAGTGGATTTTATGTTAAGCCCTAATATTGGCTCATTACCCCTTAATTGGGGCATATTATATTAGTAATGTTAATTTATTTATGTTGGCTTTAGGCCATTAGTTGTAATTATACCTCCTAGTCTCCTATATATACCAAGGAGACATTTTCATTTTGAATCATCTTGTACTTGAACATTTAAGTGGGGTAAAAGAAGGTTGCTCCCTCGAAGAGTCTTATTATCTGAAATTGTCTCTTTTTCAAGGAGTTGAGTACTTTTTTCTGAGGTTTTTCTATGCTATATTGATATTTGGTTCTTAACATATGGTATAAGAGCTCAAGGTCTTGGGGTTTCGCTGCTACATCTAATACACCTTGGAATTTTTTCTATAACTTATTTTCTACAACGTTTCAGAAGGAATGGTTTGGAGGATATTTAGTAGATGAATCAAGGTACATTGGGTTCAAAATTCATCTCCTGAGGCTGTATACTTTCGGAGATACAACCTTTACAAGATAGGGTTATGGAATCATCCTGAACTGAGACATTGCAGAATTTTTGCTATAAAACATTTTTTGTAACGTTTCAGACCCTAAAATCCAACGACTATTCATATAAATTAGTATGGTATCTATGGTAAAACTTTCAGCTACTGGGTCATCTTAAATTTGTATATACACCCTGTGTAAGATAGGGTATTTGACTAGTCCTATTTACTAGTCTCAAGAAGGTGTTCCAGGTAAAACAATCATAACTTCTTCCTAGAGTATCCAAATTGAGTGGGACTAGATTCATTGGATCGTGGATAGCCTATAGTATGTCAGGTGTAATGTTCATAATTTTATATCAATTAGTTTGTGTGGGGAATGTTATACAAGTGAGGTCTTCTGGAAAGGACAAAAATCGGCAAGTTGTGGGGAAGTTACCATAAATTCCACTTGGCACATCCAATTTTGATCAGAACTATGGCATTGCAAAGAAGAAATATCAGAGAACTACATAAAATAAATTTTCATACCTAGAAGGGCCTAAACTTAGGAGATACAATAGAAGAAATATTGTCTAGCAGAACCACCTCAAAATCAAGGTTCAAAAGTGATACTTGGCCAACATGCCACCCAAAAAGGGAACTTCTACACCAAATAAGCCTCCAGAAAATCCTACTTGGACTCTTCATGAAGGTGAAGAAATGCTTAGGGACATAAATGATTTAAAAAAGAAGATAGTAACAAAAGATGAACTACAGGAGATGATGGAGGATTTAAAAGGGGAGATCATGGAAGTATTGAAAAATTTCATAACAGAGAAGTCACTTCAAAGTGAAAATGCATCCCATGAAATTCATGATGAGGACACAAGGAAGGTGAATAAAGAATGTAGAAACTCCAACTTTGGTTTGAAAACCAACGACATTCATAAGATCGATATGAGGAAGTTTGATGGCAAGGACCCAATCACATGGATACTTAAGATGCAACAATTCTTTAATCTCCATAATGTGCCACATACACAAAAGGTATGAATTGCTTCTTTATATTTAGAACATAATCAATTTGTATGGTATCGATGTCTTTGTTCTCACAAATCACTTGTCATTTGGACAATTTTCACGGAAGAAATGATAGCACACTATGAGGATACAAGGAGCAATACCTTCTTTAGCCAATTGATAAATCTCAAGCAAAAGGGTTTAGTTACCGAACACATTGAGACCGAACACATTGAGAACTTCCAAAGATTGAATATAAAGGTAACCGATATTCTAGATGAGCACTTGATTGATGTATTCATGGGAACTTTAAAGGATAACATTCAAAATGAGGTTCGCCTTTGGGAACCCAAATCATTGGGGAATGCATTTAAGGTGGAAAGAAATGTTGAAAGTAAAAATATGGCTATGGCTACTAGAAGGACCAATCCTAACATCTATAGAGAGAACAATGCTCCTTCTTCTAAAACACCTCAACAATTGGAGGAAAGAAAAGAAAAAGGTTTATGCTTTAATTGTGAAAGCAAGTACAGTAAGGGACATAAGTGTGGTGAGACGAAATTATTCTACATAGATTGTGAAGAGGAGGAAGAAGAAGCACAAGAACGATCTCAAGATGAAAACGTAGAAGCAATTTCATCTGAAGAGTTGACTCCCACGATATCGTGTAATGCATTGGCTGGAATTAACACTCTTCAAACCCTCAAGATTGAATGATACATCAAAAATAAAAAGGTAATAGTTCTAATTGATTCTGGCAGTACTCATAATTTAATTCACTATAAATTATCCAAAGCTCTCAATTGCTTTGTATATCTAGCACCATAGTTTCAAGTAATGATTGCATATGGAGGAACTATCAATTGTTCAGGAAAATGAAATAAGATCAATCTTACTATGGGGGAATATGTAATGAATAGTCGAATGATTTCTATACCCATGGGTGGTGCAGATGTTGTACTAGGAATCAAATGGTTACAATCATTAGGAACAATGGCTTTTAATTTTCAAGAACTTTTCATGAAATTTTCATTGGAAGGAAAATAAATTGAGTTAAGAGGTATCACAGGGAAACCCAGTAAGATGATAAGCTCTAATGGCATGACAAAATTATTGAAAAAGGGGCATCAAGGCATTATTGCACAACTATGCTCACTAGATGTTTAAACATCTAAGCTATCTATTCCTCAAGATCTCCAAAGAATCATTGATAAGAATTCCAAAGTATTTGAAGATATTCCTAAAGGTCTTCCACCCACTCGAAATCATGATCATGAAATTCACCTAATTCCTAGGTGTGTTCCTCCTAACATCGGGCCATATAGATACCCTTATGCCTAGAAGAGTGAAATTGAGTACATGGTTGAAGAAATATTAGAGGTTGGCATTATTAAACCTAGCCAAAGTTCTTACTCTGCACCAGTGGTAATGGTATTCAAGAAAGATAGTTCATGGCGTATGTGTCTAGATTATAGATATCTCAACAAGATCACTATTAAAAATAAGTTTCTCATTCCCGTCATTGATGAATTGTTAGATTAACTACATGGAACAATCTATTTCACAAAATTGGATCTGCGTTCAGGGTATCATCAGATCGTAATGAAGGAAGAAGATATCCCAAAAACAATATTATGAATTCATGCAGGCCATTATGAATTTTTGGTCATGCCCTTTGGCCTTACAAATGCACCTTCTACATTCCAAGGGTTGATGAATTCCATTTTCAAGCCCTTCCCTCGAAAATTTATCTTAGTATTTTTTGATGATATGCTAAGCTATAGCAAGTCTTGGGAGGATCATGTGCGACATGTTGACAAGGTGCTACAACTACTAAAGGAGCAACAAGTATACGCGAAACCTTCCAAATATTTCTTTGGAGTAAAGGAGGTAGAGAATTTGGGTCATATTGTATCTCATGAAGGTGTCAAGGTAGACCCTAACAAGATTAAGGCCATGATGGACTGGCCGATTCCCAAAACATTGAAGAATCTTAGAGCATTTTTGGGTTTGATAGGTTACTACCACAAGTTTGTTCGGAACTATGGAAGAATAACAACACCTTTAACGACACTAACTAAGAAGGATGCATTTTCA
>JASDQU010101679.1:71133-96343 GCA_032191745.1 Picea mariana
GATATTGGAGCACCCATATCTACGGCTGAGGATTGATTCCAGACCCCCCTTTCTGTTCTACCTTTAATGGGGGGGAGGGGGGGGTCCGATATGGGCAGTTTTGAAGCACGGGCCCCCACTGACGTGGCATGCTCTTAGGTAATGGGTCCCCCCTAAAACCTCTTATTGCTTACCACCCTTGTTTACCACCTTCACCTCCTTCTGACATGTGTCCTCCACCCAGCCTCTCTCCTTCCCCCTGTCACATCCCCACTCCCCTCCCACCATCCACAACCTTTCAACTGTCCTCCATTCATCCCGACATCATGTACTTTTCCCTTCGTCCCTCTTATCTTCCGACACCTGTTTCTCCTCCTCCATGTCACCCATCCTGGGGATGTGTTTTCCCCCTTGGTTAATCACATACCCCTACATATTCTTCCCAGCCTCAGTGTCCCCTCCACCTGACCACCTTTGTCTGATTTACTCGTGCCATCACCTTGTCAGGGCCTCGTTCATGACTAACTGCTGAGTCCCTCTGCGAAGGTCCAGCTTAGTTACAGAAGGCATAAATTTCCCCCCATGTCCTCCAGGTGCCAATTTTGACTCACGCTAGTTCTGATCTTGAGAAAGAAGTTATTGTAGAAGGTGGTGGCGGTTGAATTTCATCTCCTTCCATAAATAGAAGGCTAGAAAGGGACAAACGTATAGGTAGATTGTTAGTCCATCTTGACAGAGATTGCGTCTAACAACCAACTGCATGGGTAGTCTGACCATCATCTGCATGTGCAACCTGATAGGAAAACTTGTCAATGCAAAGCATTAAACTCATGCCATGATCGTGTCTTCAACAACTGAGCCAGTTCCAAGTATATAGAGGCATTTTTTCCATTTTTGTTAGTGTCGATGGTTGAGCTAGGCTATCGATTGTAAAAGTTTAGTGAAGCATTGGTTTTCATGGTTATGCATTTGTATGTGAGACTTCATGTTTAATGAAAGTCAACTTATTTCCATCTCTCTGTAAAAACTTCTTTAAGACACTCGGAATTGGAAGATCCAATCGGGGGTGATTGTGTTTTTGTGATGTATGTTTGATCATGAAAATATTTTTACCAGTTTTAAATTAGTTTCCTGTGTTATCTTTTCCTTCTTACATTGAGTAACTCGGAATTGGAGGATCCAGTAGAGTTGTTGCAGCAGCATTGTGATGTCGGTTTGATAACCGTGTTGTTGTGACTATGTCACTTAGACACATTTTCAACGTCTTGGTTTTCTTCTACAAGTTGTTGGAAGGCCTGATGCCCATAGTAGTCTTGTTCATATTTCTCACCAAGTTTTCCCTCTACTCATTTTATTCTCAACTTCTTGACTGAAGTTAGATCAGGACCGCAACTACTCGTGCATGCCTGGCATAGTTTTCTGAGTTAAAACTATAATCTCCTAGGTTTGCGCCCATTCGAACACCTCCATTCATTATCGTGACATATAAAAATGATGGGTATCAGGCTTACTCCTGTTGCAATCCGGGAGTGACTTCTGGTGCTAACACTTCTCTTCCTAAAGATCTTGCAATTGCATTCTTAACTCAAAATTCTCCTTCTGGACTTACCGATTAATATTACTCTGCAGTCTCAAATTCATGGGAACTTTACTCATCTTTTCCTCTAGATAAGATCCTTCAAAATATTCACCAACTGAATTATGGGATCTCATCACATGAATAGCTTGCAAATGCACATAAAAAATGTCTATGATACCACTTCTCTTAAACAAGTTTTCCAAACAATCTGGCTATGATACCACTTGATCCAAAAATCCTTAGATGCCACTTATTCTTTACAATATATACATGCAACATCTAACCTAATTCAAAATATTTTACTGATCGTATTGAGGTGATTTGTAGAATTTTGATGATGTGCTCTTTATCCAAAAATTCATGAAATGATCATTAGTCTGTTGAATGATGAGATGACACAGCAAAAAATAAAAGAACTCAAATTACATATGTAGATGACATACATCACTTCATCTTCAAAGTCCCTTTAGATAGCATGATTGTTCTCCATCATCTCAAAATACCAAATTACATTACAATATGAGCTCACAAAAGACAATTTAATGGGGTCTCTTTAATTCCATTACTCAAAACAAGAAAATAAATTCACCATTGAAATCCTTGCGAAATTCTAAGAAATTTGACTACAAAGTCGACAAATTTCCAAATTGGCTCAATTACACCCTCTTCGGGAGGTAAAACAATGCGCTAAATGATAATTAATGGCATTTTGGACTAATAATTTTAAAAATGACCTCAAATCACAAAATAGACCTCAAATTCATGATCCTTGCAAAACATCATGAAAAATGAGTATAAAGTTGCCTAAGTGTTGTCATTATACCTCGTAACACACTTTATGAGACAACCATACTTGGCCTCTTCCTTTGCACAGAAATTGAGACATTCGTATGGCCTTGGAATCCATACCATACATTGGGATTCATTCCATATTTGAATCTATGTAGACATGGAAATTCCTGTTGGTCTTGGCATCTACGCCCATATTTAGGTCACAAGCCCTCCAACATCAATCCAAAATTTGGGAAACTTAATGTTATTTATAGTGGTATCCATAAATAAGTAGGACTATTGTCCTAATGGTTAAGGAGTTAGATATATTGGAGGAGTTTGAGGGTTCCATTCCCTGCGATCCTCTCCTCATTGGCATATTCGTCAGTTTTTTTTTATATATGCTTATAATCATATATGATATGGTTTATGGTGAAGTAAATTCATTAGCCCCCCTGCGCAGAATTTGGTATGGGTCGCATGTAAAAACATATAGAACAGGGGTTGGGGGCCTACCCTTGGTCCCTTTCCTCTCCTAATTGGAGCTTTACTTTAATTCAAATGATATTTAAAACATATATAGGTTAAGAACTAATGCATGGTGCATTGGTAGTGGGGATTGTATAAGACATTTGGAAGGTTATGGAGGTCATGGGTTCATCCCCCATTGACTCCATAATTTTAATAAAACATACCAATATAGGCCAATGGGAGGTTTCCATGTGGTGACCTCTCATTGATTAACACTTTCCATATGTCAACATATGATTCGACCACTTAGATGTATGTTCTGTCAACACATATTCCTGGTCACTGTACGATCAATCCATGTCACACCTTGGGGTGTGGCCATGTCATCATCCTACGATTTACGAATGTGCCATGTTTCATCCTTGCAGTGGTGACGCTTGTCACCCTTTTTATCTCCTTTGACTTTGTTTTGACCTGTTTGACTTGAACTTTGACTACTAGTAACTTTTGCATACGAACTCCGTTTAACTTGTAGTTTGTACCATTGGAAGGATGAAGACAATATATAAATAGTGATTTCATTTGAGATGATCAAAGTTTTAGCATTAATGGATCACATGGGACCTCTGTGAACATTCTAGATCCTCCTAGACCTCTATTAGTGTTCCTTAGATCCTCCTAGATCCTGAGGCATTCAAGGAGGTGTATTGATAGATAAAAGGATGAAAATGACAAATATATGTTGATTACCATGTCCAATATGGATTACTCTACAAGATCGAGAAGCTTTGTGTACCAAATGAAGTAAGATTAAAATCGATAAGGGAGGCTCACACCTCCAATGTTGTTCGTCATTTTCATGTTGGGAAAACATGACTAACTTGTAGATGTATGTTTATTATCACAATATGCAAGAATAATTAACTAGATTTATCAAAGGTTGTATTTTATGTTGTATAACCAAACCTAGTAATAGGAAGAAAGGAATATATGATATACTTCCAGTCCATACAAGACCATGGGAAGCATATCCATTGACATTGTTTGTGGTTTTCCAGGGACACGAATATGGCACAACTACGTATATGTGCTAGTAGATAGGTTAAGTAAGATGTTTGTTTTTATGGCTTGTAAGAAGACCATCAAAGGACAAAAATATGCAAGATTTTTTTTTTAAAAGGTCTATGTTCACTTTGGGATTATAAGGAGCATACTTCCTAATAGAGATACTGGATTCTTCAATGTATTTTGGAATTCACTATGGGAGAAGTTGGATACCAAATTAAATATATCCATTGTGTTTCATCTATAAATTGATGGGAAGATAGAGGTAGCAAATCAAACTTTGGTTCAATTTTCAAGATATCACAATCAAAAGCATCCAAGGATATGGGATGAAACATTGGGTTACAAACACCATTCTTGTAATAGATCTCTCTATACTTCCACTGATAAGTATCCTTTCAATTGTTTTTTGAATATATGCCACCATCAACATTGGATATCATATATGGAAAACCTAAAGCAGTGGTAACAACCTCAAGTGATCAATTGAAGGAAAACAAGTCCATATACAAAACAAGGAAAATACATGTACATGTTCAAGAGTAACTAAGGAAGTATTAGGATAAATACAATCCCATGCATGATAAGCACACAACTGAAAAGACTTTCCAAATATGAGATAAATTTTGGTTACACCTTATAAGGAAATGTTACAGAGAGTAGGGAAGAATATCAAAAACCCCGGATATGGACCTTTTGAAGTATTTGAAAAGGATGGAAACAATGATTATACACTCAATCTTCCACCTTACATAGACCTTTAATTAGTAGTAAATATAGATAAAATGAAATTATTTGAGTCATTCATTCTTGATGATAATCAAGAGGGTCAATTATTACCTTCCATTAAATACTAGACACCAAATGAATAAGCAAAATTACCCTCGGAAACAATTGTGTAGAAGAAGATCAGAATGGAACGAAGGAATCGACAAAAACTTTGTGAATTTGGATTGAATATTTTGTTACTAGGAAATACCAAATGGCTCTCAGAGGAAAATGGTGAGGAGTTTTTTCCTCGTCTTCTTCAAAACTAAATATTTTAGAGACCAAAATCCTCCTAAAATAGAGAGGGATTATTTGAAATGGATCTACATATGTACCATATGAATTTATTAATTTTGTAGATGGGAGACACTAGAATTTGAAACATCTCCATGGTCATGTTTATTTTTTTCAAATTCATTCATCAACTTCTCACATGTCCTTGAAGCCCTAAATAGTGCTTTTTGTTCATGTGATGGCTCATGGATTACCTCATACTTGAAAACATTTTTTCTTCTGATCGTTACCACTCTAATGAGATATCATGTGCCCAATTGGATTTTTTATAAGAATGTTTGGGCCCCAACATGGTAACTGTACAAATTTTCCTCACCTATCCAAGTGGTGACCATGTCAACATACTATAATTTGAATATGGGGAGTTAGTAATGTGGGGGACCCACTAGAGGCGTATATAATCATCAAGGCGGTTCCAAGAGGGTTTTGGAACTCTAAACCTAACCATAAAACTTACTACAACTATCAAAAACCTCACAAAAGGAGGGAAGAGGGTTCATATTTTTATTAGTAGTTGGTTGTGTTAGGATATTTAGACACTTAGGAGTTAGTTAAGATCAACTTCGTATAATGTGTCATTAGGTTAAAGTGTGTTTCTTTAGTATAGATTAGTATTCATTTGTAGTCTGAAAGTCACAATATGTTCCCAACATAAAGTAATTTGAAAACACATATTCTCCTTGATCTTAATGGCTACATTGATCCATGGATTAACACCCAATTGGTCCATTATCTCTATTTAAAGATAATGGAGGGTCATTTTTTGATGATCGATTGTGGGAAACTCTTTGTAATATTTTTTCTTTTGAATTAATAAATTCCCTCAAGTGGCCACATTAATTGGGGTCGTGGATGTTTCCACCTGGGGGTTTTACAACATAAAAACACTAGTGTGTTGATATGTGATGTGGTTATGTGATTGGTTGTTGAATATGTCTATTCTCTATTGGAATACATGTTTTGTTGAACATGGTATCAAATCATATTTGAAGACCTGCTCCCATTTTAGATTGAGATCTTGAAGCTACATTGTTGCATCTATGGTTTTTGATATTTCCATACATTTTTGGGCCAAGAGGACTATTCCATTGCATTCACAGAATTCATTTCAGTTAGAAAAAAAATTTGTTTCACTAAAAAAGGTTTCCATTTACCTAATATATGGTCATTTCAGTTAGATTCCTAGGTATAAATCCTGAATAGGCCCCGAGAGGTTTGGGGTTAGAATCCCTGTGGGCCCCTTTTGGATTATGGTTGAATACAATTGTTTGAAATTGGCAGGGGTCATCCAGACCGACCGCCGAAAAATGGGTTGGCCGGTAGGTACCTGCTGTCGGATCCACCCTATACATACATATACCGTTGATACAATCTCGATTGCCGGATCTGGCGCTGACCGGTTTGGCGGCCAAATTTTTTTATTTTTATTTTAGCTTATTCCAACCCAACACTCATTGAGAAAAATGTGGGTTCCACATGGCACCTCCATATTGGGCCATGTCTCTCCTTTCTATTGGTTGATTGATACACAGTCATCTCCCCAGGTGGCACTGACATCATCTACCACATACCATCGTTGTACACGTCGACGTCTTGCTAATTTTCTGACCTATAAAATGCCATGTGGTGCATTCGATGGTAGCCAAGTGTCAACCCATCATTGAGCCACATGGAGGCCCCTAGATGGTGCCACGTGGAAAAATTTGATTGTTCCATTTAGTGCCCTGGAAATTCCAAATCTGCTTGACACATGGTAGCCTGTGGGGCTACCACATGGCATGCTGACGTCAACATTATGTCTTTCTGACATCACCCTATTCAATCAATTGTTGACGTCAACAATATGGATGCTGATGTGTCCCCTGGTTGACTTGATCTACTTGACCAAACTTTGACCGGCAATAACTTTTTCATCTAGACTCCATTTGATGAACCGTTTATGTCGTTTGAAATCTTGTGGTGCGTTCTTCACAATGGTGCCAATTTTACTGAGATTTTAGGACTTTGAATGTTTTCCCTTTTCTATTTGCTGAGGTCATTTTGAGATTCCTAAGATACTTCTGAGAACTTTGAGTCATTCCTAGGCCTCCCTGGATCCTTTCGTATCACACCTTCCCACTTAGAGATTTTGGACCCCAAAATCCTTTATCAATCAACAAATAAGTGAGGGAATTTCTCCCTCACTCTTCCCTTCTTGATCCATTACGCCTTTCCTAGTGGTATTCCCTTTAGGTGCCCTCAAAGATAAGAAATTTCATTCCTGTGTGAAGTCCTCCTACTTCTATCTAGGATATCATCTCCCTTCATCTACTCCTTGACTGCTTGGTTGACCTACTGAATCCTCTAGATGAACTTATGGGATGCATCTCTCTCCCTAACATCTTTCCCATACAACAAGTCAAAGGGGATCTTAGGTAAATACCCAAGACAAGTCTCGACTGGTGAACCTCGAGTGGAAGAGTACATGGCTTGATTGTAAGTAGGTTGCACATAGGGAAACCGATTGTTGTAGTATCCTTGAATCAACAGAGAACCACCTATGTATGTCTATCGCCATGTGGATGAAAATTAGTGCTCCTCCTCATCTTAGTGTCTATGAGCTGCCAAAAACTTGTCCAAGATTCTCCTAAAAATCGATACTCTTGATCGGATATAAGGAATGTGGAAGATCTGAAATGGACCCATAGATACTGGGAGAACAACAGAGAAAAATTCATGTTACATGGAATATCCACTGCTACATACAAGTAGACATGACTCATACTAGACATAGGTAATCCCCTTACAAAATCCATTGAAAAATGTTCCCAAGGATAAGAGGAAACATGAATTGGTGTGTACAACTGTATCCTTTCATTAGTGGGCTTACAAGAGTACAACAGACATTGCTTTACAATCATGGTTACAAACTTTTCCATTCGAGGAAAATGTACTAGAATCCCCAAATTCCCAAATACAAAAGAAGTGGAGGCTTCTGCAATTACATGCACTTCCTTAAAGGAAGGAATACAACGCCTACTCAAATGGTGGAGTAAGTTGTCCTACAAACAAAACTTCTTCCTCTGCAAACCCTGAAATATACCACATACATCTTTGAAGATTTTATCAATAGCATACCATCCATCATTATTGATATGAGCTAAGGAAACATTCTTCAAAATAATAGATGTAACACTAGGAGATATAAAAATCATGTATATCCTCATGACATTGGCACTGGAACTGGTCTCCATCTTGCATGGTTGTTGAAGGTCAGGTAAAGCTAGCATTGGCACAATGTCGATCTTTAAAGTGTCGAAGCTCTTCTTCCGGTTTCCTTCCCATTGAAAGACCTGTCTCATATCAAGCCATTCATTCTTATGTAAAGGATAAACAACATTAGACTTATCATGGCATTCTCCTTTTACAATTGTGAATACAAGATTCTTGTTAGTGTTTATAACTCTTTTTACTTGGCCTGAACTAACAAGTGTTGATTTGTCCTTTATGTTGTGGGATTTAATGATGTATTCACTCCATATTTTGTAATATGGTATTTGTTTTCCTTGCGAAAGAAGATATCATTCCTATCATAAAGATAAGGACTCCCTAATACAATACCACTAACATCCAAAAGAACCACATCTAAATCCACTTCATCTATCATCTTAGAAGAAATAGAAAACCTCAGCCTACACTACTTAGTTACATTTAACTTTTATTTATCAGATACCCCACCGAGAGGACAAGGTTTATGGTGAGGTCTTGTGGTTATTTCTGATTTCTTAACAAGTGTCTCTGATATCAAATTAACCTTGGAAATTAGATCAAATAATGTATTTATCTTTGTATGTTTTGATACAATTCTTATGTGGAATAGTTCACTTCTCCTTTTATCATCATCATGTGATTCAATTAAAGAACTTGAACATACATAAAAATAATATTTACCTTTCATCCCAAATGTTGTGATCATCTTTTCATCACTTGAATCAGAACCCAAGTCTTGTTGCACTGTAGCAACTGTCTTAGGCTTCCCCTTTCCTCCAAACTTCTTTGGCCTTAATTCTAGATGGAGTTTCCAACAATGCTCGCTATCATGACCAGTTTTCTTGCAATGGTTGCAAGAGAGTTTTACTTCCTCCTTTTTGGCTGTAGTTGTCCTCTTGTACTTCCATTTTCCTTTTCCATTGAAATGGATTTCGGAACACTTGAATGGTTTTTCCTCCTGTCTATTCTTACCCCTGCTTTCAAGGTGAGTGGCTTGCACACAAACTTCGTCAAGACTAGTGGGATTAAACAATAGTAAAGTATGGCGAATGTAATTGTGGAGTGCACCAATGTATTTCATTAAAGTCTCATAGGAATCTAAAGGAATTTTCAATGTAAGTGCCTTCTTCCTAAATTCCTTCATGAAACTTTGTACAATCTGACCTTTACCTTGTCTTAATGTTTTCCATTCCATCATTGCTTTATGTAAATAACCCAATGGATAAAATTTCTTCCTTATTGTTGATTTAAATTCCGACCATGAGGAAAGAAGATTACCACACTTACTTTTGTCCTGAATATTTCTCTCCCACCATATGAGAGCGGTTCCTTCCAACCGAAGAGAGGCTAATTGTAATTTCACATCCTCTTCATCAATCTGTTGTACATGGAAATATACTTCAACATGTCGAATCCAATTATCTACCTTTTCAAGATTGGCATATCCATTAAACATAGGTAAATAAAATTTTACATCAAGATTTCATAATGGTTTCTTAAAAGAGGATTTATGGTTAGAATTAGAATGATGAGAATGATCAGAGGAAGAAGAGATAGAACTTAATCGTGGAGATGGAGGCTCAAGAGGGTCTCCTCTAGCCCCTCGGTTCACTAAAGCATTTTCATCTGCTTGTGCTTCCTTTTGCTTCCCTTTCTTTTTCATCCTCTTCTTGTAGTCCCCATAAATTCTCTCAACCATATCTAACATGTGATAGGAGACCATATATAAGTTGTTCTCCTATTCATCACGCTTGTCCCCTACATCCATTTTCTTCCTTCGATATGCACGACCAATATCTGGGTTGAAAGTATTAAGTGTTCCTTCACCCTGCTTATGCTTGGCCCTAGTAATCATTCACACTCAACAATTCAATTCAAAGATGAATGCTCTGATACCAACATGATCCAGGATCTTTTCATCATTACGACTTATTAAAGAATTGTATTAAATGAGCATAAATTAAAGTGCACCATAAATAAGGAAAGCTCAATAATAAGGAGACATAATCATCAATCTGAACACAAAATTGATAATGGAGTTTGTCCCTGGGTGGACTACATCTCCGGGTCCTGCTCTCAAATGGGTAGGTCTTTTTATTAACTCATAATTTGTTTTTGGAAAAATACATAAGTATACCTCATTCTAGAAGTAATATGAAAAAGCTTTGATCAGATCAGAAAACAAACACCACCATTGAATTTGTGGCATCGAATAACCCAAAAATGATTGTCTCCATGCCTCAATTTGACATTGTCACTCCCAGGCCCATCAAAACTATTGTCTCGATTTGCATGCCTGCAACCTGCATTAATGATTGTACCCCATCTACATCGAAATATGTTCCTTCTATGGCTTGGCACCACCACCTCGGAACTAGAAAAAGGGTCGGTTAAAATAGTTAACCCCGATGAATAAAACAACAAAGGTTGTTAGGATAACCAATTGGTGGAGGGTTAATTAAGGCATAGGTATCAGGAGGTCCAGTGTTTAAATACCCCTGGCGAACTTTTGGATTATGGTTGAATACAATTGTTGGAAATTGGCAATGGTCCACTAGACCGGCCACCAGAAAAGGCGTCGGACAATCAGTACCCATCGTCGGCTCCACCCTATACATACATATACTATTGATACAATCCCAGTCATTGACTCCACCCTATACGTACATATACTATTGATACAATCTTGGTCGCCGGCTAGTTCGGCGACCATATTTTTTATTTTATTTTGGCTTATTCAGACCCAACCCTCATTGGGAAAAATGTGGGTGCCACGTGGCTCCTTTCTATTGTCTTCCCAATACACAATTAGTTGCTCAAGTGGCGTTGATGTCATATGCCACATGTCATTGTCGTACAGGTCCATGTGCCAACAAGTTTTCAACCCACATGTAGCCACGTGGTTCATCCAGAGGCTGCCAAGTGTTAACTTGTCATTGATCCATGTTGCGGGCCCCATATGGTGCCACATGGAAAAATTTGATTGGTCCATTTGGCACCCTGGAAATGCCAAATTCACCTAACATGTGGCAACCTATGGGGCTGCCATGTGGCATGCTAAATTCATCATTACATCTTTCCGAAATCACCCTCTCCAGTTAGTTGTTGACATCATGATGATGTCAACAGTATAGATGTTGATGTGTCCCCTAGTTTACTTGACCTAGTTGACCAAAATTTGATCAGTCATAACTTATTCATATGGACTTTTTTTGATGAACCATTTACGTCATTGGAAAGCTTGTGACGTGCTATTCACAATGGTGCCAATTTTACTGAGTTTTGAGGACTTTGAATTTTTTCACTTTTCTATTTGTTGAGGTCATTTTGATATTCCTGAGATACTTCTGAGAAGTTTGAGTCATTCCTAGGCATCCATGGATCCTTTCAGATCAAAAAGTGAGGCTATAATAAAGTTACTTAAGGAGGGGCATCACCACATGTACCAACTTCTACTTGCCATCTGACTCATTGGTTATCGTTTATGCCTTTTTCCAAAAGGGCATAACATTCAGATTCGAAGTTCGTTTTTAGTGTCTTTTTTTTAAACAACCTATTTTTCAAGGAGTTTTCCATGAAGACCATCGGTTTCATATTTTAAATCCATATTCTATTCATATTTAATATAGCTTCTCCCAATGATATTTTTCTTATCAGTACCAACTACTTCTCATGGAAATCCCATATGGAATATGTATTAAGAAGTAAAGGATTGTATCATATTGCCTTGGGAAAATAACAAGAACCCACTGATGATGAAAAGAAACAAAAATGGGATAATAAGAATGATGAATCATGTGGACTAATCAGAATGTCCATCACTCCTGATTTAAGGTTTCACCTTCAAGGATGTTATGATTCAGATAAATCTTCGAAAAATATTGAAGTTGTGTTTGGTAAACACAATATTATTCGAACCCACTAGATAGAAGTAAGCTATTGAATTTAAGTCCCAATGATTTTCCTTTCATTGAAGATTATTTATTTAAGTTCAAAACACTTAGAATTTTATGTATAAGCTGCAAAATAGATATTACAGAAGATCAATGCATCTATATTATTCTTGCTAAGATTGGTAGTGCATATTATGTTTTTGTATCTACCTTTTATGCCACCAAAGAAGCTCTAGGAAGTGCTTACCAAATCTCACTCTTGATTGATTCAGTGATGCTTCGATTAGAGAGCAAGATAAGTTTGGAAAATTGGAGTGATCATCATTGTTGATACATCCAAAAAATCCTTATTGGCCCAACACAAAAAGATAAATCCAAGAATACCAAGAAGCAACATCCTCGCCACAACAAGTAAAACAAGGGTCCCAAACCCTATCAACCAACTTATGCTCCTAATGGTGACAAAGGAGAAAAATACAAAAGTAAGAATATTGGCAGACATTGCAACTGGTGTGGAAAAGATGGTCATGTGGAGTCTAAATGTTTTTAAAATATTGAAGCCTTAGAATAAGCAATGAATAAGAACATCATCATTATTTATTCTTCTCCTTCTACCTCTTATTCTCATGGACATGCACTTTCCTCTTTTGGTTTCTCCTTCAATGCAAATTTCAATTCTTCTTCTGATGAGTGGCTTATTGATTCTGGAGCATCTTATCATATGGATAAGGATTAAGCCATATTTTCTTCTCTAAATGAATGTAACACCAAAAAAATATTTGTTGGTGATGATACATCTCTTAGTGTTTTAAGGTCTATAATAGTTCAAGTAGATGATGGTCATTTCAATGATGTCTTATTTTTTCCAAGTCTTACCTGCAACCTTTTATCAGTGCATCAAATCACTCATTCAGGTGAAGGTAAAGTCTAGAGTTTTCACCTCATAACTAGAATTGTTGATGATATTACTAGGTTGTACAAGTTTGATAACTTTGGGTAATCATATTTTCCATCAATTTTTTTTGCTCATAGCAATGACTTGAGAAAATTTTTGCACGAGTGGCTTGGTCATCTAAATTGAGCGCTCATTGCAACAACTATGTAATCAACACATGGTGACTGGTTTTCCTCTTGGTTCTTGTAGATATGGTTTTTATGCTGGTTGTGTTCTCAAGAAACATCATCGATTTTTTTTTGACAAACATGCCTCTTGGTACACCTCAACCCCTTTGCAACTTGTTCACAATGAGTTTTTTGGTCTTGTTTCATCTCCTTCTTTCTATGGGTGCAAGTATTCATTAAATTTCATTGATGACTACTCCAAATGCACTTGGTTTTACTTCTTAAAACTTAAGAGTGAAGTTTAAAAAAAAACATTAGCCTACAAGGCACTTGTATAAAATCAATCTAGACATCAACTTCAAAGGTTAATAATAGATAATGGAGGGAAATATGTGAACAATAAATTTACAAGTTACTGCACTACATGGGGAATTCAAATGAAACACATGGTTCCATATACACCACAAAAAAATGGCATTGTCAAGATAAATAATGATGCATTAAAGAAATGACTAATTATGTGATCCAATCTAAGGGATTAAGTCTTAATTATTGGGAAGAAGCTATCAATTGTGAAAATTATATAGTAAACCACACTCCCACAAGGGATTTTAAAAATATAACAACAAAAGAAGTATGTAATAACATTAAGCCTATTGTAAGCCACTTCCATGTATTTGGTAGTATAGCGTGGGTTCACATTCCTGATGAGAAAAGGAAAGCATTGCAACCGAAAAGTGAGAAGTGCATTTTTTTTATATTCTGAAGATGTCAAAGATTACAGACTTGTTCAACCTAATTCCAATGAAATTATTATTAGAAGAAATTAAATTTGATGAAAATCTATTGGCTTGCTTTCCTAATTCGACAGTTGTGTCATCTTCGACCCATGAGCCATCTTCAACATTTATTCCATATTTTATTCATCTTTTGTTCCTATTCTGGTTTCTTCTTCTTCAAATGATGACAATGAGGATGAAAATCCACCTCCACATGCTTACCTTCCTCCATATGATTCCATTGAACATGAACTTATTCCAATACCACCACTGCCTAGATGGATCCATTGAACATGAGAATCAACTAGTAATCTTTCTAGTGATCCTTTAGATCAGCATTGGACACGTTCATATTTTTAGCAAACCTATTCTCTTTTGGATAAAGTTTTAGAGGCTCGTGATATAGAAATATTTGTAGAAGCTTCACGCCATCTATATTGGGACATAGAAATGAATGAAGAATATATTTCCTTAATGGAAAATTATACTTGGGATCTTGTAGCTCTTCTGAAAGAAAGAAACTTGTTATATTTAAATGGGTGTATAGAACCAAGGATGCATAAGATGGAAGTGTTAAAACACAAAGACCCAACTAGTTACTAAAGGATTCTCTCAAGTTGAAGGCATAGACTATATTGAAACCTTTTCCCCTTTAGCCAAAATGGATTCCATCCACCTTGTTCTAGCCCTTGTTGCCTCACATAAATGGGAGGTCCATCATATGGATGTTAAATCCACTTTATTACATGGGTATTTGCAAGAAAAACATCATGGCTATATCTAAAATGACACTAGCCTTGCTTGTCGCGTTAATAAATCTCCTTACAGTATTAAGGAAGATCCTCGAGATTGGTATGCCAAAATGGAAATATTTCTTCTTGACACTCGATTTTCTAGATGTCATTCTGAACCAAATGTCTATAACAAGAAAATATGAAGCCATATCATAATATTTATTCTTTATGTTGATGACCTTATCCTCACTGGTAGTGACCCTAAAATTTTAACCCATGTAAAATCCATCCTTAATATAAATTAGAAATGACAAAATTAGGCTATTTGCGTTATTTCCTTGGCCTCCAAGTATTGTAAAACAAGAAAGAAATTTGTATTTTTTAGTCTGAGTATGCTTGTGACCTTTTTCACTGCTTTCACATGGAATATTATAAACTAGCCCCTTCTCCCTTCCATTATGGAGTCAAAATTCCTGCCACATGTATTACTCCTAAAGTCTATGCCACTTTGTACCATTACTTAGTTGGTATACTCTTATATTTGAATCATACCCGACCTGATACTTCCTTTTCTATTGGTCTTGTTACTTGCTATATGCAAACACCGGATGAAATCCATTAGAAAGCATCAAAACATATACTTCAATATGTCTGAGGTACAATTAAGTTTGGGATACATTATAGTTCATCAGGGAATCCCTTGTTGGTTGGTTTCACTGATTTGGATTGGGTCAGTGACCGAGATGACCAAAATTCAACTACAGGTCATGTTTTTAGCCTTGGTTCTAGACCTGTCACTTGTGCTTGTAAAAAACAACATGATATTTGTCTTTCTTCAACAGAAGAAAAGTACCAAACAATGGTTAATGAAAGTCAAGAAGCCTTGTGGATTCAACATATCCTTTCAAATTTTAGATTTTGGCAACAACATTTGACCACCCTTTGGTGCAAAAATCAGAGTTCCATCAAGCTCACTAAAGATCAAGTTCAACATAATCACAACAAACACAATAAGATACACATGCACTTCATTATAAATCTCATTAATGATCAATTTATTGAAGTTCTCTTCTTCCCTATAGAAGATTAAGTTGCATCCATTTTCTCAAAGTATCTATAGAAACAAATTTTTCCAAACTTCAATCTATGTTAGGAGTTTAGGGAGCTTTCATTAAGCAGGGATAGGGTCTAATGCCTCCTTCCTTCTCCTATTGTGTCACCTTTGTAAATCCTTTAATCATATCCCAAGTTGTTCATAAGGGGGGATGCTAGGATATTTAGAAACTCATGATTTAGTTAAGATCAACTTGTTATAATGTGTCATTAGCTTAAAGTGTGTTTCTTAGTGTATTTCTTTATTATTCATTATTATGCATTTGTAATCCAACGGTCATGATATGTTTCTTGTTGGAAGATTGGTTGTTGTCATTGATGTCAACCCTAGCCATTGAATTTTGGACCCCATAGATGATCGAAGTATATAGACATGAAGGAAATTACACATGTATATATATAACCCATGGATGGATAGTATAAGCATGTCGCTTCCAGTGGTATGTGGCACGTCACGTGGATCCTCACTATTGAGGAGAAATGAATTTTTGAAGATGACAATGTGAATTGAAGCAGAAACTACATGCCAGCCCTAATATTAAAAGGAAGTGACATAAAGGCTATAAATACATCTCATTATACATTAATTTTTAACCAAACACAAGTTTATTAATGAATAAGGAGATATAAGTCAAATTTCTGAGGAAATATGAAGTAAAGAAGACCAAATTTCAAGGGAGGATGAAGTCTTTTGGTGATGTGTTCTAAGGTATGTTATTTACAGGTCATCTTACCATTTTATCTATAACTTTATTTATATATAGATTAATATGGTGAAGTTTAGAGGATATTGAGAATACATATATAGAATACATCTCTTTATTCTCTATAATTTTGGAGATACACTATGTGGAAGATAGTGTTTTTGACTGGTCCTGCAACTAGTCATAAACATGTGTTCCGGGTAAAATAATCATAACGTATTCATAGAAAATCAAAATGAAGTGAGACTAATTTCATTGGAAATAGTACATGCTATAGTTTCCTTTTTACAAATTTCCGATAGAGTGAAAACATACTTAACAACTTTGGGAGTGGACATTTGGTACTCAGTTGTAAATGGTTATGCATTCCCAAAGAATGCTCCAACCGATCCAAATGAGAAGAAGCTTATGAGTTGTAATTCAAAATCCATACATGTTATTCTAGGAGCATTGGAACCAACCATTGCTATAAAATTGATGGGATGCAACATTTCTAAAGAGGTATGGGATAAACTCAAGAGTATCTATGAAGGTGATCCAAAATTTAAGCAGGTCAAGCTTCAACAACATAGAGAAGAATTTGAAAATTTGAAGATGGATGAAAATGAAGATATTGCAACCTATTTTCTTAGAGTTGATGAAGTTGTTAATGCTATCATATGATTAGGTGAATACCTCAATGAATTATTGATTTTACAAAAAGTGTTGAGATCACTTCTCTTGAAGTATGATGTTAAGGTTTCCGCCATAGAAGAAACTAGGGACTTGACCAAAATGGCAATGGATGAATTACATGGGTCTCTTATAGCGTATGAAATGAGACTAGGTACAGAAAGTGACCAACCAAACAATGAAGCAATCTTTAAATCCATAAATAAGACAAAAGGCCAGGATAATGAACTTGATGAAGAAATAGCAAATTTTGTAAGAAGGCTCTAGAAGGGAACTGGCAGATACAAAGGTTAGTCTCCTCTAAAATGCTTTAACTATGGTAGAATAGGAAATATTGTTGAAAAATGCTACTATAAAAAGAGAACTCTCAACAATAAAAATATATTCTACTCCAAGGATGATGACATCTCCTTAGATGAGAGTGATGAAGAAGATAATGATGGAGGAGAAGTCCTATTCATAACTCAAGAAACCCAGGATGATGATCACAAGAGTTGTAAATAAGAATAAATCATTTCTGAAGAAGATTTAGATGAAGAAACCAACCTTTATTCCTTTTGGGGATACAAAGACAATGTAGAGAGTGAACACAAAGATGAGAATCTTGAAAAGTTGAAGCATGTTGAAACTAAACATTAACAAGATTAGAAACACAAACATAACACTAAAAGGTGAATTGAGTAGTTGTGAAGAAGAGAATTACAAGCTTGAAAATACCATTGATAGCTTGAAGGAACAATTAGAAGATTATGGGAAATTGAAAGAAGAATTGGATCACACAAAAAGGGAGCTACTATTGAAAATAGAAAAGTTGACGAAGTTCAAAAAAAGCACAGAAAAATTAGATGAGATCTTTAGCAATCAAAGATCTCCAAATGACACGAAAATACTAGGATACAATGACAGTTTAAAGACAACAAAACAAGAGAAGGAAGATGAAAATTATGAAACCAACACTCAAGAGAAAGTTGAACAACAAGATAGAATACTAGAATTCAGAAGGAATGAGACATCAAGAATATCCTCTCCCATCAAGTATGAAATAAATCGTTATGAAGGAAACTACACAAGAATAGATCGCGAACCCAGATGGACCACACCATAAAGAAGATCAATTACTCCTAGCTATCAAAATTTATTTCTTGGACATTGTTATACTTGTGGAAATTTTGGAAACAAGGAAATCAATTGTAGAATCAATGAAAGGAATAACTATGCAATCTACATCAATGGTGCAAATAGTAGATATGGAAATGTTCGTAGACCTATCAAAAAAAATTATAATCCATTTGACCCATTAATGGATCAAAATATTGTATGCTACAAGTGCAATAATATTGGTCACAGAGAGATGAAGGAAGATAATCCTATGTCAAATGTCCCTATACCAACTACAACATGGAAAAGGAAATAAATTCCACACAATGAAAACTGTCGAATAGCATTGGTCGCTAAAGAATTCAAAGAATAAGATGAATGGTTCATAGATAGTGGGTTCTCATCTCATATGACCAGAGATCAAAGAAAGTTTGTCATCTTGAAGAGAAAAGGTGGAAATGTTTCATTTGGAGATGAATCATCTGCCAAAATAATTGGAAAAGTTGTAGTAGAGGTTGGAAGAAAAAATGTAAAAGCGAAGAATGTCCTATTGGTTGAAGACTTGAAGCGTAATCTCCTCAGTGTTAGTAAAATATGTGATCAAGGATATAATATCATGTTTGACTCACGAAGATGAAAAATAAAAGAATAAGGTTCAGGAAAATTGAATGCAACTGCAACAAGAAGAAAAAGTAACATTTACATCTCAGACCAAGAGAAAAAAAATAAGATTGAAGACACACGGAAGATATTGAAGGAAGAAAAATACCAGAAGACCGGAAATAAAAATGAAGTGTTATTAAGTGTTATATGTTTAGGGGGAGAATCCCCAAAGAAAAAGGTGACCTTATGCCATTGAACTCGGGGGGATAAACCCCATGATTTTCCATTGATTTCAAAAGGGGAGAGAAATAGGGATCATGATGATAGGGGTAGCATGAGTGTTTCCATCAATGACAAAAGGGGATATTGTTGGAAGATTGGTTGTTGACATTGATGTCAACCTTAGCCATTGGCTTTTGGACCCCACAGTTGATCGAAATAGATATACATGAAGGAAATTACACATGAATATAAAACACCCATGGATGGATATTATAAGTCATGCCACTTCCAGTGGTATGTGGCACATCACGTGGATCCTCACTATTGAGGAGAAATGAATTTTTGAAGATGACAATGTGAATTGAAGAAGAAACTACATGTCGGTCCTAATATTAAAAGGAAGTGAAATAAAGGGTATAAATACATGTCATTATACATTCATTTTTAAACACACACAAGTTTATTAATGAACAAGGAGATATAAGTCGAATTACTGAGGAAATTTGAAGTAAAGAAGGCCGAATTTCAAGGGAGGATGAAGTCTTTTGGTGGTGTGTTCTAAGGTATGTTATTTACAGGTCATCTTACCATTTTCTCTATAACGTTTCTTATAGAACAATTCAGATGGTGAAATTGTGAGGCTATTGAGAATACATATCTAGGTATCTGTGGTAAAATTTTCATCTCTTTATTCTCTTCAATTTTGGAGATACACTCTGTGGAAGATAGGGTTTTTGACTAGTTATGAAGCTAGTCATAAACAGGTGTTCTGGGTAAAATAGTCATAACGTCTTCATAGAAAATCCAAATGAAGTGAGACCAATTGCATTGAAAAGAGTGTGAGAGATAGTTTCCTATGTATGAATTTCAGAATCTGATGTTAAATATTGAGCGTGGGGAATTATGTACAAGTTCTCTCTCCTGAATAAACTAAAATTGAATAAGGTCTACCATTTTCTCTATAACTTCTTTTCTGGGAGGATTCAAGGAGTGAAACTTGGAGGAGTTTCAGCAAATACATGGAGTAATATTATCTATAGGATCAAAGTATTCCAAGAAGTGAATAATTGTAGAAGTTGAAGAAGTCTCAGGAAGAATTATCAGGTTCTATGTGATGGTTGGTTGATGGTGATAATTTAATGTAAAGTTGTATTATCTCTCATATATTATTGGGTGGAAGGAAGGGGCAAGGATGGAGAGGTCAAACCTCTCTTGATATTGGAGGATTGTATCTTCCTTTTGGAGGTTTATCCCTCCCTTTATATTTGGAAGTTGTAGCTACCTTTGGAAGTCATTACTTACTTTGAAAAATAATACATGATTACTTCTTATATATTGTGCATGGTGTATTGGTGTATCTCTTATACTATTCTTCATTGTTCAGTGGATAGTATTCATTATTGATTGGATGTAATTGAATACATGATTTTATTGAAGTACAAGTTCAAAAATACTAATTGCTCTAAATACTTATTCACCCCCCTCTCAGTATTTCCAACATTCCTGACATAAAGTGATCCGATGACTCATATTCTCCTTGATCTTAATGAATATAATGTTCCATGGCTTAGCACCCAATTGGTCCATGATCAATATTTAAAGAGCATGGAGCATTATTTGATAATGATCGATTATAAGAAACTCTCTATAATACTTTTTTTCTTTTTCATTAATAAATTCCCTCAAGTGGTCATGTTAGTTGGGGCCATGGATGTTTCCCCGCAAGGGTTTTACCACGTAAAAAAATTGATGTTTTGATAATTGATATAATTTTGTGAGTGGTTACTGAAGGTGTTCATTCTTTGTTGAAATACCTTTGTTTTCGGAAAAAAAATTCCATTGTTAGGGTCTTACCATAACCTATGTACTTTAGGGTGATTATGAGTTATTTAATTAATGTATGCATCCATGTTATTTGAATAAATGAAAGACAAAAAATTCACCTTCAACTTAGAAGGTTTCTCAGATCTTATCCTTGTCAATTTTTAGCCTTAGGGTTTCTATAAAAAAATGGTACAAAACAATACAAAAAAGAGTACAATGTTTCACTTCCAAACAACACAACCTTCTGATCAATTCAAGAGAAAAATATACCAAGCCAAAGGGATAAATTTTATCCATTTTAGGGTAATTTATCAACCAATAACCAGATTTGAAAATACTCTTTTACAATAGTATGAAAAAAACAACAACAAAAACTTATTTTCTTCACTTAGATATGAAATAACTTAACAATTTTCCTTTTACTTATGTAAAATAATCAAGACATATATGCCTATAAATAAAAAATCATAAACAGCGTATATAGATGAAAATTAAATGTGGAAATTGCACATGTTTTGGTATGGCTAGAAACTTCATTAATGTTCCCTAGATGAAGTTCATGAACATAACATAGCCTTCTCTAAAGGATAATACAAATTTCCCCATCTCTCCAAACCCTAGTAGGTGAAAATCAACAAAACCATAGCAGCCAAAAAGATCTAATGTGTAAGAATCACTCCAACACATCCTCCAATACAATATGTCCTCTCCTCCTCTTCTTCTTCACAATTTCACCATAGGTTTTTATCACAAAACTATAATATCCGATCTCCAATGGATAACACCTAACCCCATACCTCTAATATGCTCCAAGATACTCCAAGAAGACCAAAAATCCCTAACAATTTAAGAAAGAGGGATATCAAACACATGTGAAGACTTTAGAGAGAGATAGAGATGATATTGTGCAGTATTCTTTAGGTCACATATTATCACAAGATTTGACAGGAATGAGCATATGAACATAAATCTAAATGGAAAATGTCTCTCATTCCTCTATGTATTTGAGAGGTAAGGAATTCCTTCATTAAAATGTGCGCCTCAAACCTTACAAGAAACCTACAATGAGAACTTGTAGGCCAACACAAGTGAGACACTACAATGTAAATTATAGGTGTCATGCTCCAAGGTGATGTATCCATGTAAGGAAATTCCACATATCTCCATCACAAGATTACATGGATTCCATCAATCCTCCTGAGCAATGTATTCATTTATTTTTAACTATCTCTACAAGATACTATCAAATCACCAGGTGTCCTCAATCCATCTCCAATCCTTCAAATATAATTCGATCCTACCACATGCCAAGAAATTAATAATTCCCTCCTTCGAGTTTCACAACACTTCCCATCCCATGTAGGGAATTTTCAAAGAAAATGGATCCTTCATGAGGCCCCAATGAAGGGTGTCCACCAAATTGTCAAGAAAACTCCAACACCTAAGGAAAGAACACTAAGGCATTGGGTATCCACTCATTGAGCCTATTACATAGAATGTTCATTCACGGGATATTAAATAATACCCCTAATTTCACTATATATTGATAAATAACTCCCCAAATCCTTTTGTTTAACCCCCCTCTAAATACATTTTTCCAATTAAAAAAACCTATTTTTACTAAACATCCCTTATTTTTACAAAATATCCCTTTTTTACCCCCAAAAACCTATAAACTTCCTAGTACCCTACATCCCATCCCCCCCCCACCCCTCCCCAATACCTACAATATATTGACTCTATTTTTCATGATTTAAAAACCCCCTTTATGAATGAACGTGATAAGATATTGATCAATAAGTTCAAGCCCCTGTGCACTAAGGTAGAAACCATTTTTTTCAAGCATCCTTTGATCATGAAATATCAACTGTGCAATTTGATCAAGTACTATCTGTCATGAGACAATCCATATCAGACCATCCAAGGACTAAACATATGTTATGTACCCTGAATCTCATGAAGCATCCCATGGATGGTGTAAACACTTTACGATTAACCTTGGAAGTTAACAATCCTTGTTTATGAGGAAAGTGTTTACACTGACACATATTGACTCCCTCTACAACTCCACCAAATATTTTACCTACAAAGTTTTACCTATTTTGATCCCTGAATCAACCACTACATCTATAAAGGACCTATAACCCATGTTATTACAACATCTCATCTCCAATGAATGACAATCACATGTGATTATGAATGAATGTCTCTATGGAATAAAAGAAACATGGAATAATCCATTATCCTCCAATTTAGTGTTAATCCCTAATATTGGCTCATTACCCCTTAATTGGGGCATATTATATTAGTAATTTTATTTTATTTATGTCGGCTTTGGGCCATTAGTTGTAATTATACCTCCTAGTCTCCTATATATACCAAGGAGACATTTTCATTTTGAATCATCTTGTACTTGAACATTTAAGTGGGGTAAAAGGAGGTTTCCCCCTCGAAGAGGCTTATTATCTGAAATTGTATCTTTTTCAAGGTGTTGAGTACTTTTTCTGAGGTTTTTCTATGCTATATTGGTATTTGGTTCTTAACATATGGTATCAGAGCTCAAGGTCTTTGGGTTTTGCTGCTACATCTGAGACACCTTGGAATTTTCACTATAACTATTTTTCTACAATGTTTCCAAAGAAACAGCTTGGAGGATATTTAGTAGACGGATCAAGGTATGTTGGGTTCAAAATTCAGCTCCTGAGACCTTATACTTTCTGAGATACAGCCCGTACAAGATAGGGTTATGGAATCATCCTGAAATGAGTCATTGCAACATTTTCGCTATAAAAACGTTTCTATAATGTTTCAGACCCTGAAATTCAGAGGCTACTTACAGAAATTAGTAAGGTATCTGTGGTAAAATTTTAGCTTCTAGTTCATCTTAAATTTGTAGATAAACCCTGTGTAAGATAGGGTATCTGACTAGTCCTATTGACTAGTCTCAAGAAGGTGTTCCAGGTAAAACAATCATAACTTCTTCCTAGAGTATCCAAATTGAGTGGGACTAGTTTCATTGGATCATGGACAGTCTGTAGTATTTTTGGTGTGAGTTTCAGAATTTTATATCAATCATTTTGTGTGGGGCACGCTATACAAGTGAGATCTCCTGGAAAGGAAAAAAATCGACAAGTTGTGGGGAAGTTACCGTAAATTCCACTTGGCACATCCAATTTTGATCAGACCTGTGGCATTGCAGAGAAGAAATATTAGAGAACTACATAAAAGAAAGTTTCATACCCAGAAGGGTTGAAACTTGGGAGATACATCAAAAGAAATATTGTCTAGCAAAACCACCTCAAAATCAAGGTTCAAAAGTGATACTTGACCAACATGCCACCAAGAAAGGGAACTTCTACACCAACTAAGCCTCCAGAAAATCCTACTTGGACTCTTGATGAAGGTGAAGAAATGCGTAGGGAAATAAATGAACTACAAAAGAATATGGATTCAATGGAAGCTAAGTTGGATACTAAGATGGATTCAATGGAAGCTAAGTTGGATACTAAGATGGATGGTTTAAAAGGGGAGATCATGGAAGTATTGAAAAATTTCGTAGCAGAGAAGACACTTGAAAGTGAAAATGAATCCCATGAAATTCATGATTAGAACACAAGGAAGGTGAATCAAGAATGGAGAAACTCCAACTTTGGTTTGAAGACCAACCACGTTCCTAAGATTGATATGAGGAAGTTTGATGGCAAGGACCCAATCACATGGATACTTCAGATGGAGCAATTCTTTGACCTCCATAATTTTCCACATACACAAAAGGTACAAATTGCTTCTTTAGATTTAGAACCTAATCAATTTGTATGGTATCGATGGCTTTGTTCTCGCAAATCACTCGTCACTTGCACAATTTTCACGGAAGAAATGATAGCACACTATGAGGATACAAGGAGCAATACCTTCTTTAGCCAATTCATAAATCTTAAGGAAAAGGGTTCAGTTACCGAGCACATTGAGAACTTCCAAAGATTGAATATAAAGGTAACCGATATTCCAAATGAGAACTTGATTGATGTGTTCATAGGAACTTTAAAGGATAACATTCAACATGCGGTTCGCCTTTGGGAACCCAAATCATTGGAGAATGCATTTAAGGTGGCAAGAAATGTTGAAAGTAAAAATATGACTATGGCTACTAGAAGGACCAATCCTAACATCTATAGAGAGAAAAATGCTCCTTCTTCTAAAACACCTCAACCTACAAGGTTGATACCTCAAAAATTGGAGGAAAGAAAAGCAAAAGGTTTATGCTTTAATTGTGACAACAAGTATAGTAAGGGACATAAGTGTGGTGAGAAGAAATTATTCTACATAGACT
>JASDQU010101679.1:101030-118517 GCA_032191745.1 Picea mariana
TCAACCTACAAGGTTGACACCTCAACAATTGGAGGAAAGAAAAGAAAAAGGTTTATGCTTTAATTGTGACAGCAAGTACAGTAAGGGACATAAGTGTGGTGAGAAGAAATTATTCTACATAGATTGTGAAGAGGAAGAAGAAGAAGAAGAACAAGAACCATCTCAAGATGAAAACATAGAAGCAATTTCTTCTGAAGAGTTGACTCCCACGATATCATGTAATGCATTGGATGGAATTAGCACTCCTCAAACCCTCAAGATCAAAGGATACATCGAAAAGAGAAAGGTAATAGTCCTAATTGATTCTGGTAGTACTCATAATTTCATTCACTATAAATTAGTCAAAGATCTCAATTGCTTTGTATATCTAGTGCCAGAGTTTCAAGTAATGATTACAGATGGAGGAACTATCAATTGCTCAGGAAAATGCAATAAGATCAATCTTACTATGGGGGAATATGTAATGAATAGTCCAATGATTTCTATACCTATGGGTGGTGCAGATGTTGTACTAGGAATCCAATGGTTACAATCATTAGGAACAGTGGCTTTTAATTTTCAAGAACTTTTCATGAAATTTTCATTGGAAGGAAAATAAATTGAGTTAAAAGGTATCACAGGGAAACTTGGTAAGGTGATAAGCTTTAACGGCATGACAAAATTATTGAAAAAGGGACATCAAGGCGTTATTGCACAACTATGCTCACTATATGTTCAAACATCTATTCCTCAAGATCTCCAAAGGATCATTGATAAGCACTCCAAAGTATTTGAAGATAATCCCAAAGGTCTTCCACCCACTTGAAATCATGATCATGAAATTCACCTAATTCTTGGGAGTCCTCCTCCTAACATCAGGCCATACAGATACCCTTACGCCCAGAAGAGTGAAATTGAGTGCATGGTTGAAGAAATGTTAGAGGCTGGCATTATTAGACCTAGCCAAAGTTCTTACTCTGCACCAGTGGTAATGGTATTCAAGAAATATAGCTCATGGCATATGTGTCCAAATTATAGAGAGCTCAACAAGATCACTATTAAAGATAAGTTTCCCATTCCCATCATTGATGAATTGTTAGATGAGCTACATGAAGCAATCTATTTGACAAAATTGGATCTCCGTTCAGGGTATCATCAGATCAGAATGAAGGAAGAAGATATCCAAAAAACAACATTCTGAACTCATGAAGGCCATTATGAATTTTTGGTCATGCCTTTTGGCCTTACAAATTCACCTTCCACATTCCAAGGGTTGATGAATTCCATTTTCAAGCCCTTCCTTCGAAAATTCGTGTTAGTGTTTTTTGATGATATACTAATCTATAGAAAGTCTTGGGAGGATCATGTGCAACATGTTGACAAGGTGCTACAACTACTAAAGGGGCAACAACTATATGCCAAACCATCCAAATGTTTCTTTGGAGTAAAGGAGGTAGAGTATTTGGGTCATATTGTATCTCATGAAGGTGTCAAGGTAGACCCTAACAAGATTAAGGCCATGATGGACTGGCCGATTCCCAAAACATTAAAGAATCTTAGAGGATTTTTGGGTTTGACAGGTTACTACCGCAAGTTTGTTCGGAACTATGGAAGAATAGTAGCACCTTTAATGGCACTAACTAAGAAGAATACATTTTCATGGAATCCAAAGGAAACTAAAGCTTTTGAACAACTTAAAAAGGTGATGTGTAAATATCTTGTCTTGACCACTCCAAACTTCACAAAAACCTTTATTGTGGAATGCGATGCCTCGGGAAATGGAATTGGTGCTGTCCTAATGCAAGAAGGAAGGCCCCTGGCTTTTTAAAGTCGACCACTCAAGGGAAAGGACTTACACAAACCCATTTATGAGAAAGAAATGATGGCAATACTACATGCATTGAAGAAATGGCATCCTTACATAATAGGTACGCACTTCAAGGTCAAAACAGATCATGACAGTCTTAAATACTTCTTGGAACAAAGACTATCTTCAGAAGAACAACAAAAATGGGTAACCAAGATATTGGGTTATGATTTTTAAATCGTCTATAAAAAGGGGAAGCAAAATTTTGTGGCATATGCACTCTTAAGATAGGATGAAGATGTTGAGGCCTTTCTCTATGCTATCTTGATCATCCAACCCGATTGGATAATAGAAGCAAGAGATGGATGGAAGAATGAGGAAAAAGTGTGGACTCTCATTCAAAGGTTGCAGCAGGATTCCAGTGCATCAGATACATTTACATGGAAAAATGATTCACTATGGTACAAAGATCACTTATATTAATGTAAGAAATCCCAACTCAAACAAAAGGTACTATTGGAATTGCACACCTCTCCAGTAGGAGGGCACTCAGGATTTTTGAAAACCTACCATAGAGTCAAAAAGGATTTTTTTTGGGATTGCCTTAAAACCGATGTTCAAAGGTTTGTGGCAAAATGTTTGGTTTTCCAACAAAATAAGGTGGAAACAATTAAGATCCCAGGTCTTTTACAACCATTATCCATCCCAAGTCAGCGCTGGGAGGAGGTTTCCATGGATTTCATCACAGGGTTACCAAAGTCTGAAGGAAAGAGTGTCACCATGGTGATTGTTGACAGAATGATACCAAGTATGCACACTTTTGTGCACTCTCTCATCCCTTCAAAGCTAGTACAGTTGCCACTGCATTCATGGAGATAGTTCAAAAGCTACATGGCAACCCAAAGATTATTGTAAGTGATAGAGATCCCATCTTCACTAGACATTTTTGGACATAATTATTTTCTTGTTTGGGTACTCAATTGGCTCATAGCTCATCCTATCATCCTCAATCTAATGGACAAACTGATATAGTGAACAAATGTCTTGAAGGATAACTTTGTTTCTTTGTCTCTGATAAGCAAACACAATGGTTCAAATGGTTACCCTTGGCAGAATGGTGGTATAACACTTCCTTTCATACTGCAACAAAAAAGACACCATTTATGGCACTTTATGGATACCACCCTCCTTCCATCACTTCTTATCTCAAAGAAAAATATAAGGTTCAAGTAGTGGAATATCACATCGAGAATCAACAACAAGTTCTCCAAATCTTAAAGGACAACCTGACCATGGCACAGAATCGCATGAAACAACAAGCAGATCAACATCGTAGTGAAAGAAGTTTTGAAGTAGGGGATTGGGTATTTTTAAGACTACAACCATACAAACATATGTCCCTCAAGCAAGCCAATAAGGATAATAAATTATCACCAAAGTACTATGGCCCTTATAAGGTGTTGCAAAAGATTGGTACTATGGCATACAAATTGAAGCTGCCTGCATCTTGACGAGTACACCCAGTTTTCCATGTTTCATTCTTAAAGAAGGTTATAGGCAACAAGATCCCAATTCAAACTATATTGCAAGAACTTGACGAGGAAGGAAAAATCATATTGGAGCCTGAAGCCATCACTAACACAAGAATTCGCCAGCTGAGGAATAGATCCATTTCAGAGTATCTCATTAAATGGAGGAAACTACCGGCTAAAGATTCCACNNNTCTAGAGTTACTCAAGCGTTGCGGACAACACTTGTCTCAAGGGGAGGGGCATGTTAAGCCCTAATATTGACTCATTACCCCTTAATTGGGGCATATTATATTAGTAATGTTATTTTATTTATGTCGGCTTTAGGCCATTAGTTGTAATTATACCTCCTAGTCTCCTACATATACCAAGGAGACATTTTCATTTTGAATCATCTTGTACTTGAACATTTAAGTGGGGTAAAATGAGGTTGCCCCCTCGAAGAGGCTTATTATCTAAAATTATCTCTTTTTCAAGGCGTTGAGTTCTTTTTTTGAGTTTTTTCTATGCTATATTGATATTTGGTTCTTAACAATGGAACATCAACATAGTTACCTATGGAGGAGCGAAAAGAGGAAACGACACAGTTCGACAAGAGCCAACACAAAATCAATGGGTGAAGAACACGGATGATTTTAAGGATGAAAATTTATATTAAAATGTAGAAACTTGGGCTAATTTTACTATTCCTTAATATGAAAAATGTAAATTGTTTGGCTATAGTTTTGTAAAAATATTCAAATTTCTAAGGATTTCATATAGTTTCTATAAAATTTGGGCGATTTTTAAGGTAAAATAATTTTATTCTATGGAATTTGGGTGAATATGTTTTAGAAAAAATGGAAATTGGCGAATCTTTTTTGGGAAAAACCATGGAAAATTAGTCCATTTGCGAAATTTAGCCCCTAAAATCATCTATGGTGAAGAAGAACACTGAACCAAGGAAGCAGTTCGACACGTAGAATTAGAAGGCAATATTCAAGGAAGCCAGACAAGAATTTCAGAAAGAAGACATAGCATTGACTTCAATTATGCAACAAATCAAGGAAGCACCAGAGTATGAGATGCCTTCGCTATTGGATCATACCAACGAAATGCAACCTGTGGGACAAGTGTTGAGTGAGCCATCATCTATGAAAATATTGCAAAACATACTAGAAAAATGTAGCATAGAGGCGGAAGGAAAACTAGAACAAAAAACTGTCAATCACCTACATACAAGAAGAAGAAATAGTGGGGAGTTTCGAATGAATGCCAACATCAGAGATTTCAACATGGGAGATATCATATTGGATCTAGGATCCGAAGTTAATGTATTACCAAAGAAGTCATGGAAATTCATGGGAGAGCCCACGTTAGGATATTCACCTGTTCAACTGAAATTAGCAAACCAACACAGAGTCCTACCAATCAATAGACTGAAAGGAGTGACAATAGACCTAGATGGAGTTTGCACTAAAAAAGATTTTGAAGTCATTGAAATAGTGGAGGGCACAACACCTTACCCAACATTTCTTGGTCTGGATTGGGCATTTGAAAACTAGGCCATAAACAACTTGAAGACTAGGAAAATGACATTTGAGTCAGGATAATACAGGGTCATCATGCCATTAGATCCATCAAAAGGGGAGAGGTTTGTAGAACCTACTTGCCTAGACTTAGAGGAAATCAATCAGTTGTACAGAAAAACTACGTGCGATAAGGATTGCGTAAACCTAACTATAGATGGGATACTTAGTTGGTGGAGCAATACTTCATGTGCAACAAAATCAGACACCGGTCTGGAAAACTGGCAACAAAGGATACACAAAGTTTCCATGAGAAGATGTGCAATAATAGACCGCACAGTAAGATAGGTAGGCATTGAAATAAGGGAACCACCTAGCTTCCAAAGAATAAACGATTTGGAAACATTCTTGGCAAAGTACGAAGATGAAGTCTTGGAGAATAAGAGACTATTAGCACTTGATATAACACTCAAGGCCACACCTGCAAGATGGTGGGGAACACACAAAGAGACAATCACAGATTGGTACCAATGTAAGAGGTTACTGCGCATAAGGTTCGACGCGGAACAAAAAGACAACAAGCAGTAACAAAATTATGATAGAAAAGGGGCACCAACGAAAAACTTGGAGAAGTGTAGAACAATGTGGAAAATGACACCCCCAGAGGAATGGACTCATCATTTTATACACACCCTAGAGGGCATACCAGTGAACTAGTATACAAACCAGGAATTGCGCAAAGAAACTACAACCTGTACGACATTGCAACATAATTTTACAGTCACTTTCTCATTCGAGCATGGGAACCCCAACATAGATGTCTCTCTTAAATAGATAAGAGGCATGATATTCATCAAGGAACCGGAAGTCGAGATCATAATAGAAGAGAAACAAAGGAACAAACAGACAATTGAGGAAATGTTGTCATGTTACCATGTGTAAGAGGAAGCACTAGATGAAGACGATCCATGCGATATTCAGATTGAAGAAGCACAAGGAGAAAGAGAAGTGAAAGGTCCACCCATAGAATCAGAAGTCATTTCCACATTGATCAAAGTAAATAAAGTCAATATTGGGATAGTTGAGCATCCCAAAATGGCCAACATTGGAGACTACTAGGATGAGCAAACAATGGAAAGCATAACAAATTTATTGCTCAAGTACAACGACCCGTTTCCCATGACATTTATAGAGATCAAGCGTATAGCAGGAGAGCTAGATGAGATGAAGATACCACTCAGACCTGAAGTAAGACCGATTAGAAAATGACTATATAAATTGTATCTAATATATAAACAAAAATTCAAAGCTGAGATCGACAGGATGCTCGAAGCTGGAATCATAGAACTGGTCAAAGAATCAAAATGGATAAGCCCGATGGTAGTGTAGGAAAAAAAACAAGGAGGGGCAAGGATATGTGTTGAATTGAGCAAGTTGAATGATGCATGCCTACTTGACATGTTCCCTACACCTTTCACGGATGAAGTGTTAGAGAATGTAGGTGGACATGAAGCTTAATCATTCATTGATGGATTCTCAGGCTACCACCAGATCAAGATAGCACAGGAAGACAAATACAAGACCACATTTTCTACAAAATGGGGATCTTACCAGTACACAGTCATGCCATTTGGACTGAAGAATGCACCAACAATATTTTCTACAGTAGTCATCGTCGCGTTTAAAGAATTCATCCATCAGTTTCTTGAGGTATACATGGACGATTGGACAGTTTATAATTTATTGAAATACCATGTAAAAGTATTACGACTGATGTTAAAGAGATGTAGGCAATGATAGATATCACTAAAAATAAAAAATGCATATTCGAAACACCGTTTGGGATACTATTGGGCCATATAGTATGAAAACAAGGTTTACTAATAGATCCTACAAAGATTGCAGTAATTGTTAACTTACCACCACCTAAAACAATCTGTCAACTAAGAGCGACGTTGGGACACACAAGATACTACAGGAAATTTATCAAAGGGTATGCACAGATTACTGCACCAATGGAAAAATTGTTAAGAAAAGATAGAAAGTTACAGTGGAACGATGAGTGTCAACACGGTCTGGATACTCTGAAGGAAAATATGGTCAGCACGCCAATACTAGTATTTCCAGACTGGGAGAAGAAATTCCATGTGCATGTAGATGCATCAGCCATAGCACTTGAAGCTATCTTGGCACAACCAGGAGAGGGGGATTTGGATCACCCCATAGCCTTTGCGAGAAAGAAAATATCAGAATCGGAGTAGAACTATAACACTACAGAGAGAGAAGGCCTAGCCATCGTCTACGCACTACACAAATTTAGACACTACTTATTGGGAAAACACTTTAAGATGTTCACAGATCACTTAGACCTAAAATACCTAGTCAACAAGATAATGTTGGGGGAATAATTTGTCGATGGTTACTACTATTTCAAGAATTTGACTTTGAAGTAATAGCTAAGCCAGGAAAATTGAACGTGGAACCTGACCACCTATCAAGGGTCACAAATGGAGAAGAACCTACGAACTTAGAGGAAAAATTTTCATATGCACAGTTATTTTCATTCCAGGTCACTGATGATTACTTTACAGATATGAGTCAGTNAGAGAGAGAAGGCCTAGCCATCGTCTACGCACTACACAAATTTAGACACTACTTATTGGGAAAACACTTTAAGATGTTCACAGATCACTTAGACCTAAAATACCTAGTCAACAAGATAATGTTGGGGGAAGAATTTGTCGATGGTTACTACTATTTCAAGAATTTGACTTTGAAGTAATAGCTAAGCCAGGAAAATTGAACGTGGAACCTGACCACCTATCAAGGGTCACAAATGGAGAAGAACCTACGAACTTAGAGGAAAACTTTTCATATGCACAGTTATTTTCATTCCAGGTCACTGATGATTACTTTACAGATATGAGTCAGTACTTGAGCACAGGTACTGCGCCACAAGAATATACCACCGCACAGAAGAAAAACCTGGTAGTCTTGGCTGCAGACTATCAACTGATCACAGGACACTTATACAAAATGGGTGCAGATAGAATCTTCTGAAGGTACGTGTTAAAGCACGGAATACCAAGAGTCTTAACAAAATCCCACGAGGGAACAACAGGAGGAAATTATGTAGGAAAAGCTACCGCGTAGAAGGTATTGCATGCAGGACTATGGTGGTTGACCATTCAACGAGACTCGAAGGAGTACTGCCAGATATGCGACATCTGTCAAAGGGTAGGTAAACAAAATATAAGGGAAGGAATTCCATTACGGCCACAGGTAACATTGCAGGCGTTCGATATGTGGGAAATATAATTTGTGGGACCAATCAAACCACCAGAAAAAAAGAATAGGCGCTAGGTACATTATCATTGTGACGAAGTACCTAACAAGATGGGCAGAAGCCACACCAGTGAAAGATTGCATCGCAGAAAAATTAACACACTTTTTATTTGAACAAGTGATCACTAGATTTGGATGCCTAAGATTTTTGATGAGTGACCAAGGCACACACTTCATAAACAACACTATTAGCGCTATGACTGAAGAGTTTGAAGTCCATCATCAGAAGAGCACACCATATCACCCATAGGAAAATGACACAATGGAAGCATTTAACAAAATCCTCGAGAATGAACTGAAAAAGATCTGTAATGTCAATAGGGATGACTGAGACCTCAAAGTACTAGCTATATTATGGGCCTATAGGACTATGTGTAAACATTTGAAAGGGCACACGCCATTTAAACTAGTCTATGGCCAAGAAGTAGTGGTGCCATTAGAATTTTTAGTACTAAGCTTGTGCATAGCAGCAATCACACACATGACAGAACAAGGCACAGTACAGGAGAGACTAAATCAGTTAATGACCATGGAGCAAGATCAGATCTCATCAGGGTTCCACCAAAAATTTCAGAAAGCAAAGGACAAAACTTAGCATGATAGACATATCAAGAAGAAAACCTTCAAGGAAGGAGATATAGTATTGATGTATGACAACAAATCGTTTCAGCACCCAGGAAAGCTAAAGATGCATTGGTTAGGACTGTACGAAGTAAAGACTATCACAGATGGAGGATATATATAGTCGAAAGACTTATCAAGAGTAGAACTCAGAGGGATGATCAACGGGAGCCGACTGAATCCGTACAAGGACAATTGACGACCCACTACGTAGTAAAAAAAAAAAAACTAGGATATTAAACGATACCAACAGAGGCGTAGTACGCTAAAATAAGAAAGGGCACATAGACTTAGGAACAAAAAATCAACGAGGAGAAGAAAAACAACCACGTAAAAAGGGAAACAAGCAGGAAATGGAAAGACGACAAAAGTAGTACGAAATGACGGAGTTAGGCGGAATTGAATGCCGGAAAGGACCGATGGAACACCACATTAATCGTGCCAAATGGAGACATAAGGGAAGAGTAATATAAAGTACAAAAGAGTCAGAGGTGCATTGAACCCATAATTAAGGTAGAATCCTTGACAAGTTTCCTACGATGCCCATACAACACAAGAAAGAGGGAGCAAAGACTTTATTTTCCAAAAGAGAAAAAACAAAGAGAGATAGAGAGAAAGGAACACAGATAAGAGTTCATAGAGCTCACAGAGACCATTCAAACTCAACAAACATTTGAAATTCACCACCATGGCACCTCCAAAGAAAGCACAAGCAATCCAGAGCGCCAAAAAACCTAGATTTAGAACTAGATCACAGGTACAATTGGAGGAAGGCAAACAACAACCTCCATAGATCATCAATGTCGATGAAATCCCATCCCCAGACACGATATCAATGAACCCCACACCTGTAGTGGAAGAAACCCAACAACCAACATTGGATGGCATGGATATAGATAGATCGACAGAAGTATAGGAGCATAACCAAGATGCAGAAACCCTGAAAGAGGCACAACTAGAGAACATCGAAGCAGCTCCAAGAGTCAATGGAACGACGTCGACTATGAAAGTAGCAGTTGAACTAGATGAATCTCAAACAACTATCTCAGACCACCCACTGGAAGGAATAATAGAAGATGTCATAGGTTGGCCAGAATGGTATTTCGAAGCAAAAATGGGAGTCGTTTGAGCCTCGAGCCAACCACCGCAGATGAAAGAAAAGAAGTAGGTACCTAGGTCACCTCACAAGAAACCCATCACAACCTCGTTCTACTATGTATACTAGATGGGGTACGAGTGGAATAAGGATTACTAGGGCATATTGACAAGATAAAATACTCAGACCATGATGTAGCAGACCCAGAAAAGTTTCTGAAGACAATGGGCGTAAATCCATTTGGGGAACCAATTGATCAGCCACTCCAATGGGCAATAGGGTTGGAGAAAACAGGAATTTTAGGTCTTCTAGACCTACCACATCTTATCATAGGTCAGTACACAAGCAGGTGCGTCAAACAATTGCTAGCAGTCACACATGGCTGGGACATATGGTTGTACAAGCTTGTCTCGATAGACGTAGAGATTTTTGCGAACATAACAGGGTTTCCATCCTGGGGCATGGATCCCTCACAATTTCTTGATGACAAAGCCAAGGAGAAATCACTAGCGGAAGAGATGAAGAAAAATTATGGTACCGACAGGGGGACACGAGGAATCATTATCAAGAGGATCAACGATGTCACAACACAAATGGGTGCAAAAATATTAGCATGTAAGATGCTAAGAAAATGCCACAGGGAGGAAGTTCTGGTTGGGGTTGTCGCAGTTGCAACTCAATGCACCGAGGGCACCACAGTGAGATGGGAACCCTATCTCTTGAACTTGTGCCTGGATGACTGCAAGGATGCACATGATCTAGGAAAAAAGTTTCACTATTCATGTTTATCATGTTAATAGCCTTTATGGGATGGAGGGAACCGAGATATGTAACTTTCATTGCCAGGCCCAAATTGAATCAGGGAGCGAGATATTTATTGTTGAAATCCATGTCGGATTCTATGCACAAAAGGATGAATGGGTCCATATTTGAAGGATACCTATGTGACCTACAAGAATCCATCTCCAACATGTGGAGGATCACACCACAGGCTGTCGCGCAGTATCGGGACATCGCCAACTTCAAGGCCACATGACATACGATGCGGATACAGGCACAGAAGGATCTCGATAAGTAGTGGCTACAAATGAGCTACTATATCATAGAAGGCGACATCAACATGGTGATCAAAGACTGGGAAGGTGAATGGAAGATCGCATTCCTCACCCACGACTTTCTAGAAAGGACAACAGAAGAGAAGGTAGGGCAGGAGGAAACCCAGCCTTAGAAAGTCCAAGTGCCCAAGAAATGAAGGACGGGCCAGATAAAAAAAACATAGTAAAATGAAGGGGCAGCTAAGACAGGGACCCAGAAGGGGAAAAAGAACACTACACAACCAACCAAAGAACAACATAAATAGTTCAAGGCCGCACAAGGGACTTAACCAAGTCCCAATCCATAGGAAACAAGTGGGAATGAAAGACCAACCACGTAGACAGGAGGAGTGCACAAGAAGATGAAGGTGCAAAGAACACCTCCAGAGTATATGATCACAGAGGATGATGGAGAAATGATAGCCCGAATGGTCTAGGATTGTCTATCCATGGATTTTGACAATGCTGCGCACCACAGGGACAGGATTCAAGAGGAGCTAGAAGACATTCGACAGTTCCTTAGGCAAATCAGGGAAGTGCAGACAGTAGGAAACAACATGGGAACTAGGCCATCAACACTACAGACAGAGGAAATATTGGAGGAATGAGAGCGAGATCTAGTCCACACAATACTATAGTCGAACATAACATTCTACGTCACACCCAGTATGTTGCGCATGGACGAGATTGTGGGGAAGAAACCCCTAAAGGACTTAAGTCAAATCCAACTGGTATTGCTGCAGATACCATCTGGGGCTCTACACAAGTTGCAGGTTAGCGTAAAACAAGAGGTACAACCTTGTGCATGCACAGACTTAGTCGAATTGTAGCAAGCAACAGAGAAGCGGGATGCACTAGAAATATTATGTGAGTAGGCTAAGTTCAAGACCCAATAGGAAAGGGATCACAGGAATGGATTGGAGAAGAAAGTCACAGGAACATACGAGAAGATTCCAAAGACCGCGCAGATGGATGAAATCACTGCAGTAGAAAAGATTGATCAGATTGTGTAGGTAATTGGTCAATATCAGAAGGAGATTGAGAATCTCTTAGAGCATCTCACGCCCACTACTCCACCAGCGGTAAAGGACCAAAAGAAGTAGGAAGCCATAGAGCAGCTACAAGAGATAGAGTGACATGTTAGCACATCAACTAACTTGTTTGAGGATGCAGCACAGCTTTGGACAAAGATAGAGGAGGATCAGAAAGCCCATAAGTGGGACAAGGAAGAATAAAGGATAAGTGCAGCTATCCAGGACCTTAAGCAGAGGCATAAGACAATGTCCATCACAGAGCGCATCAAAGGGGTGCAAGACATGAAGAAACTGCAAGAAGAACTCACCACTAAGAAAACACAGAAGAAGGAGTGTCAGGAGCAAATGGAGTTGTTTCAAGAGCGGGTAGCAGAAGTCCTGGAACAGGAAGAGGAAGCAAGGACAGATATAGCACAGACCTAGGAAAAGTGCGTGGAATATATCGGTGATGAAATTACAGTTCAGATAGTGGACACACTCAAGGAGAATACAATGCAGGTGCAGACACATGCAGCAGATCTCAAAGAGAAGTTCCAGGCGGTCACCAGGGAGATCAAAGAATTTTGTTAGGTGGCTCGCGAAGAGCCACATGTCAGTGAAGAATAACATGCGTGCATGCAGGGAATACCTAATGATGCTAGGGTTAGGGTTTTTGTAATATATTTTAAAGGATGAAGAGCCACAAATGTATAAATATAGATACTTAAGTATCATAAGGAGTTCGTATTTATACTTAGGTATCATAAGGGGTTGGGAGTATTATCGAGGTTAGCTAGTTATCTATGAGTTGATCCGATATGTAATATTTTGTTGTATGATCTATTTTGGTAAGTTTTTGAGCTAGAGAGGATGAAGGAGGGTAGATCTTGAGGGTTAGATCACAGGTTGAGAAGCCTGGTGTGATCTGGTCCGCCTCATATAGATCTTACCCAACTGAGAAGAATTGTAACGCGTGTGGCACTGTAGATGCATAAATACTATAATAAAAGAGCCAAGAGCTAGATCTTTGTGGATGTAGCCTAGGAGGGGTTGAACCACGGTAACATCTGTGTTATATGATGAATGCATGCATATCTTTATTGTCTTTTAGTAGTTATTGTTATGCTTAATGAATGAGTTTCTATATTTCCTGCGAATTAACAAATGGCGGTATATCATGTTTACCAATTACAATAGTGGTTTAATATTCAGTTCTCATATCTCACACTCAATCCTAGGTTGTAAACACATGAGTATTACATCCACCCATTAAATCTATATTGAGTGAGACTGCACGGAGCATTTTGTGCGTTGTGTTGCCTTCTGGTTTACCAGGAGGGCCGATAGTTTTACAAGATTTTTTGGAAAACCGAACAGACATGAACCCTGGGTTAATAATTCTTCATGTCTATCAATAATTCTTCAAATATTTACGATAATTGTATTGGTTGTGTCATCTTCATAAAAAATCAAACATTACACATTGTTGGAATTTGTTTTAGAATGGTCATGGAAAAGGAGAGCATGACAGTGGAGGGGCATGTGTAAAACAAGTACTTCTAAGGTATCATATGAACCCTCATTCTGATCAATTTGAATCCACTAATAAAGTTGTTGAATGGCGCAAAATGGCACTAAGCCATGAAAATAATATGTCAAGGAATGTGCACATGTATATGTATATATACATGTTACACATGTACACATGATATTTGTATTCACGTGTTCAAATTTATATGATCTTCAATCATTTTCTTGAGAGATTTCAAGTTAACAAGTTCGTGTCTTGTGCAGGTTTTTTTGGTATCTTGGAATCAAATATGTAAATAGATCAATCCCATATGAAGCCGGTACAATACATGAGACATGAAAAATGCATTTAGTTAAAAAAAATGACATCAAAATGTGTTTTCATTTGGTAGAAAAAATGAGTCTTGTTTTTGTTCAGTTTGCATAGAGGACACAGAATCCATAGAGATTTGCAAAAATGAAAATGTAGAATATGTTAAATCTTGGAGACATACCGAACTTAATATAAAAGGGAAAATTCCACTTTCAATCTTAGAGGAGATGGAATCAAATGAAACTTTAGTGTCAGTTGATGGCGATATATTTTCTGATCTTGTTAGAGAAGGTAATTTTTATGTTTAAATTTTTTCAAATAACTTGTAGATGTACTTGTGTGATAATCTAACATGAACTAATTGTTGTCCAACATATCGAATTATTTGCAAGAGATGTCTTTGTCATGGTTGCACCTGTAGAAAAAAATGAAAATGTGAAATATTATTTGATGCAATGCACAGAACAAAAGATGAAGTTATTAGAAGATTTTGATGATAATGGTTTTATATATGAAAGAGGATCCACTGTATTGAAAGAATATGTTTTTCAAGAAACTCATCAAATCGATACTCATGTTCACTTTCAATACTACCAGTCAGATGCCATAAGTTGTCAATATAGTCATTTGGTATGTGCAACATGCATAAAGTTAATAGAAGTTCAATCAAGAAAAAAAACAAAAGTTAGAAAATGTAAAATGTCCAAAGCCGATCATGAACGAATAATTGAAGATGGCACACAATTATGATTTATTTAAACAAGTGACAACATGTACATTCCATAATTTATATTTTGCATTGAAAGTACATGTAATTATGAATATCTAGGATTCTAGAATCATTTCCAATTTAGTTTACTTTCATGGTCCATTCAATTAATAAAAGTGATATTTTTGATGAATTATAAAGTTTACCAAGCCTTATTTACAATTTCAGGGAAGAACATATAGATTGTATAGAGGGAACCTAAAATGACCTATACTTTGGATGATTGTACTTTAATCCTACAAATTATCCAGATCGTATACACAAATCCTTTAATGCATGTAACCAATTTACTACATATAGGATTTGTGTTCATTATTTGCAATGATTGTTCAATGTTTTTTCATATGAAGAGTATAACTTCATATCAAAACTAGAACCCATTTCCATGTCAATATGAGGGACTATTGATGGCTTAGAAAACTTTTACAGACTCAAAAAGTATGATTAACATCCTAATCAAACAATTCAAGGTAATACATATGATTAACATCCTAATTAAAAATTTTAAAGACATATTAAAAAATATCAATTTTAATTATGAAATTGTGAATTTTGATTCCAAAAGTGTTGATAGTAAATTAAATTGTTAAATTTGTGCATTTAGATTTCAATATCTTGAAGAAAATTGAAAACAAAATTGAAATTATGAGCTGCTTGAAAAATGTGTATGATGAACCTAACACTACTTATATTCTACACATTAAACATAGTTTTCATTAAGTTTGATTGAAAAAAACTTAACCTGAAAAATAATTTGATTTTATGACCTGATAACAAAAAATGAAAAACAACCGGTCATCTTCTAAGGCTTGGTTTGCTGCATTTAAATTTTCATTTTTTTAATTGAATTTGGAGTATATTCAAAATTCAAGGTAGCGTATGATTAACATCCTAATTAAAAATTAATAGCACTAGTGAATACTTCCATTAATGGTAGATATCATATTAATGGCACTAGTGAATACTTAAAAGTACATATTTGTATTTCAAATTTTCTTGAACAAATATATTGAAAGATCGAAAAGAAAAAAAATAGGAACATAACCCGTTTACTGTTGGACTGTCATTTCATTGTGAATTTTCAATAAAGAAACCAAGAATTGTGTTGAATTCTATGTCCAAAGGGAGGGGTTTCTAAATCATAGCAGTAAAACGAGTTAACCAAAGATGAAAATAACCAGTTTAGTTCTGTACTTTTACCTCAGTAGTCTAATACTAATTTTTCATCACCATGGACTCAAAATTTCTTTTATTTTTTCACTCTCATAAGAAACTCTCATACATTTTTAATATACAATATTGTTTGTTGTTTTTTCCATTCTAATATTATTAGTAGGAGGAAATTGAGAAGTATGAAACCTAACTTGAGCAACCCTCTAGTACTCAAACTTCATCTCTGAGTGTCGTTTGGGGTAAGGGGCTCCAAAGTGGGAAACTATAATTTGATGACTTGTTTGACTATTTTCAACCATATTTCCAAATAAAACAAAATTTAAATTATAACTTAGAAACTATAATTTGATAACTACCCAGATCTCCCCTCACTACAGAATCAACTCCACTGTATACATAATCATCTCTACTTCACATAGTACAAATAAAACAAAATTTAAATTAATTTGATAACTATCCATATCTCCCACAACTACACAATCAGCTCCACTGTATACATAATCAACTCTACTTCACATAGTAGAATGATATTTATACGATGATGTTTATAAATAAAATGAAATAAAACATTTTTAATTTCAACACGGTATCATAAAACATAAATTAACCTTTTTTTTTGTAAATAAAGTAGGATCCTTATATTAAAAACTACTTATGTCTATACAATACCACATATTAGCCACCCGTTCTACCACAAAATGGAAACCAGAACAAGTGGCTTTCATCAAAATCTTATAGTTTGACACATTGCAACTTAAACAAAACAATATGAACAAAAAAATGATAAAAAATTGGTCGCCATGACTATCTAGCTTGCGTCGTGAGGCAGAGATTCTGTCCATATTTTGAGAGGTGAAAAAAACAGAAGGAGAGAAAAAAAAAAACCTGGAGGTGTTATTCCCTATGCAATATCAGGCTTCCATGGATGTTGTAGGCAGGGACAAAATTTTGGCCACAAGTTGGGCAGTGATTCTATGCTGGGGCATCCGCCAAAGCATCAAACAGGATATCCATTCTCTGGCCAAGGATGTACTGAATGTGCAGCTGGTCATCCTTCTTTTGTTGCATTTCAAAAATGATTTGGAGGTTCTCATCTGAGAGTCTGCTTCGGGAGGTTAGAGGTGTCTCTACCTCTGTTTCCTCTCTTGCGCTCATCGAATGGTCCTCCACCTTCCTTTTGGGAGGCATTTCTTCCTCCACAATGCAGTTTCCTGTGCCAAACACTTGATCCTGTGGATGGATTTTAGGGGGGTCAAGAGGATAATTGAGGAAAGGAGTACTCTCTTTCGGAGGGGGCACCTCCTCTTCGACCGAGTAGCTACCAGGGATAAAAGGAGATATGTGAGGGGGTGACGAGGGAAGATGAGGCAGCCCCTTGCTATTATTCCTTTCACCATCATAAAAATCATAAAAATTGAAATTATAAGCTGACCATAAAACATAAATTATCCTCTCACCATCATAAAAAATGAAATTATAAAATCATAAAAATTGAAATTATAAGCTCTTGACTATTTATTAATGAATAAACAATATATTTCACCATCATAAGCAATATAACAAAAATCAAAGATGAAATAATAAACAATTTATTCCACCATCATAAATAGTATAAGAGAAATCAAAGATGAAACAATAAATTGATATTTTGAGTTCCAAAAATATCATATATATATATATATATATATATATATATATATATATATATAT
>JASDQU010101679.1:118572-175394 GCA_032191745.1 Picea mariana
AAAGTTTGAATAGTTACACTGACAAATACATAGGTTCCACATCCATTTTAGGATGATAACAAAAATTAAGACATTTAACTCCAAAATTCTGGACTCTAAGCCATCACTTTAAGATAGATCACTTCATACATGCAATTCATACTTGTAAAATAAAACATTCATCGAATTCAACATTTAAAAATTTACAATAAAATATATCTACAAATTTAAAATAAAATGTACACATGTACCATTTTAGATAAATAAAACAAGTTGTGATTAAAACAAAATTGACATACATACCAAAAGAGTTAAGTCTCATCCTCCAAAATACTCATTTCCACCAAATATAATGTAAACATCTGTAACAATAAAAAAACAATAAAAAAAACAAATAACACATATTAGCATATATACTTTAACTAAATATTAAATAAACAATAGGAAATAATAACATACCCAACCAAAGTTCCACAGATTTAAGATTATCACTATCTTTTTATTACACTTTTTTGGCACTTTTTTTAAACCAAACTTCAATCACAAAGTTCCAAAACTTCCAAAATAGTTACTCTCCATATTAAGCATACATGATCTAAACAATGTAAAATCTTTTAAAAAATTAAAGAGAAAAATTGTGTTATTGGTTACCAATTTTTGTGTTCAGAGTTAAATAATACCCTGAAAATAAATATAGTTGTGTATGCAAAAAGTTTGAAAAAATATCCATATTAAGTCATTATTCCAATAAAATACTTATCTCCTTGTGGATAGAGTCCGAGATCCTTTAGGTGAAATTCTCATTCCAGGTGACCTTATTTGCTCAAAAGTAAAATACTTATCTCCTGAGAAGTAAAATACTTCTCTCCTCTTTTGCAGTGGAATAGATGTTCTCATATAATCAAATTCCCTCAAATGCCCTTTCAAATTACAGGACTCATATTAATCCATTCTTCCAAGAAATTACTTATATCTATGAAAGTTCACAAATATCCATTTTAAAAACCATTCTTCCAGAAAATACTTATCTCCTCTTTCTGCGGTGGAATATATGTTCTCATACAATCTTTCATGTACATGAAGAAAACACAAATATGCACATATATTAAGTCATTCTTCAAAAACCATTTAAATCTTTCATCTTTGGGATGTATTCATCTTACATATAATCAAATGCTCTTTGAAATATGTCTTTGTCATGATCTAAACATAAGTGAGATCATGCATGTACATAGATTATTTGTAATCTACTTGAATGTTGGTTTTTGTGGTTAGTAACCAATTTAGTTAAGAGTTTCAAAGTACCCTGACAAGAAGGAATTCACTTCGTTGTATGCAGAAAACAAAAATGTCCATACTACGTCATTCTTGGACAAGAAGGCAAGGAATTCAATCGAAGAAAATTTAGAAACTTCCCCTTTTCTAATGTAGGATAGAGTCTGTTTTCAAATAATGAAATGTTCAAGTTCAAACTTAGGTCTTCATCATGATCTAAACATAAATAAGATTGAATGTACCATTTTAGACAACGATAAGTTTATACAGGGGTTCTATATATTTTAAAATAATTGATCAAAGCATTGAAAATTTATATAGACACTAATTTAGTAACCCTATGAATAGGAAAATGATAAGCTAAAAATTTGAGAAAACAAAAATTTGAAAAAAGTAAAAAATTTAAGCATATTCAACAAAAATAAGCTTGAACACATTTATATAAAAGGTCCAACATAAAAACAAATTAAAACTAACTAATGTACAATGAACATGCATTTAAGAATCATCATGAATATACACATCCTTCCTAGGTATGGATGAATCATCCTCAATCCCAATGTCCCACACTCTCTTCTCCACATTTTGTTCAAGCACACTCTTCTCCACATTGCCCTATATAACACATTTCAAATTTGAAAATTAAATTTAAATGATTTCAACACATTAAATTGTAGTTTTAAATTTTGAAACATGTAATACCTGTGATGTGCCAACCTGAATATCAATAAATTATACCCACCATACCTTAAGATTCAATAAATTAAATATTTTTTAAGACATTCTTCTTTTAAATTAAATATTTAAATGACATTGCAATTTTCATATATAGCTAAATTTGTTTTCAACATGCAATGATACATGCGAACTCCCACCCTCTTCAAACTCTTCCAATGAGAATTGGGACAAGCCTGTCCAAGTAGTAGGAGATGGAATAGGGATCTGTGAACAACACAACTAAGAACTAAATCTAAGATTCAATGTGTTCACATTTATACAAAATCATAAATTTCATGTTGTTGATTTTATTCAAAAGATTGGAGTTTGGACAACTAAAGTGTTCATATGTGGTTATTAGAAAACACATACCTGATTAAACCCATCCAAATTTAAACTTGTGGAATCAACTCCCCTATTTATTGGAGATTCATTTAACATATGTCCAAACTGCAATTAATGACAATAACAACTCAATTATTTCTATAGATACAATGTATCTAGATCTAGAACTAGAAGTAAAATATACTCAAATGCATAAAAAATTTACTAACTATAACACATACCAATCTAATGTGCGGCTCATCATTTTGAATGACCTCCTTCCAACCATTGCGGAAAATTTTTGTATACTCCTTAAGATCTTCTACTGACATGGTATCTAACTCCTGATCTATTTTATAAACAAAAATGGCTTGAGAATTGGTTTCCGCTCTCTGACGGTTCAAACAAACATCAACACCATAAAAAATTGATTCCAAATTTTCCCCTATTGCATTCCTAGCCTCTTTCTCAACCTATGATAAATCTCGTAACTCTGAATGTGAGGTAAATTTACCCATTGGAAGAGATACTAAAGGTCGTGGTGCCCTCTGCAATGTCGCATTTCAATATGCCCATTTTCAATCATATGTCTTTCCTTTACCAACCCCATAATAATTGGATGGTAGGCTAGTATAATCAGGGTGTATGTCCATGAAAAAATATGCATAAAAATGTCTACAATATAATGTGGAACCTCATCATTCCACGACAACTTCCTATATGCTGCCAAAAATCTGTTATAAATATGTCCTGCTATGTTGGGGTGTTTAAAATGTCAAAACGATAAAATTGTCAGTCGTTGGCTCCATCTTTTGATATGTATCCATAAAGTTTTGCAATTAATGCAAAACAATATCCAAGCTTTGTTTACTCTCCTGAGAGAGATCCAAGCTCCTCAAATTATTTTTCAACCTACTTTTAACACATGAGAATCGCTCGAGGGTTATTGCTTCAGTAATCCCTTCCTAGGGAAGCTCGTCACCAACATCTGAGGGATAAGTGGACGTAGGCATGTAATCCTATGTTTCTTGATAATGCCTCCTAACTCCACCTTCACCCTCTTCACCAACATTAGAATCTTCATTATACCTACTCTCTCTTTCATTATATTCCCTTGCATTAAACTCATTGTCTACACATACACATTTGAAAGTAATTTCAACATTTAACATAAGAAAAAAAAAAAACATATATAAAACATATATGTATATACACGAAAGTACAAAATCAAAGAAAATTACCAAACATATTTTTTTTCCATGATATATTCCCTACATTCTCCGGTGTTGGAGTATTAATGTGCAACCTATCTAAGAAGGTTTCATCCATAGCACTATTTTGAGCACATACTCGAGATGACCTATTCATAGAATAATTTGATAATCTCCTCCTCTGACTAAATTGTCGTTGGTCACTCGGAGTCTTAGTCGAAGAAGGGGTTCCTCTTCTTCCTTCATGGGATAGCCTAGAGTGTTTGCAAGGAATGTTTGGAGACTCCTGTCTCAACATTTCACCTCAATATCTATCATTTTAAAATTCATGAATATGAAAGTTCATCAGTTATAGAAACATTAAATGGAAATAGTAAATTTATAACATAAGCATTTAAGAATGTATAACAACTTCAAAGCATCGTAAACATATATTGAAAAAACTAGAACAACTATATTTTTTACTAAGATGTTATATATAATAAACATGAAAATATTTAAATATAAAAACAATGTGACATGTAGAAGATCATCTATATATATACTTAAAACTAAAACAAGAAACAATATTACATGATATGTTGTTTATATCCTCTTAGGTGTATGCTCAGAAAAAGATTCAAGGGATCATTGATCAAACCCTTAGGGAAGATCTCATTATGACACCTAGAACAAATTGCGAAGAAGAACTTTTAGGGTAAAATATAAATAGACTAACCAACAACATACACAAGTGGCACTCGTAATAGAAGAGAAAAAAAACATACATAGGGTGGAATTAGAAAGGACTAGCAAAAAAATGACGAGGGAAACACCAACAAGGAGAAACAAAATTCCCAAACAACAACCAAGAAGAGATCTGTGGAAAAATGGAAAAGAAAAAAAGAACTATCCTAGAGGGGTCACAACCACTGAATTAAATAATTAAATAATTTAAACAAATAATATTTTATATCATAAAATATTAATTGTTAAATCATAATAATCAAAAAGAAAAAAACAAGTCAAGAGAGAGGATCCAAAGTCAAGGCAACTAAATTTATTTAGGAAGGAGAAAATAACAAAACCAAAAACCCACATAACAATTAAGGGGGGCGTAACTCAAGAAAGGGTGGTTTCAAGACAAAGTCAACAATTAAATTCTTCCAAAGTCAAGGAGGTTAACTTTCTTTAGGTAAAAGAAAAGAACAAAACCAAAAACCCACACAACAAATAAGGGGGGCGTAAGTCAAGCAAGGGTGATTTCAATACAAAGTCAACAATTAAGTTCTTTTTTAATGGAAAACTGTCCACATGATTCTCATGATATTTACTTATAATCTTTTATCATCCCAGCATACAAGGAAGATCAATAATGTGATCATGCTCTTCTTAACTACTCCTAGGTCTCATGGACCATCCTGAGAGAGAAAACAATCACACATGATGTGATATTTTAATATGTGATGTCGTAATCGAGCTTGTCCCTGTACATGGATAGGGTCATATTCGGCCCTGTCCCTGTACAGAAACAACCCAAATTTGGGCATGTCCCTATACATGGACAGGGCCAAATTCGGCCCTGTCAATTTAAACTAATTTAAACATATTTAAATTAATTTAAACAAATTTAAATTAATTTAAACAAATTCTAACTCTAACAAAACAAACTCTAATTAATTTAAACTAACTCTAGCTCCAACAAAACTAACAAAACAAACATTAAATGGACATATGTGTAATATGTGTAATATTTGATATTGTAATATGTGATGTCGTAATCGGACTTGTCCCTATACATGGACAAGGCTGAATTTGGCCTTGTCAATTTAAACTAATTTAAACAAATTTATATTAACTTAAACAAATTCTAACTCTAACAACAAATATCGGGGGCATAAGTCAAGAAAGGGTGATTTCAAGACAAAGTCAACAATTAAGTTCTTCTTTAATGGAAAAATGTCCACATGATTATCATGATATTTAATTATAATATTTTATCATCCTAGCATACAAGGAAGATCAATAATTTGATCACGCTCTTCTTAACTTCTCCTAGGTCTCATTGACCATCCGGGGAGAGAAAAAAATCACACATTATGTGATGTCGTAATCGAGCATGTCTGTGTACATGGACATGGCCTAATTTGGTCCTGTCCATCTACAGGGACATGGCCAAATTCATGTTGTTCCTATACATGGACATGGACGAATATGTCCATGTCCATGTATAGGGACAGGCCCAAATTCAGGTTGTTCCTGTACATGGACATGGACGAATATGACCATGTCCATGTACAGGGACATGCCCAAATTTGGGTTGTTCCTGTACATGGACAGGGCCAAATTCAACCATGGATAGGGCCAAATTCAGCCATGTCCATGTACAGGGACAGGCCCAAATTACATGGACAGGGTCGTATTTGGCCATGTCCATGTACAAGAACAACCCAAATTCGGGTATGTACCTGTACATGGACATGGCTGAATCCGAACCTATCAGTTTAAACTAATTTAAACAAATTTAAACTAATGTAAACAAATTCTAACTCTAACAAAACAAACTCTAATTAATTTAAACTAACTCTAACTCTAACAAAAATAACAAAACTTACATTAAATGGAAATATGTGTAATATGTATAAGATGTGATATTGTAATATGTGATATCGTAATCGGATATGTACTTGTACATGGATAGGGAGGAATTCGGCCTTGTCAATTTAAACTAATTTAAATAAATTTATATTAACTAAAACAAATTCTAACTCTAACAAAACAAACTCTAATTAATTTAAACTAACTCTAACTCTAACAAAACTAACAAAACTAGCATTAAATGGGCATATGTTATATATTATAATATATAGCATATATTATATACTATAATATGTAACATATGTTATATATTATAATATATAGCATATGTTATATATTATATATAACATATTATACATTCTACAATTTGATAAAAAAATGTTATCACTTTTGTTGTTGCAATCTAGCATAATCGAAATCCTTTATATCTTAAAAATACAAATAACATGCACATCCATTAAATATTCAAAAATTGTTATCACTTTTATTATTACAATCTACCATAATTGAAATTCTTTCATGCACATCCATTAAATATTCAAGGAAACATGACACAAATAATCAAACAAATTGAACAAACATTGTCCATTTAATTTTATGTATAAACTAAGATTGACAATCTGCAAATCCGAATTCCATTCATGAAAAATTTATTATTGGTTTTCTTTCCATTTATTCTATATTTAACATCACATTGTGACTCTATATTAATTTGGGAATGGGGGAAATATTAGAGAAAATGAATATTCTTCCCTGTCCATGTACAAGGACTGCTAGCGGGAAAAACCCCCCTATGGCTACACCAGGGTTTACAATGTAGGCATATCAATAACCGTTTAAAAGTCTTTGATTTCTATAACTACCCCAAACCTACCCCAGACTTATGCAAGAAAAGTAAAATGAGAAATATCTGGTAACTATACCTTTACTCCACGTCTGGTGTTGATCCTCTCACGCTTGATAGCTTTGCTGACTGCAAACCTCCTCCCAAAGGATGGCCTACATTCAAACACAGATGAATAGAAAACTACAAGCATACATTTCATACATAAATAAGGGTTATATGTTAGAATAAAAGTGTAAACCAAATGCAAACATTCGACACATCATCTTTTGGGAGAGGAAAAGTACTTATTTTATTGATAAAACAATGATTACTTACAACCAGTGTTGGCTACTGCTCCACAAACTTGGTATGGGATCCTCTTCAACAAGATACAAGTGCACCTCCACATATATTTATCCTCTGAACCTTCTTCTAGGGAAATGGAATGGTTTATGATGGAGGAAAAAGGGCAAAATGGAGAATTCTGAAGCAATTCTCACAAGATGGTTGCAATTTTTCGGGGCAAGGAGGGGATGTGAAACGGGCAGAGTTTCATTGTTCTTATGTCTAGATGTGGAATGAGACCCCAACACCTCCTTTATATGACAAAGGGATAGTTATTTGGTTGGGTGACGGGCTATAGGCAGTGTATTAGTTGGGAAACTACCCAATAGCCTGTAATCTCAACGAATTCCTTGCAACTTTTTAATTTTTACAACTTTTGCAAGTATACCCAGGATGTAGTTGTGCAACATGCATATGTACATGGGATGTAGTGGTGAAAAAAGCATATGTACGTGGGAAGTATTGGTGCAGGGTGCGTACATCTTCAAAAAATCGGTTTTTAAGAAGAGAAACTCAATGATGGCTTGGAAAAAATAGCAAGTAAGAGGACCAAAGGCCATGTATGCATATGTGGATCAATTTAGGGTTCTAACATATTCCCCCTAAGGTGTGAGGTTCGAAGAGCATCTGATGGACAAAATACATTGCAAAATCTTCACCGGTGTACGAAGCGAGTGAGCCCGGGACCAGAGTTCGGGAGCTACCATCTGCAAAAATAACAAATTGTATCTCTGAGGCGGGTGCACCCATGCTCAGGATGAAATAAATCATGGTTGCCAATCAAATACACTATAGGTCCATATCATATAACTATATAAAGTGTAGCCATGAGAAATACATGGTAGATCTATATCTCAAAATCAAAGATATACAAGTATAGTATCCATCTTCAAGAAGCTAATGACATTTGATGGCTGGAGATGAGGCCTTCAGAGCTCGAACAAAAACTCTAATATCTTCAAAACTTGGGTAGGAGTGTAATGTGAGTGTACGACTTCACTACCCAGAGGTCTTTGATGGCTCGTTGGGAAAATACAATAGGATCTCAGTGATTAGGCAGAGAACTTCATTAATTTTGAACAAGGACTTGATTGGGATTTTAGGATGACCGAGCATGAGGTCAAGAGACAAAACTACAAAAATATTGACTGAGGTTGGTTGAAAATTCCCTTGGAAATAGCACGATAGATGATCAGACTCAAGCAGCATGACATTGCCATAATTTCACGATGCAGGAGGCAACACAAACTCTCCATGTGTTTGGAAGAATAACCAAATAGAGGAGGACACAAATCTACATAGAGAGAACAACTTTCTAAGGTCATATTAGATCCCAAATCTTGATGAACAAATGAAAGGATGTGCTTTGTCCAAGGGTGACTCATTGTGCTGCCAAAAAAGAATATATATTTCCCGTCCTCTTTTTGTTTTATTTTTTTATTTTTGTCTTTTTCAATTTTTTAAAGAGCTTGAAAAATAATAAAAGAATGCTATGTTACAAAGGAGGAACAAGTGTCGCAAACATACTAGTTCCAAGAAAAAGGAACACACTAATGTTGAGAGCAAGGAGACATGTGCAGGAAAAGGACACTCGGGAAAATTCCTCTATGGGTCAAGGTGTCAGGTCACAGAGGAAAAGTGCTACAAGGCTTGTGTATAAGGCATGCTTCAAAGGTTCAGTTGAAAGCAACATGGAGCCGAAATTAGGCCAAAGACGCAGAGATGCAAATGCGATTAATAAGACACAATTAAAACCCCCTTCAATGTAATTTTAATGAGCCTAGAGAAGGTAAGATCGATAGTTTTTTCATGTTAAGAGATTCTGAAAAAAAATGTAAAAGAAGACTCCACAGGGGTACCTTTTTCAAAAATAGACTAGTTGGCTCGAGAAAGGGGTAAACTAGCACCAAAAAGATGTCTATTCAAAACAATTTTAACATGTGTGACAAATACAAGATCAGTCATAAATATTTTCAATTTTAAGGAGTCTGAAAAGACCTTAACTATGGACTCACAACCTTTTTCTGGATTTAGTCCCCTTAGCTAGAAAAAGTATAAATTTTGCTTAGGAGAACTCTCTCGGTGAGACAAATCTCCTAAGGTGTACCTTTTTCCTCCGTAATCTACTAGCCGAAAAATGGGGTTAACTCATGCCAGTAGATTTTTTTCTGGACCAATTTAACGAGTATGAAAGAACAAGGTCACTCAACGATCTTTTCTATTTTAAGGAGTCTGAAAAGATCTTAACTATGGACTCCATGGGGATTCCTTTTTAGTAAATTTAGTCCCGCAGGCCCGAAAAAAGGTTAAACGTATACCTGAGAATACTCTTCTAGCGAACCGAAGTTCCTAGAGTATACCTTTGTTCGTAAAATTGACCATCCAGACCGAAAAAGGGGTAAACTACCGCCAGACAGACGTACCTTCGATTTTTAGTTTGGTGAGCATGAAGGACAACAAGATCGCTTGACAATATTTTCATGTTTCGAGAGTCTAAAAAGGGCTTAAAGAAGACTCAAAGAGGTTACTTTTCTCAGTTAATCTAGACAAGATTGAAAATCATAAATGTAGTCTTGTCCGATGTTACTTTCAGATTTCAAAGTTAGCTTGAAAGAAGGGATGATTTTAAGGATGGAAATTTATTTTGAAATTTAGAAAACTTGGCAAATCTTACTAATCCTTCATATGCCAATTATAAATGTTTGGCAATATTTTTGTAAAAATATTCAAATTTCTAAGGATTTTATATAGTTTGTATAATTTTTTGGCGATTTTGAAGGTAAAATAATTTTATCCTATAGAATTTGGGTGAATCATTTTTAGAATGGCGAAATGTTTTTTGGGAAAAACCATGGAAAATTAGCCCATGAGCGAAATTTAGACCCTAAAATCATCCTTGCTTGAAAGACAACAAAGCATGCTCATTTTTGGGAGTCCCGAGGGTGAGGCCAAAGGTGATGGTGCATCATACGAATGAGACTCAATCTCGTAATAATTATAGGAATAAAAAGGACTCCCAAGCCTAAAGTCGTAGGAGACAACATGGACACCAAAAATGCAAGAAGGATCTATCTAGGGAATCCATGTAAAGGTAGGATCTACCACCTAATTATGACACTTCTAAAGAAGCAATGATGGTTCTGTGTCACACTTCGGTGGGATCGATCCTATGGAAAAGCAGAAAAGACAATGAGATGTAGAAAGTGGAGGTCAAATCCTAACTTATATGCAAAGAGTTGGAAAAAATGACTTTTACCAAAGGACCTTTAAAAGTGACCCATATCCCAAAAATTTACCAAACCAAAAGGCAAATTTTATCGTAACATCCAATAAAAAACTCAAGAACCGAATGAAATGATTTTCAAGCCAAAAAAAATGACAAAAGGGTTCAAAAAATTGGCAAAAAGGGCCAAAAAAGTCTATAAATAGAAGTTGGCAGCTCATTTTCACCATTGCAATTTGAAAATTAACCAAGTTGTAAAAATGACCCCTTTGCTAAAAGAGTTTATTTTGGGAGCTTCAAAGGATGAAATGAACTTCCGCTCAAACCAAGTATGTATAAACTTGTCCCTCTTGCATCTAAATACTTCAATTTTGCATAGTTTTTAGTTTTTGAAGGGGCGTTCCCTCCTAAAAAAGGGAGGCCCTACGTGTACGCGGTATTTCAAAGGAAATCCCACATACATCCATGGACAGAAAACATTATGCCCACATATGTACGTGACTATGTCCAAAACAACCCGCGTACACCCTCAAAAGCATTCAAAAATAAAATATGCAAGAGTTAACTCTCCCTTGAACTTGTCATGTAATAGGTTGTATTTCCACTAGAGGGAGAGGGAGCATGAGGAGATCGATATCTTGGTCAATGAGGACCCTGTTGTTATCGCTGCATTGAAACAATGCGGGTTATGGAAGTTCTACCGGTGTCTGTTCATGATGGCACAACCCAGGCTGCTGAATGCCTTGGTGGATTATTGACATCCTGACGCAGAGGCGTTTATGCTTGAGGGGAATTCGTTGAATCCAACGACTAAGGACATATATTTATTGATTGGCCTCTCAAGGAGAGGGGAACCAATCAACCTGCATATATTTCCCCTTGGGAAGTTCAACATCCCTGAACTCATCAGAATGCATTGTGAGGCCGAAATTGAGAAAGAGGGTTCTTAGGTGCCTATCCACAAGATCATCAACCTATCATTGAAGGTGATCATTTTTCTTATTGGGTGGATCACTGGATCTGCACACCTACACCAGGCTTCACAGGTGAACATGTGTTGTGCAATGCAGTGCCTAAACACATGAATATTCGACTGGAGCATGACCATGCTTAACTGCATGAAGAGGCAACTCACAGAGTGTCAAGGGTAGAGTAACAAGAACTTTGGGTTCGATACCATTTTTTGCCCGTTCTTCTTTGAGAGGGTACCCAACATGATTCGATGAGAGATAGTATGGGGTCATGTAGCTTCCTTCCTAGCAGTGTGTAGGTGGGAAGCATTGCTTCCACGACACGGGGGAGGAAGGACCATAGAGGCATTCAATGATAAATTCTTCAACTAGTGGGCACGATAGATTCTAGTGATAGAGGACTACCCCTACACTAGAATCAACTTTTCCAGGGATCCAAACATGCCCATACCTCCTAGAGAGGAGTGAGGAGAGATAGGTATGGTTTCTTTTAAAGTTTTTTTTTTTTTTTTAGTTTCTTTTTAATATATATCATTTTAATGTGTATCAGAGTATCTAACAACTATGTATCTGTTATGTACATACGTGGGACCAGAGCCTCCAACAGACTTCTCGAGGACTAGGCGACGCCCTCGACCAGAGGCAACACTAGCAATTGTCGATAGACCAACACTCGCAGGGGGGCCTCCAACCAGAGAGGCTGAGAGAGTATTGAGATGGGTGGAGCGGAACCTCACTACGCTCACTCGTGTAGTTCCCATGGTTGAGATCGAGGATCTCCCATCATCTATGTAGCCTCACGTAGTTGGGGTACCACGGACTTGGGTCCAACTCTTTTGGCGTTTGGAAAGCATTGTTGTTCACTACAGTGGGGCCAATAGGCCCCGAGCTTAGATAGGATGGACTCTTTAAGTGTCGAGGGAACCCTTTTGTATATTTTTTAGGGCATAAGCCCCATGATGTATACCGTATATATATTTTTTATGTGTTCGTGCCCACCGATGTACTCTAAAACTGTTTGATATATATATGTATTTACATATTTATGTCTTATGGATCACATTTCTTTACAAATGTATGTTCATGTGTATGTGTGTGCTTCTTTTTATGTGTGTGCAATATGCCAATATAATACTTGATTAGCTAGAGTATCTATCATTTGATTTAATATCCTAGGAACATGGATATATGTAATGTAATCAAAGCGACATTCTAAGAGACGTACCCTAAGGAAGCATCGATGTAAAGTAGGATCATAAACATGGTAAACCCCATTTAACTAAGGCACAACCAGCTGAGCATCTAAGTAGACTTGGAGGTGAGAGATACCATGTGACAAAGCATCACGAAGAAAATATATCACTACATTGTACTCAACGACATTGTTTGTAGCATCACCTAGACAAATACCTCCGAAAGATAACAACTAGCCTTGAGGCGTGAAAATCACCCAAGTTGCGGAAGAAAGCCTCCGAGTGTGTCAGCTAGCGTCATCTGTGAACCCAAAAAACACCTTCGATTCACTTGACATCTGCCACAATAAAAAAGATGAAATAAATAATGACACGTCCATAAAACAAAAATACAAAAACTAACTATATAAGAACTATACATATGTACAAGAAGTCACCCAGGTGACCAACCTACAATTAATGTTTCTTGAGGTAGAGCCCATTTCTAGGCTCCGCCAAAGAATTTCCCTTAAAGTAAACCATATGATACGTGCCCTTTTTTCAAGTCCTCTTTCACAATGAAATGTCTGAACCACATGGGTTTGAACTTGCCTGCCCCCAGGGGATCCTTATCTTGGTAATAGACCAGGACAAGGTCACCTTCAGAGAAAATACGAGGACGAACAAACCGATCATATTGACACTTGACTCATTTCTTGTGAGCCTCATTGGCCAAGGATGCATCATGATGTTTCTCATCGAGCTACTCAATATATAATAAGCATTCCTCAAGAGGTGAAGTGTCTAGCAATAACTCTACTGCCAACTTTAGAGACAAGATATGGCAGTCTATAGGCAAGATTGCTTCCATCACGTAAATGAGTCGAAAAGGTGAGAAATTGGTGGTAGTATTTACAGACGTTCGGTAGGCCCATAATGTCAGGTACAACATCAAATACTCCATTTCGACTTGGCATAATTGATCGTTCGCTGCAGAATAGTATTGAGGGACTTATTCACAGCTTCCACCTAACCATTCACTTGTGGGTAGTAGGGTGATGAATTCTTCTGCCTCAACCCAAGATTTGATGTTAAATCAGACATCATTTTGTTCTGGAAGTGAATTCCATCGTTAGTGAAAATATCCTTCGTGATGCCGAATCTTGCTACTATCTGGCTAACAATGAAGAGAGTTTTTGTTTCACTGTCATTGTTAAATGTTGGAATAACCTCGACCCAATTTGTGAAGTATTATACCGCTACAATGATATAACGATGCCCCTTGCCTGAAGCTGGGTGGCATGTAGTAAAATCAATCCCCCACTTGGTGAAGGGACCAACAATAATGATGGTAAACATGGGAGCATGATGTGACCTCACCTTCTGAGAGAAGTTCTGACACGGGTGGAATTTCTTGACTGACTCAAAAGAATCTTTGATTAACGTAGTCCAAAAGTAACCAGCTCATGAATATTTTGGGTTGTTTCCAACCCAGAAAAATGACCACCACATGCTATAGTGTGGCAGTCTTTAAGAATGAGTTTTGCTTCTTCGTGTATAAGGCACCAACAAAGAATGCAATCTACACCTTGACGATACAAAGTGTCATCAAGGATGAGATAGTTTTGTGCCTGATGGCGTATTCGTCGACCCTCATCGCGAGAGGTAGAGGCGAGGCACTTCAAAGCCTAGAGATAGACTAGTATATCTCCATACCAAGGGTCTAAAGATGCGATCAAAAAAATATCACCTTTAATAGGCGATTCTTCGGGCATAATATCACCTGATTCGATCGGAAGTTCCGAAATAAGATCCGCAAAGACCAACGACTTTTTGGATTTCGCAGAAACAAAATCCAAGTCAAACTCCTGGAGGATAACAATCCATCTACTGATCTTTCCACCAATGAATCGTCGTGTCAACACGTATTGAAACATATTCACAAATACAATGGCGGTGGTCTTGCGAAGAAGGATATAATGACGAAAACACTGGACAACATGTATTGTTGCCAACACAAGATTCTCAACATGGGAGTAGTTGAGTTCTGGTCCAACCAGGACTTAGCTTAGGTAGTAAATCACGTGCTCTTTGAGCAGATCATCCTCTTGAACCAAGACCATCCCGATGGTTGACTTTGCAGTGGCCAAGTACAATAAAAAATATTTATTATAATTGGGAGGTTGGAGTAGAGGGGTAGGCGTAAGGGCACGTTTCAAATCTTCGAAAGAGCATTGAGTGGCTTCATCCCAACAGAAAGGGACTCCCTTTTTCAGTAAACGCATGAACCCTTTAGTGATMTCGACGTAGTTTGTGATAAAATGTCGAAGAAAGTTCACTTTTCCCTGTAAGATTTGAAGCTAAGGGACTGTGCACGGGGGAGGAAACTGAACTATCGCCTCAACCTTAAAAGGATTGAACATGATCCCTATTGTTGAAACTATGAAACCTAAAAGATGACCTGACATCACGTAGAAACTACACTTGTTAGGATTCGAGCGAATCTGATAGTAGCGACATCGTTCAAAGATTAGTCGAAGGTGTGTAGGATGATCATCTCTCTTGTGAGATCATGATGCTAGATCATCAAGATAAGCCCCGACTATATGTCTAATATCATAGAAAGAAAAACACATGGCCCATTGAAAAGTGGCTCCAACATTCTTCAAGCCAAAAGGCATCTTACAATAAGATTATATGCCCCACGGACAGATAAAATTTGTTTTATGTTGGTCTTCAGGTTTGATCTGAATCTGGTTATATCTTGAAAAAACATTCATGAATGAAAAGACCTCACAGCCTGCGCATTCATCAACGATATGATCAAGACTTATTCAGATCACAGAAGTCCATGCACACTCAAATCATAACCTATTTTTTGTTAACCAGAATGGGATTTGACACCCATTGCATCAACTGTGCGGGGTACATGAAACCCGCTTTAAGCAATTTCTCTACTTTATCCTTAATAGCTGCCGCTTTTTGAGGATTCATGAAACGAAGATTCTGTTGGACCATCTTTGTTTCAAGATAAGTCGTTGTCTCTTGTTCGACAATTCTTGGATCGATGCGTGAGATTTCCTTGTAAGACCAGGGAAAAATGTCACCAAATTCCTTAAATAAATCTGTGTAGATCTGAATCTCCTCGGGGGAGCAGTCCTCTCCGAAAAAGACATTCTCTACGATGCCATGGGTTATAGAGATGTCAATAGGTATTGTTTCAGCAATGGTTTCCATGTTACCCTCGGCGTAAACTGTGTGCATAGACAGAGGATTAACAAGACAAGACCTATGTCCAATCATAGTCAACATGAATTCACTTGCCTCTATTCTTACTAAATCCAGGAGAAAATAAGATATGTGATGGATATCATCCCACGTTCTTTCTAGATTGGTCAATTCCTCTATAATTGCCTCATCAGAGGGTAGGACAAAGTGTAAAGAATCCTTATTGGTGAGGGAACCTTGAGCCCAAATAGGCTCGAGAATTGGATCTAAGTCCTGTGCGGGAGTCAGATCAGGGTCGATCGAAGCTTGCTAGACAATACTGTATGTAACTTTCATTGCATACAAGGGAATGGCCATGCCAGGATGCAATGTTCCTTCCATCGAAGCCGATGGGGAAGGAATATTCCATGGATCGTTAAAGTAATTCATTCGAAATGACGACACTTGAAAAATTTCATCCCTAGGCTGGTCAGGGGAAGCCTATATGAACTTGAAATTGCTAGAAGGAGGTGGGTAATCGAAAGTACCCATGAGAGGTGGACACAAACCAACCCCCATGTTGACGATGCTAGGCTGATACCCCCGATGAAGGGTCAGGACTGGAGAAGTACAATTGATCAATGGTTACAATTCGACCCTTGTGTGGAAACAACAAGACCCAAAAAATTGTGGAAACCACTTCATGCATTGCATAGTTCCAAATCCTTCCTAACATAAGGTTTTAGTCGAGAGGCACATCGACCACTTCAACTTTGATGCACACAGTCTTCCCTCCTAACTGCATGGGGAAAGAAGGGATGATTCCATGTAGTCTAAAAGAATGACCATTGAAAGCAGTAAGCAGAGTAGGTGACAGAGACAAAACAATTTTTCCAATGGCCTTCCAACACGCCAATGACATCACTCAAGTCGAGGCACCCTCATCAACCACCGTGCGAAAAATATTATTGGTAAAAGTTTTTATGGTGTAAGCCAATACTATTTGAAACGAAACGTGGTAAGGAAGACGAGGTTTCAAGTTGGTCATATCAAGCATGATCGTTCCTGGATTACAAGTCTCATCATAGCCCAAAGCAGACAACATAGCCTTTCGTTGTGAGGAGAAGCTCTAGAGGACCTCCAAAGTAGACATCGCGCAAGGGGTTTGTGAAAAATCCTTCACCACAGAGTAATTTTGGGAGGCCCTCACGTTCGCATTATGGGAGGCTTTCTTGAACGCCTCTTTCTTGATGCGTGTCATTGTTTCTCCCATCATCTTCTCAATCTAGAGAGGAACGAGTGGGTTTGTGGCCTCTTTACCCTTTTCGGCAGATTTCGACATTCTATAGTCCTGTGGTCTAGTTTCTATGTAAGCGTCACCTTTCATCATATAAATGGTCATGGCCAAGGGATTAATAGAAGCCAGAGGGGGTCCTTGAGTGCCCCCATCTGTGCTCAAAGAGACTTGAGTCATATTTTTCCCTTGTGGGAATGGGTTCGTTAACACAACAGGCTATTGTTGTGCCAATAAATTCTAGGCCTCTGCAAGCTGAGGGCACATGTGAGTGATGTGGTCCTCTGTGTAAATGTTACATGGATAATTCAACTTTCTCTTCTCTGTGTTTCCCCCACCAGCATTGTTGTTGGGTTTCTTATTCCCCCTACTCTTCTTGTTTAATTTTTTTTTCTTTCCGTTAGGCTTCTAGTTGGCATTCGGGTTCATCGACTGCACATTGTGTACATCCGATGTTTAGTTAGGTGGAACAGTCGAACCGGAGGTCTGGCTAATCATTGTCTGTTGTATCGAAAATTGTTGCAATTGATTTGATAGCTGATCAGTGGACTTCGCTTGTGTTGAACCAACTATGCCATCGACATGCGGTCCATACTTTTGTCTATCCTTGTCAAGGATGGACCATGGTGCATCTGGAAAAATATCATAGAGTAAGCCAGACTGAGAGTATATCAGTTCCAGTTGTTATTCTCTCATTATCATCTCCTCCTCTGAAAACACTCCCAAGGTTGCAATGTCCTTGGATAATTGGGGTACTAAAGATTTCACGAACCACTCCAGCACAAAATATGGTGGCACCTATACCTTGATAAAGCTCTTTCGGCACCGCCATTCTCGGATGTGATTCGAGATATGATTGGCGTTAGTCTGCTCTAAGTTGGATAGCAATTCGATGTCGACATCGTATCTCACAAGTAGTTGGAAATGGTTTATAAAAACCATCGCCAAATCGCTAAAGTAAGAGTATCTTGAGTGGTCGAGCTCGATGTACCATTTTGTGGCACCCCCGATGAGAGTGCATTGAAACATACGTAATTGTATGGAGTTGTCTCGCAACAAATTTGACGAGCACCATAGGTGGAAAGTTATCACGTGATCACCAAGGTCTTCGTCGGGCTTGCCTTTGAATTTCAGAATATCCGAGGGAAACTTAGTTGGCATAGGAGGCCAATGTGGATCATGACAAATCGAGTCATTAAGAAAACTTGAAAATTCTAGCAAATGTAACGTTGCCATAAACGATAGTTTGGGTTGGGTACTATGTATAGGAAAAAGGGATCCTGGAGTTTGGCTGGCACCAGGTTGATAGGAAAATCTGGGTCGTTGGCTAGGGTTATGGTAGACACTATGGCCTTGACCAGCCTACGAAAACTATGTTTGCTAGGACATCATCAACTGGTTCCTGTAATTGGACGTTGAGGGTTGGGCGAGGATTGATACTTGCATTGTGTTCCAAAGGTTCTGGAAAGGGTTACCCCTTGCCAATCTAGTGTGCATAGGTACTGAGCCTTGCCCAAGGTTCCATTGACCATGGAATGGGTTGCCCCTGGTCGACATCCCTAACAAGGGAACTGATCCTTGCCAAGGATTCCAAAGTCCTTGTGAGGAGAAAACTCATGTGTTTTCCTCCTGTGTAGGAATAGTACCCTGCACAAAATTTTGTTGTCCAAAACTAGGGTTTCCCTAGTTGAGACGACAATTGATGAAAAAGCATTATTACCAAATGCATCAAACAAAGAGAAAAAAATTGAACCCATTGACATGGTATAAGAATAAATTTCTAGGCTGCCTTCTTCGAACAAGCTATAGTTCATGTTTGGCCCAACGGGTGGCTAGAAAGCACCAATGAGCGAAGGGGACAGAGGAGGCATATGCCCCCCACCATAAGGGATGGTGTTATAGGAGGTTGAGGTGCCCCCCATCAACCCTTGCAAGGGAGTGTTCAAGATCCCTTCCCCCAGACCCATGGTATGTAGGGTGAAGTAGGTAAGGGCGGAGTTTGTATCAAAGTCAAGCATCCTGTATGAAAATGGAGGGCCCATCGCACTCTGTGTGAACCGAGCAGTGGTTTTCACTACTAACAGAATTAGACCACTACCTGAAGTAGAGGTGGTCGAGACCATTGTGGTGCAAACCGATGAAGGTGGGTTAGGAGGTGGAACACCCCCTGTGGTGGAATTCGTAGAGGGAGTGTGAGGACTCCCCAACAAAGTAGCAACATTTTCTTACATAGCTTCTTGCAAGACTATTTGACACTCATGATGTGTTACCCTTTGAGGGACAACTTGTACCAAGATTGACGTTGACAAGTCAGTGATCAGTGGGTTAAACAGCCTGATAGCTTCCGCTCCAAGGTAAAAAATAGTAGGTTCCTCTAGATTTGAGTACTCTCCTCTCGGAGCAAGCTCGAGCATAGTTTCCTATGGCCCAATCGCTTCAAATGACCCTTGTTGGTCAAGTGTTCGCTGTAATGGTGGTGGTGGTGGCTCCAATGTAACCGGTGGCAGGACATGAAGCCTTCATGACAGACATAGCTCTTGATATTTCACTTTGTGAAAATATCAACGACACAATAAAGCTTTTACTAACGTTTTGAAAAAAAACACACTAGAAAAGTTACTACAAGATAAAAGAATCAAACCACTATCTATTCGGAAGAACAATTACGCCATCCAACACTAGAGAAACTTACCGGTGCAAGTGAAAATCGAATAAAAAACGGAAGCACCCTCCAGATATACTTTGCAAAGCGTGGCCCAACGTCTGCCCTAGGTACCGCGGTATACCCCCGCAGTCACCTTTATAAGTGTCTATAATAAAGGAAACTAAATTTTCATCTCATAAACAATCACCAAGTGGGTACAGTCGATAGTCAGGTGGACCACAATGAGTAGGATAACAAGTCCAAAACTTATCAAGGGTATCGAGAGCAAGTGGTCTGGGAGACAACTGAGTATCTCGAATGGATTCTAGGTCCACGAAGCTTCGTAGGCAAATGAAACTGACAATATCCCACAAGTACTCAATATGCGTTCCCCACTACACTTGTTCCAGCTTTGGAGGAGTTATCTCTGCTACCTTTCCTCACGTGACCTCATGCTTAGCCCCTATGTTAGACAGGGTCCCATATTAATTTCACATCACTGGAATTTTTACACTCACCAGCTTTGACTCCAATGTTTGTTTATAAGCCTTGAAGAGTTTCCTCTCCAACCTAATTCAAGTCTCTAGCCTAAACTAGTTGATTGACCCTACAAACATAAATTCTAGTTGATTTTAAATTAGTGTTCATTTAAAATGGCTTGTTTTAACTCAAGGAAATGGTAGTGAAACTAGTAATGTGTATAGGAGATGAAGAAGGAGAAATAAACAAAACTGAAAAAAAATTTACTTCCAGTTAACAATAAAGATTTGGAACTAACTCTTTAAACCAACTTTTCACAACTAACTTTTCTTCAAGATATTTAAAAGGAAGACCTAAAAAAAAAATTTCGCTCGACTACGAGCTACTTAATGTTCTAAGAAATCAGTAAAGAACTTAAAATATGAACTCTTTTTCCTAACAAGTAATATAACTAACTCCAACTACTTTACCAAACTAAGAATTTTGTTTTTTGAAAATGCTTCAAACAAGAAAAACTTGAAATAAATATTTTTCTCTTTTCTTTAAAGAAAATGAAAGGGGGGAAATAAAAACAAGACAAGACTGAAAGTGACCTCTTCCCCACTGCGGATCACAGGGAGTCACTAAAGACACCAAACAGGCTGATCAAAGACTCAAAGACTCGCCTAAAACCCTTTCGAAGTAAACACAATAAATCTTTAAAAAGACAAGAAAACTGACATCTAACCCAGGCTTTGACTGTAAAAACCAGAGACACTAATATTAATCAAGAAACCTTGAGAAGTAAAGCCTTAATCAGGGAAGAGTTTGAATGCCTCTTCTTAAAAATAGTTACTTGACACAACTACGCTATTGATACTTAATCAGCCTGCGTATGTACACGGGTTGTCTATAAAGAAAGGCGTGTATGTATGTATGCTAACCCACAGTAGGACACATACACCTCTGTATTTATTGAAAAAAAAGAAATGAAATAGACATAATGACAGGGCAGGGAGAACAGGTATGGAACCAACAGGTGACCAGAATCCCCTAAAAAACTCAGCAGACTCAACAAGAAACTCAAAATGTATAAAACCAATCAAACACCCAAAAAATCCCATAAAACCCTATAGGCTTCCCGAGTATGTTCGCCAGTTATGCTAGCAAGAAAACCCCCCCTATGGCTACACCGGAGTTTACAATATAGGTAGATCAATAACCATTTAAAAGTCGCCTACTTCTCTAACTACCCCAAACCTAACCCAGACTTATGAAAGAAAAGAAAAATGAGAAAGATCTGGTAATTGTACCTTTACTCTGTGTCCGGTGTTGATCCTCTCGCGCTTGATAACTTTGTTGACTATAAACCTCCTCCCAAAGGTTGGCCTGCATTCAAAGACAAATAAACAAAAAACTACAAGAATACATTTCATACATAAATAAGGCTTAGATGTTAGAATAAAAGCATAAATCAAATGCAAACATTCGACACATCATCTTTTGTGACAGGAAAAGTACTTCTTTTATTGATAATACAATGATTACTTACAACCAGTGTCAGCTACTACTCCACGAACCTAGTTAGGCTCCTCTTCACCAAGATCCAAGTGCACTTACACATATCTTTCTCCTCTCAACCTTCTTCTAGGGAAATGGAATGATTTATGATGGAGGGAAAAGGGAAAAATGGGAAATTCTGAGGCAATTCTCACAAGATGGCCACAATTTCTTGGGGCAAGGAGGGGATGTGAAACGGGTAGAGTTTCATTGTTCTTATGTCTAGATGTGGAATGAGACCCTAACACCTCCTTTTATATGACAAAAGGATGGTTATTCAGTTGGGTAATGAGCTATAGGTGGTGGATTAGTTGGGAAACTACCCAATAACCCATAATCTCAACGAATTCCTTGCAACCTTTTAATTTTTGCAACTTTTGCAAGTATATGCGGGTTGTAGTGGTGCAGCATGCATACGTACGTGGGCTATAGTGGTGCAACAAGAATATGTACGTGTGAAGTATTGGTGTAGGGCATGCACATCTTCAAAAAATGATTTTTTAAGAAGAGAAACTCAGTGATCGCTTGGCAAAAATAGCAATAAAGAGGGCCAAAGGCCAAGTACACATATGTGGAGAAATTTAGGGTTATAACAAGGACAGGCCTGAATTCAAGTCTGCCCCTGTACATAGACATGGATATAATATTCTAAATCAAATTCAATCTAAACTAAACTAAACTTTATAGGGACATAACTCAATCTAAACTAATTTAAACAAATTCTAACTCTAACAAAAAACTCTAATTAATTTAAACTAACTCTAACTCTAACAAATCTAACATTAAATGGACATATGTGTAATATGTGTAATAATATTAATATGTGATTTAGTAGTAGGTCCTATCCCTGTACATGGATAGGGCTGAATTCGTCACTTTCCATGTACAGGGACAAGCCCAAATTCTATCACTTTTGTTGTTGCAATCTAGCATAACTGAAATTCTCTACATCTCAAAAATACAAATAACATGCATATCCATTAAATATTCAAAAAAAATTATCACTTTTATTATTACAATCTACTATAATTGAAATTCTTTCATGTACATCCATTAAATATTCAAGGAAATGTGACACAAATAATCAAAAAAATTGAACAGACATTGTCAATTTAATTTTATGTATAAACTAAGATTGACACTCTACAAATCGAAATTCCATTCATGAAAAATTTATTATTGGTTTTCTTTCCATTTATTATATATTTAACATCACATTGTGACTCTATATTAATTTGGGGGTGGGGCTAATATTAGAGAAAATGTATATTTTTCCCTGTCCATGTACAGGGACATGCCCAAATTCGGGCCTGTAACTATACATGGATAGGGATATAATATTCTAACTCAAATTCCATCTAAACTAAACTAAACTCTACAGGGACAAAATTCAATCTAAACTAATTTAAACAAATTTAAATTAATTTAAACAAATTCGAGATCTAACAAAAAATCTCTAATTAATTTAAACTAAATCTAACTCTAACAAAACTAACATTAAATGTACATATGTGTAATAATATTAATATGTGATATTGTAATATGTGATGTCGTAATTGGGCATGTCCCTGTACATGGACAAGGCCAAATTCATCCCTGTCAAATTAAACTAATTTAAACAAATTTAAATTAAATTAATCAAATTCTAACTCTAACAAAACTAAAGCTAACTAATTTAAATTAAATCTACATCTAACTAAATATATATCTAACCTAGACCAACGTAACTCTAACGCAAGCACCAATGTTTGTAGCTCCAATGCAGCAAGCACCAACATTCACAACTCCAATGCAAGACCAACGTTCGCAGCACCAATGTCCAATATCCCCTATCAATATCAACAGTTTGGGAAAAATACGAGCTAAGTGATGTGCAGGTTATATATAAACCATTTGTTCGGCCGAAGTGTTCCTTCAACTGAAAGAGTCTTTCGGCCGAAAAAATCTTTCAGCTGAAAAAAGGTTCGGCTGAAAAGATTTACTGGAAAAAAAAATTGTTTGGCTAAGATGGTAGAAGACAGTCGAGGCTATTGTGCCAGTACTGTTTGATTTGACGTCCAATGTTTCAGCCAAAAAAAGGATTCTTTCGGCCTAAAGAATGTTAGTAGGAATTTTGGAAGCCCAGTTATCACAAAAGTGTTACCCAACTTAGTGATTTTACCCTGTGCTCGTTGAGTCTGAGTCTAGGTCGATCATAAGTTGAATTGTGTTTAGATTTCAACATAGTATAATCACCATGGATGAACTACCATGCTAGTCCCATTGGTTATGAGGACTTGAGCCTATTACATAGGCACAACACCCTCTAAAGTGATAGGACAAAACTTACAAGGAATTCTAAGGATCTTATCTTTGGTTTGATGAGACTGGTTTGGTCTAAGTGGAGGTGGTAGAAGAATGACCTCCACCAAACTTTAACCTTCCTTTGATTGAGCGAGACACACCTATACTCTTTTAAGTAATATATATATCCAGTGAGCCATTTTATTTGTTTAGTTATCCTCCCACCATGTATGAACCAATTGTTTCATCTAGTGTGGCTCAGCCTACGTGCTCATCCTCAAGTGAGACTAGGGGCATTCCGATAATGTCCACATTACCACCCGTTAGCTCCATTATACCGATACCATCCATACCATTTTCTATTGGTCCCTAAATCTATGGGATGTCATATATGTCATCCTTTGCATCCATCAATACACCTAGCATCCCTACACATATCCCTCCTACATCATTTACCACTTCGAGATTCATTTCCAGTGGGGGCTCAAGATTTGGTTTCAACATGGGAAGTGGAGTTCCTTCCACCTTCACCAATCCTATGAGTGGTGTGACATCATCATGTGTGGGTGTACCTTTTGGATGGAATATGTCTAGTGGTTTTTGGGTTGTCCCTAGTCAACCTAGGGGCAGTAGTACTTTTGGAAGGTTTAACTTTCAATGGGGTAGCACACCTTTCCCTGGGGGCACATCCCTTGGGTGAAACTAGGGTTTTCCTTTTGTTTCCACATCTGGTCCTAGGGGTTTATTCCTTGGGACTAACTTTGGGAATATCTTTCCTGGATGGTCCACATTTCCCCTTGGGGGAAACCCCTTTGGGGGAATTTTTGGTTGTTGGAGTAGTCATGCTCCTGGAGGTGCCACCATCCATGGGGGAACCCACTCTCCAATGACCCCTAAACCTTAAAAAATTACAAATATAGGGGGACCAAAAGGTCCATCTAGGAAAACAGATAATTCACCTCCCTCCTAGTCTTCATTTTCACCATTTCCTTTCCTTGCAAATATATACTTACTGGATTTTTCACATTTAACAAATGACCCTATTTCCCATGACCCAAGATGGTCAGAAAAGCCTTCCAAGTTTCCATAAAATATTCCAAAATTTGATGGAAAGCCAGGACATGACCTCTCCAGTCACATCATGACATACCACGCATTTCTAGAGATGTATCTATGGCCAAGGTGGCCCCCAAGGAGCAGGCCATTTTGTGTGGCCAACACTTGGACTTGATCTATTCTCAGCTAGGTACACTTTATGACATTATCCCGAATGCTTCTAGGCCATCGATAGATCCAAGGAAGCCAAACCTAGGACCCCATGCTAATCATGTGGTCGACTTTGTTTCACATGCCTCTATGAACCAGTTAGTTGATCATATGGGTCAAATTTCCATTAAGTTACACATGTTATCTTCTCATACTACTGCTCAAACTGTTGTGATCCCTACTCAGACCTACAAGGTAATTTCGATGCATTCCATGCAACCAAAGAATCCTCAGCAACCTGGAGGAAAGAAAAAGAGGAACAAGAAAAATAATTCCAACAATGAGAAAGGGACTTCCTCTACCCAAAGCAGTCAGGAGGGAGGCACTAAGGAAAAAAGGAAGAGTCGGGTTCCCTGCATTATTTGTGGGACCACCCTACTCACTAGTTCCCTCAGAAGGATGAGGTCCATATATTTTTGGCACAAAAATGGGCCCTCCAACAACCTATTGTCTTAACCCATCCTTTTCCCCCTCAACCTAAAAATATGGCTGCCACAAATCCTTCCCCTTTGCAAAGGCACATGGAAAGTACCCCTCATCACGAGGGGTCTTCCTCAAATGATTCTATGTCTATATGTGAACACATGGGGAACTTGTACACTCAAGACAAGAACTATGGCATTTCTAAGCCTTCCCATGCTTCCACGGAAGCAACATTTTCATCCCAACCTAGTGGACCTATTTAGATAGAGAAGAAATATTTTGACACACCACTTTTCCCCTCGAAGGTATTCTTTGACGTATGACACATAATTCTAACATACAGGCTGCCCATAACTACAGTATTGTGGAAGAATTATCACAGGCACCATGTGCCATGTTGGCGCTTAAAGTTCTCCAAAGCTTCCCAATGCAGCATAAAGTCTTCCTATATATCGTAGGAGGGTTTAAACCCTCATAGTCGAGTTTGATGACCTGTGATTCATCTCAGGTTACTCATAGGATCTCCCATCAAGCATCCTTCCATATTAAAGGGTGAATGATGGCCAAAAACATATTTCAAATAGTAGTCAATGAAGGAGCCTCAACTTGTATCATGTTTATATCTTGTTGGAAATCTATTGGATCCCCTAAACTTGATACACCTGCAATATTATTGAAAGAATTCAACATACACATGTTCCAACCCCATGGAATCATCACTTCCTTACCCATCGAGTTATGTCAAAAGACTATCTTTGTTTCCATATAGGCCGTCAACACACCACTTGAGTACAATTTGCTACTCGGTCGTACTTTTTTCTATGAGATGAATGTAGTTGTCTTATCATTATTTAGGTTCCTACACTTCCCTCACCAAGGGAAAATGGTTAGGATCGATCAAATTGCATTATGTACCCCATACCTTGGATTTAATGTGAGGTCAAACATACCATTTTTCTATGATACTCAGTAGTATTATCTGAATATTGGTGCAGGGATGTTCAAAGAACCTTCGTTAATGGAAAATTTTCCTCTTTCCCCACCATCTCCCACTGCAACCATTTATGCTATCAACATTATCTCCTCATATACCGGTGGATCCCTTGGGTCTTCCAATCCTTGGGTGGTGCCTCGTCCCGAGGATGTTGATTCATATGGATCATCCATGCTGCTTACCCCGGTAGAGATGGTCGATCCAAAAATCCTATCAATGTCAATTGATACTATTTAACACCTCCATCCTCATATGGAGTTTGATCATCCTACTTTTCCCATATGGGTTGTTGACTCTCCAAGTTCACATGATTTCCTAGATACTTATTTTCCTTCAGAAGAGGTCATCCTAGAAGTCATGTATTCCCTAGATAAGCCCACGGATGAGGTGATGCATCGATCATGTTTTCCTCCTTTGAAATTGATGAGAGTATACACATTGAAGGGCCCATCCAGGGATGAACCCTTACTTCTTCCAGTTCGTTAAATAAATGAAGAGGAAATTACTGAAGGTGAGTTAGATCGAGCATGTGTTACCCTCCTCGAGCTCATTAAACTAAAAAGAGGTACTCATCTATCTGGATGGTGGAAAAATTGAAGGACGTGGGTCAAGTTTCTTGAGACCTTTTAAGGCAACTCTTATGGTTGCCCTTAAACACGACACTTGTTTTCACCTCATCGTACACTTGGATAATACATTAGCCTCTACACTGAACCAATCCTATCATTCTTTATACTCCTTTGGCCCATTCAAAGAATTCCCCAGCACTCACTACATTATGTTTTGGTCCACTCTGAATCTATGTTGCCAAGTCTTATGTCATGCCTCAATGTTTAAGGAAAATCTTCATCTCAAAATTTAGCCATATACAATGTTACCAGTTCCCATACCCTTGTTATTCCATTTTTATCTACTATATCTTATCACTTTCCTGTGACGAGTTTTGTGTCGATTGATGGGGGATACATCAATGCCTTCCTTCGGCGAGTCTTTTCCTCCTGACTTCAACAAATTCTATGGGAAATTAACTTAGGAACACATCAATACCTTGGGATATGCATGCCTCAATGACATATCTCCTCACATTTAGAAGTGGTTATGCATTAATGACCCCTGACCTACTGATTCCACGAGTGTTCGACTTCAACTCATTATTCACATTCATTGGATTGTAATTTAAAGTAACTTGATAATCATCGACATCAATGGTTATTTCTCTCGCACTTGTTAACAGTATACCTTAATGACCAGTAATCAAGTGGTTTATGTCATGTTCGACATCAAATCATCTATTCACATGGATAGAATCGTACTGTTATAGGATCGAGACGAAGACCTTGGGTTGAGTATTCATCTACATATACACTTTACCCAAGTTGAAATGGAGATTCTTTTACTGATACATATCCTAACATAGATATACTTTGTATTGGTCTATGGCTATGTTCTTATCACATAGTATCTCCACTGTGTATTATTTTGTGGCTATGATCAAGTCAGGTCATAGAGATGGATCCACATTGTATCTTTGGTGGCCATCTCCTTAGTTAATATCATCATGGATTTGCAGTGCATTTATTGGTGGCCATGCTTTGAGTCATTTGTATTCGGAGCATAGATATACCTGCCTCAAGGATGGAACACATATTAACATTGTTTGATGTTTGTCTGTAGCTTCTAACAAGTTCTCCAAATCCATACCCTTTCTTTGAAGAATCTACAAAGTGTTTTGGCCATCAACATTCCTTTACTGACTTCACACTTTTGGGGGGAATTTGTTACACATCAAAATTCTTCACTTCGATAGTGTCGCAAGTGTCGTAGTTTCATTGTCACAAGTGTCACAAGTATCACACTTTTATTGTCACAAGTGTCATAAGTGTCGCATTCACTTTTCCTAAGTGTCGCATCTTGAACAACACTATGAAAACACTTTCTACAACCCCTAAAACATATTAGAAGAAAAAGCCTCATCATCTGATAGTCGAAAAAAAGTATTTTTACTAGGGAATTACTCATCTTGGTGACTCTTTGGAAGATCAACACTCCCATGCTCCTACATAGGGAGTGCTAATTCTCCTTTTCTAAATCAGGGGGAGCGTTGCAGTGCTCTGTTGTCCATTTTAAGGGAGCGTTGAGTTGGTTGATGGAATCTTGGAGGAAATCCCACTTTCATCTAAAGACAACTATTGATGGATTGCATTAGTTTGGTTCGAATCTCTCTAGGGATGAATCTAAGGAAGATATAACAACTATTGGAGCCATATCCTCAACTAATTCCAAATATACCCAATGTAGTTGAACCTCTCAAAGCCTATAAATGGAGGCATTTCCATGGTGAAAAGGAGGAGAAAATCAACAAAGTATTGTTACTTTGATTGTGGATCTTTCGAGCAAGGGTTGGACGAAGAGGACTTGGGGAGGTTGTTGCAACATCATCTAAAGACTGTAAGTTTCATTTTTAAGTTCTCATTAATATACTTGGCCTATTTCCTTCAAGTATGTGTTTACATGTGTTTGTCTATGATTGTCTTAATCTTCATAGATCGATTGATTTTGTTTAATCCATTGGAGTAGGAGATAGTCATTTGTTTCTTGTTGTCCATTGCAGCTATTGTTTGGAGCTCGCGGATTGGAACATCTTGGACAAAATTCGTGAAAGAGGTACATCATACTTCCCCTCCTCTCTTTTTCTATGGATAAAATTAATCTATAGGAATGGTAGTGTCCAAATGTAATTTTTTGTCTTGGTAGAGGGGTCTGTAATCCAAGGGAAAGTTCACTTATCCACAGGGGAATATTTCTATAAAAAAGGGGAGAAGTTCTAGGTTGCAACAAGGTGAAGCAATTGGGTGTGTTGGATGATGTGGGGTGATCTATAGTAGCTTCGAAGTGGGTAGTTGGTTGGGAACATTTCCATCATGATTTCTTTGTGTCGTGCATTATCGAGAACAATAGTTGAGTTGAGTTGGGTTGTTGGACGAATGAGTTGACCATAGCCTTCAGACGAGGTGACTTTTTACAGAGTTACAATATTCAGTTAACAACAACATGAATTGACAGTTTGTCAGTGGATGGATGGTTCCTTGAAGAAAAAGAAGTCAAAGTGGAGATGTGGAAATGATCCGGATTATTTTCGGCACGAAATGAGAGCGGAGATATAATAAAGAAATGCATAGAGATATTGCAGATATCCAATAATATAACATAAGTGTATCAGAGATGCAACCATAAACACAGATATACAGTAATACACGATTTCTATTAATGAGAGAAATGTATAGAGACTGTAAAAATACAGAGTGAAAGACTCGCTAGAATGGTGGCAACTTATCTCTGAGAAAGATGTGACGGCTACTCGCATTCGCAAGAAGATGATTACAATGAGGCTCTGAAGGCCCTTTTACAATAAACGGGAATGCCAAAAGTCCTAGACATCCAAAAACCTAACCCTAGGAGATGAAGTGCCAAAAGTCATGTGGGCCCCGTTTGGGTCAGTTAGTACATCAACTTCCCGGGGCCATAACTTTTGCATACGATCTCTGTTTTAGGCGTATGATATCTCATTGGAAAGGTATCATCGAGGAGATTCATTTTGAGGGCTCAATCATGCCTTTATCTATGATTGAGAACCTCGATCTCGAAAAACCTTCATTTAGGCCCTCAAAATGGCCCCGGAAGTTAAAACCTGCTAAAAATAGTAAATTGCTAAAATTGCCAAAAAGTTGTTTTGAGCCAGTTGGAAAAGGTGGGTGGCCACCGATATCCACTTGGATCAGGAAAGGAATTGGAGATGATTTCAGTCGGTTGCATGTGAGTTTTGGTACTTAGACAAATTTATGAAGTGAACAGATGGACTCAACCTTGTATCATAGTGAAGGTATTGTAGATTTGTGGAGCTACAGATGGTGATTGAGGAGATTGCATGCAGAGAGTTGGTTACTTGGGAAAGTGAAGGTACAAAACAACAGACTTAGAACACGGTTGCTGTGAATGATGTCATTGAGAAAGGTATGGTTGGATTGAATTCTTTCATTTTCCAAGTGGTTGGATTAATTCAACCCCCATCTCTTGTCCATGTCCCCTTAGAAGTTGGCATCACATTTTCTTATTAAAGCATTGAAATACAATTTGCATATTACATTGCTTTGGTAGTAACCACACATTATATCTACATAAGCATTAATTAAATCGGGAATTATAGTGGGGATGTTACAGGCACCATTTCATTTCCAGCTTTCATGTTTTAGTATTTAGCAAGATACTTATTTTTATAGGCATTGTGAGGGACATGGAATATGTTTTTTCTAGTTATCGATTGTCTAATGTTTTTCCTATTTGAGAAAATCTTGAATCTAAACATAAGTTGTGTTGGGTTGGTTTCCTTTTATGGCAAACTGGGTGTCAACTAAAACATTGTTTTCATGTAAATTTTGATACCAGGTAATACAATCTTCCGACTTACAAAAAAAAAACAATCTCAATCATTTTAAAGAAAAATCACTCTAAGCTAATATTTTTACTTTCATAGTTTATAATAAAAGTATTAAAAACAAGTCAATGAGCATCCTATGTTCATTGGTATTAAGGTGCTTTATGATGACTACTCAAATCCTATGTTTATGATGATTACTTAAATAGTTTCCAATTTTGTAGATTTCTACATTGTTAATCATAATGTATGAGTTTAATGTTTTTTGAAACATCCAACATTTCGAGTAGACACTCAAATAGTTGTTTAACGGTTCTTCTACAAAAATCATCTTCATATATACATATAAAGTTGTTAGGACATTAATGAATTGTTTGACTCATTATGTATGATGTGTGATATAGAAAAAAACATAAATATAACTCTGAATATTATCCAATAAACATAGATACAAGTATAGTAGTATGCTTATAAATTCATTTTAATTTTGAATATTAAAAAAAAAAAAAAATTATATTATTTAATAAATATTTTAAAAAATAATTAAATAAAGTAAAACCAAATTAAATATATATTAATATTTAAAAAAAATAATAATAATTAGTATTAAATTAATATAAATGATATTTATTGTTTTAATAATATAGGATATTTGAGATTATTAGGTGAATATATATACTTAATGCAAGAGTTTAAATTGTGTAAATTGATATTAATTTTATATTAAAAAAAATAATATATTTATAAGTGTGAAAGAAAAATTATTTTTTTGTGGTGTAAATTTTTTATCATTTAAAATAGAATTAGGTTAGTTATAATTTTACTCAATTTAGTAAAACTTAAAACTTATTTTTTTATTAACATTAACTAGAAGATAAAAATTATAAACATTGATAAAATAAGAATTATTTTTTATGAGTTCCATAGTGAAATTGTCAACTCCCAAAATTTAGTGACATGAAAGAGTCTATCACTTTTGTGACACTAGTGGGGTTGAAGATGAAAAGCACTTTCTCTTAGAATGTCGAGCATATAACCAGATTAGATCTCAATTTCAAAATATTTGTCACACTACCAACCTTCGTGGCCTTTTAAATAAGCCAAACTATGGTGATCTCGGAAAACTTCTCTTAACATTTTTCAAGCACAAAAATAAAATTGTAAAGATTTCCAAGTAATTCCTTACCTTCTTAAGGTCCGATAGACTAATTAGATCTCAGTGGACATTAATCACTATCATAGTGAATATGTAAAAATACATTTTTAATATATTTACATTGTAACAATATTTCTATGTAATACTTTATTTATATCTAAATCTCATATCATTTTATTTTTTATGCAGTAATTTTTATATTAAATATATATATTAAATCTCTCTCTTCCAATAATATAGATTAATTGACGATAGAGTGTACTATTAAGACACTCTTTACAATGTTGTTAGTTCAAACCTCACCTAGTCATTATGATGTGCTTGGGATATAGTTAAAAAAAAAAAACATTTTTTTTTTTATTTAAATTCAAAATACATGATTATGATATTTTTTATAATTTCAAAGTTTATGATAAAAATCCTCAAAATGAACATGTAGCAATGCTCATTGGCCTTTCTAGTGGTTCTCCTACACAAACCTTCATAGATGTCTAAATTGATGGGACATTGATGCATTGTTGGTTCATTATGGTAATCTTATAACACGTGTGATATAGGGAAAGGTCATGATGACTCCATTTCAGTGGTAATCAAAATCATCTCATGACTATAATTGTTTTCCCTATATCACGTGTCATATTGGATTACCACAATGAACTCAATAATTCATCAATGTCCTATCAACTTTACACATCTACGAAGGAAAAAGTTCACTTCACCAACTCAAGTGGTTGAAAATGTGGACATGTTTACCACATTGTGATGTATTACTCTAATCCTTATAGGGAGCATGAACACTGAGAAGGTGTGGTTGTAAATAGAAACATATATTATTCATTTAAGTAAAACTTTTTTATATCGTCATAATAAAAACACGTATTGTTTAATTAAAAATAATAATATGTTTTCATATTTACTAAGGAAAAACTACTAAATAATAGTACTTATCAACATTTACATCGTTTGTTATTCACATAGGGAAATATATTTATCACTTTATTATAAAGTTGTTCTAATAAAATGTCATGATTGATATCTGGCCATTTTGTCATGTGGAAGGCAATTTGAAATTGACTTACCCAATGACCTTTGAGATTAGTTGCATGTAATTATAATGTGATGCCGAATAACTTTCAATATATTGACCACTTGCATCGTAATCTCCTTGAACAAATGAAACTTCTACATCTCAACATATACGAATCTTGGGTTAAAAATGTCCTCAAAGGAAAATATGTTGGGTCACCTTCAACCATCTAAACTGAAAACATGTCGGGTGACCTTTCACCATCTAAGTTGAAAGATTCAAAATAAAGAGTCTACCCGAATGATTGCATTTCTAGAATTTTATAAGAAGCACATTTCAAACCCCAATAAATATTCTCAACTATTTTTTTTTTTCACAGTAAATTTCACATTATATTTATATTGAAAAATATAATGTTTTCTTAACAGTCATTACATCAAAAGATCCTTTTGTTTTTAATGATTAATCCAAACAAAATTACACGGGATTTTTTCAAATTTCTCACAATACTTTTGTCTTCTCTTAAGAGTCCAAAAAAAACATTTGTCAAGAAGATAAGAGTCTTTTGAACATAGATGTAGGTTGCACTTATGGAGACACCCAACTATAACAAAAAACATAATATGTAAACTCCCCTTGAAGACAACTAAAACAGCTTTAAAAACATAGTAGGGCCCTCATGACCGCCTTCCCAAAGATTGTAAGCTATGCTCCCTGGATGTTTTTGAAGAGCATGTTTTGATAATATATCTGCCTCTTGGTTCTCTTCTCAATAAATATGAGCAAAGGATATAGTCTTGAAGCACTTGAGGAGATCATAAATCCTATCCTTCCAACAGTCTAAAGTAACAACATGTAAAGCACCTTTCCTTTTTAGCCAATCAATGACTATTATGGAGTCCCCTAGAACAAAAAAAATTGTAATGGTTAGAGAGGCCCAAACTCCCAAAAGTTCAGCCCTAGTATTAGTTCCATTACCACAATTTAAAGTCCGTCTATGAGTTGCGTGATCATTGATATTTAACACTCCACCTGCACCACTTTGATCTCCAATTTGTTGGGTTGCCCCATCAAACCACCCGATGATTTTATCTCCAAGAATTGAAAATGCTGAAAATCTGGGAAGATGATCTTTTTCCTTATTCCCGGGTCTTCCCACCTCTCCTAAAGATTGGTAAACTATCTTCTGAGTAGAGGGAGTCCCTACCTCGAATATAGTCTTGTTTCGATCTAGCCAAATAAACTAACAAATATAAGTTGGAAAAGTTGGGTATGTAAAATTCTGAAAATACCAATTTTCAAAGCACTCGCTCACTATTGCTCCATTACAGCCTATAGAGAGATTTAGACCAAGTTTTATTCTTTCCCAAACTGAAATAGTGAAAGGATGGTTTACAAAAAGATGTTTACTAGTTTCCCTCTTGCCTTTGTAGAGATGGCAGATACCTAGCCCCACCCATCCTCTTTTTTGTATTTTTTTCCAAGTGAGAATTTTATTTTCTATAGCAAGCCAGACAAAAAGTTTGATTTTTGTGGATAGTCCCAACTCCAGAGTTTTTTCCTCTAGCCACCAATTTTATTTTTCCATAGTTTTGAAGCTAGGTATAAACATTTTTTACTGTGAGCTTCCCTGAATTACCACCACCAGTCCACTTTAATTCATTCGGCCTATCAAGAAGTTGTACCCCTGATCCAATCAGATTTCTTTTGAACTTCTCCCATTATGTAGCTAGATCACCTTCCAGCCCCAAATCTACATTGTCTAACCAAATAGAGCATATCATGCCCTGGCGGAGAGCTCGTCTCGCTTGATACAGTAAGTATATATTTCTTTGATTGAGTAAAAGAACCAAATCTTTAGACAAAATGGAGTCCTTTCCCATGCCCAGAATCACATCCTTCCCAAGTATTATGGAGTGTCTCGAACCCAGACTCCAGGCTAACCAACATAGGACCAGAGGTAAAGAATTAAGAATATTTTTCCAAGTCTGGGATCCTTGAGATGTAATAGAAGAAGTTGATCTCAACCAAGTCATCATAGATCCATGGGGAAGGTACTTATCCTTTATAACACGATGCCAACTGTCGTTCTTCAACAGGACTCTCCAAAGAGTATTAGTTGCCAGGGCCCTATAGAAGCAAAAGATATTTCTCAAACCCCAACCTCCATATTTTTTTGGCCTCGTTATTGTCTCCCATCTGCATAAATGATAGCTCTGCTTTTGCTTGTTGCCTAACCATAAGAAGGAGAAAACCAGTTGGTGAATCTGATTTAGAACTGTAGCTGGGATATGAGCCATAGCCATCCAATAGACTGGATGACTCTCTAAAACTGCTTTTATCAGCACATAACGACCACCCAAGGATAGCCACTGATTGCACCAATGGCTTATCCGTTTCTCAAATTTCGAGATGAGCCACYGCCAATCCTCAACCTTGTAGCTTTTAGGTTTTAAGAAGAATCCCAAATATCTAAAACCTTCCGATAGATCAATAAAGTTGTAATGAAATAAATATTTTAAGRATTCTAGAGTGCCCTGATAAACTCTGAAGTGGAGGAAAGAGGATTTTTGAACATTTATCATCAAAGTCATCGCGCTACAAAAAACATCAAGAATTTTATTAATTTCCTCCCACTCGGTGACTGAATATTTTTTCATTATTAGAACATCATCCATGAAGAGAAGGTGCAAGATCTTTATTAATCTGGAAACATTTATCCCAGACAACTTTCCTTTTGCTTGTCCTTTTTTTAGAGAAAGGCTAAGTCCTTCCATCACAAGAATGAACAGAAATGGCAACAATCGACAAACCTATGTTAGCCCGCTACCACTCTGGAAGAACTTAGTCGACTCTCCATTGATCAAAATGGAATCTGTTGTGGAGGTTACACAACCCATTATCCAATTTGTAGTGGGAAGACCAAAACCACATTGAATAAGAGTTGATCGCAGGAAATCCAAGTTTGTGCAATCATAGGCCTTTTTTAAATCTAGCTTCAAAATAATTGCTTGAATTTTTTAAACCTTTATATTGTACAAACACTCTTGTGCAGTGCCAATAGAATATAATATATGTCTCCCCTTTAGAAAGCCCAATTTTTCCTCAAATAAAGTGCGGTAAAGTATAGGCCTGATTATTCTTGCTATAATTTTTGCAATGATCTTATAACACAAGTTGCACAGAGCAATTAGACAGAAATCACTAAAAGTGTTGGGGTTGTTGAATTTTGGAATCGACGCTATGAAAGTCGAATTAATCGGTCTGATTACCTCATCTCTAAGCCTTGTTTCCTCCACAACATCAAGCAAGTCCTTCCCAACCAACTCATAGAAATGTAAAAATAATTCAACAGTCCACCCGTCCAACTGAGGACTTTTGTCCTTTGAAAAACCTTTTATAACCTCAAGGATTTCCTCAGTGGAGCACGAATTTTCAAGATTTACGACTTCTTCCTCCATAACTAATCTTGGAAACAATCTTACTGTAGCTATTTTTTCCTCAATATAATTATGTCTTGTATCTTGAAAGAAAGAGTTGAAGAATCTAGACGCTTCTTCCTTTAAATCCTCCTAACGTGTATGAACCAAACCAACTTCATCCTTTATCTCCCATATATGCTTTTTGTTACTTATGTAGCTAGCAAAATGATGGAAGAATTTTGTATTCTTATCTCCAGTTTTGATCCAAATACCCTTTCTCTTTTGACGCCATCGCTCTTCCTCATCTAGCAGAAGTTTTTTATGCTCAACCTCTAGAACCATCAGACGATGTTCAAATATTGTGTTATACAATCCCTGAGTCTTTTGTTTGTAGTGAACAACTAGTTCTTCTTCAAGCTTATCCAGAGCTAATTGTTCATGTAAACATTTTTCTTTTGACCAAGACTTAACCCGATTCTTGAGATGTAGAAGCTTCCCTAATAATCTCTTGTGTGCTCTCATTTCCTGTTGTAACTGGTAATTGTTCCACACTTCACGAACCAAAGTGGCAAAAGAATCTTGGCACAACCATCCTAGATTTAGTTTGAAAGGGTGTGCAACCACCGGCATACAAATACCCAATTGAAGTAGGACTGGAGCATGATCATAAATATAAGGGTATTCCACCCATGACCTATATCTCGCCAAAGAGAAGATAAGATCCTCTGAGACATAGATTATGTCTAGCCTTTTTCTGATTCCTTCAACTCCAGCTCTGCCATTACACCACGTAGGAACCACCTTAGCAGGGGAGACATCGACAAGCTTATTTCTTTTAAAAATTTCTTTGAAAAAGACCACCAATGGGTCTACCAAGGCTATGGCACCCCAAAACTCCTCTGAATTGATCATAAAATTCATATCCCCAGCAACTATCAGATCACCATGTGCTAACAGGCCCCTTCCGTCCACTTTTTCCCAAAATTTCTTACAATCTGTACATGGGCCATAAACATTTAAGAAAGAGATCCTCCTTTTATTAGCTAAACTAGAACCTGACAAAAAAATACCATCGCAACTTAGGAATGGCAATAAGTAAAAAAATGTAGGATCCCAAGACACCAGAAGTCCTCCTGAATTCCCCACAGAACTAACAACACAAATCATCCACTCTGGACGAAGCTTGAACATGAATTGTCTGGCCTTCTCCTCGACCACCAAAGTCTCTTGTAGAAAAATAATATCAGGAAAAGTTTTTGATATAAGTCTACACAGGGAGGCCACTTTTAGGGGTCCTCCTACCCCTCTAATATTAAGAGAGAGGAGGATCATGACTTATCCCTTGCAAGGGATTTCAGACCTCTAAGCACCCCCTATTCAATGTTTGATGAAAGTTGGTTAGCAGAAAAGGAAATGTCAATCCCCGCCTTCTTGCGGGCACTCCTAGTTTTGATAGGAGAGAATTCATACCCCAAGCCCTGCAACCATGCAACGTATTTCCCAGTATCCTCCCCATCACAGTTGGGTTCCCCAAGAGCTCCACTAGGATCTACTCTATTCACAACTTCCGTCCCCAAGTGGGTTGAAATCAGAATGGGGTTATAAGCCTCTCTATAGGTAGGTACCAAAGTCGAAATCATCATATCCAATGAGTGGTCACTAGAATCAGGTTCTTTGTAACTTGGGATAGTGTTTTAATCTTCCACAATCAAAAGGACGGGTTGTTCCCTAGAAGCCATCTCTTGGGTAGTAACATTCACATGTGAAGGATCAATACGAACTTCAACAGAGGTTGAAACCTCTGGAAAAGTCTCATAAACCTTACCCTTATCGTCCATAGGCGAGGGAGTCAAATCTGGAAGGAAAATATTATCTAAATGGTCTCTTTCCCAAGAAAATAAGGTAAAATAAAGAGAAGGGAAATAGTGTTTTAGCTTACCAATTAAGGTGGGGCCTGGAATTTCTGGACTTCCCTCTGCCCTCATAATAGAAAAATCCCCCGGCTCTTGTGAGTCCACCCCAGAAGTGTAATAGTCATTTGGCAGGTTCTCCAAGGAGTCCTCCTCAACCGGAGCCCCAAAAGCTTGATGACATTCATTTCGCAGGTGTCATGTTCACCTATGGAGCATAGAACAAAAATGAATAGCCAAGTAGTCCAATATTTGTACGAGAATGTATCCCCGCCAATATATTCTAAGTGACTCCAAAAGACCTGCATGGATGTCCACTTCCACAAAAACCTTTTTCAACTTCTTATCCTGTGCCTATAGAGCTTGTTCATCGACCTTGATAAAACGACCTAATTCATTTCCAATCACCTTCAGTGCCTTGACATTCCACAACTAGAGAGGTAGACCCAAGAGGAGGACCCAAAGGTGGAGAAAGCTAAAATATTATGTAGTCGGGTCGAATCTAACACACCACCTCTTCAACATCAAACTCCCACCCTCAAAGTCCCACAACCTATCTAACATACGCCCTGTGTCTTTCGGGCTATTAAAAACAAATTCAAACCACCCTCTCGACGGGGTCAGTAGTTCAGAAGAATACCCCAGCAATGGTTCCCAAGTGCATAGCATCCACTCTGAAATAGGAATTTTACATTGCGACCGGTAGGCCAACCTCCCCACTAGAGAACAAAGGGAAATATTGCACGACTCTTCAAGACCCAATTCCATTCCCAAAACCATCCTGCATTTAGTTTTCTTAGGCTTCTACACCCACGCAAGATGTTATAGAAATCCCCACTTACACTTAGGGAGAACCCCCTAATACTCTGTTGCCTATGCACTAGAAGGAGTAGTTAACACTTCAACCTTGTTCTCATCACCCTGGAAACCTTTCACCTAGTCACCACACTCAAAGGATAAACCGACGAGAACCACACCAGGAAGACAGGTAGTATCCCGACTCTTTGAAGGTTCCATAGCTCAACAATGCTGATGGTAATTCTTTGAACCGGGGAAAGGGGATTTTGGTAACTCCACCGAGTTTTCTAATGGAGTATTAAAACTCCCATTAAGTTGGCACCTACTTCCTTTACTCCTGCAAAGCTCATCCACTAAGGAGAACAATCTTTCCCTCTCCCAAATGTCCTCGTCAGTCACACCCATGAGTGCATTGACCTCATTATCCATAGAGAAGTTTCCACAAACCTTTTGTCGCCTGCCACCTCATAAAGTAAGTCAAATAAAGTCAGGAGAACAGTCTCATCAAATAATTTATGTAATAAATAATTGTCAATAATTAAGGAAGAAGTGAAGGATCAGCACTCACTTCAAGGCCTTCCTGTTAGAAAAACTGTTTGGCGTAAATGCTAAGACGTCAGTGGTTCCAAGGGAGAATTTAGCAGAGGATAAATATCTATCCTAACCCACTAGGTAGACAAAGAAGATAGAATGTTCTAGATAAGTAACTAACTTCCACTATCCTACGTAGCTAAGAACCGCCCTCCATTAATGCACAAAGACTCAAAATCCAGGGGATAAAAAAATACAGTCCGCCTAAGGAGGTCCATATAGGCCTCCATAACTAACCCTTAATCACTCTCAGTCTCTAGAAATCCTATAAAGGTGCATAATAGACCTGCATTAAGCCTACAACTCTTGGTTCACTCCAAATATCAATCTACCTTTTTCAAATATTCTCAACTATTTGATAAAGAGTGGATAGTTCAACAAAATGATTGCATTTATGACATTTGATAGAGTGCTTGTCCCTCAAAAATGTTTAAAAAAGTGAGGGAAAATTTATTTTATAAGCATTTTATATGGTTATTATAATTTTTATTTAATATTTCAGTTTTTTTTTAATTAATTTTGAAGTAAAAATGTAATAAGTATTTTGTATGCTTTTTCAAATATAAAATAAGTATTTTTTATTTTTTTTCTTCTTCTTTAGAAGATGGTAAAAGTTATTATAATTAGTTGTTAATTGGTAGTGAAAATAATTATTATTGAGTATTGTATTTGAAAGCGAGTTGATTCATCACCATTTTTTATGCATCAAAACCTTAAAGTACCATAAGAAACCAAAGTACACACCATGCACACCAAATGTGAGCTTGGATCACAACTCCAATATAGATAAGAACTATGAGTTACAAGATAACTCTTTAAAAAGTAGGATAACCTCCTCCAAATACAACAATATCTTCATACATCCCAATCACCTCCCCTTCAATAATGACTACATAATCTCTATATATACTTATTCACGCATTGCACATGTGGCCTCTTTTATTAGGTCGATCATTATTGCATACACATTTACCTCACTACATATACATTTAACTCCATATATGTCTTTTTGGAGTCATACCATATATATTTAAACCCATATATATGTCCCCATTGGGGTTATATCATAGTACCCTCCTTCAAAAAGATTTGTCCTCATATATTTGAAATCAAGGGTGTTACATGCAAGGAAACCAAGTAATAGGATTTCCTTATATTCCTACTTTCTTATTGCCACCAATGATGTTCAATCCATCAAAATTAAAAAAAAAATTGGTCTTAATCCTTGATATTATTTCCTTTGATTCAATGCGTTGTTGTTGTGACTTCTCCAATTTGTTGTAGTTGTTAGTCTTTGATAACATCCTATCGAATAATGGTTTTTTGATTATGCAGATGATACTGCCTTCCTACTTACAATCTCCAACTCGGACTACTAAATCAAATCTTTAACAAACTCATCTTTGGAGAATGGATTTCTATATAACCTCATTTGATGACCATTGTCCATGAGAGAGGTTCTTTCCTCATAAATAGTATATAATTTTACAGAACCGTTATCATAGATAGTATCAATTTCATATGTACCTAACCAATAGGTGGAAATTTTCCCTTTAAAATACTTGAATCTAGAATAAAATAAAAGAGCTCAATCACCTTACTTATACTACTTCTTCTTGATGAATTTTTCATGTCATCTAGCCCTTTATTGTTTAATGAGAGAGCTTTGATGCAATGAAACTCGATGAATTTTATCAATTTCATTGATTTGTTGCAGGTGATGTTGTTGTGCTTATATAAGATCCATTCCCACATGTAATGTAGTTCTTAAAGTCTTAATTTGAAATTCAATTTTACTAGTAGACTATAGATGTTAGGGTTTTTAGTGTCCTAACGAAAAAGGAGTGTAAAGTGTTATAGTTGTCCAATATATCAAAGGGTTTCCAACAATAGTACTCAGCCATATCTTGCTCGACACTAACTAAGGAATATGGACCTTACCCTTAGTTTTACTACCTAATTCCATAGTATGTGAGAGTGATATCTTCAAGTGTTATTTTCAATGTATTATAGAAATAGGATAGTCATACATTATGGAAGGTTAGTTTCAAGTGAACCTAAAGGAATTCTAATATACCCTATGGTACATGGAAGACAATTCCATATATAGGTGAAGTTTAATGAAATACTACTCAAAGGGGTGCCAACAAAGGTTAAAAGGGTATCCAACTAGGTGACACAACTTGTATTTTTTGTGTGTATTCTTCACTAGCCATGGATTTACTCATCGATTTCCAAATCTCTATGTTATCTATAGACATCAAAAAACATTTCTAGCCTAAAAAATATTGTTAAAAATTGGAGGTGTGCTACCTAAGGAAAGAGCTCTGATACCACATGTTGTATTCCTTAACCCTTAGACTTGAAACAAAAGCTAATTATTAGATATTATGAATGCAAAAAACCAGATACAAGAGAAAAATCTAATGAAATATGTGAAATATACCCTATATTATAATAAGAAGAAGAAATAACACAATGTTCACTTAACTTTAAGGCGGGGTGACCTTTCACTAAGAAAATCTCAAAATATAAAAATACTCACAAAAACATTACACAACATCCAATCTCTTTAAATATATTCTCAATAGAAAAACTCAAGTACCTATAGTTTGATCATTAATGAGTACCAACTACCTCGTGGACCTTATTTAATAAAGAAGACCATTTTACATTAAATAACTATCCACTACTATATAATGAATCATATTCAAAAAATACAACGACCTACATTAATTAACTAACTCTTAAATAACCTAAAATAAAAAAGTTAGAATAAAACCCTAACAAAACCTCCACTATTATCCTCCTCCATCTTAATGGGATCTACCCACATAATCTACATTAAAATTTTCCTAACAACTCTATAATTGTATTCTACATATTTGTTTCTTTTAATAAATTTGTGGAGGGTTTCTTGTTGGGCACAGCCCAAGGCCCGCACCCCTGCGAGGTGCATAGACTTCTCCCAAACCATGGCCAAACTCTAAGGGTCATTTACACCATTGATTTGTCCTAAAGTGAGCTTTGGTTTGCATACTTGGCCATCATGCAAACCTAAACAAAACTAAACAAAGTTTTCATGTACGTTCATCACAAAATATTTCTAGATCCCAATATACCCAATGCCAAATAGTTTCCAAAAAGAAAAGGCTAGAAAACATTATATGCGCCCCAGCCACACCTTCATAAATCCAAATACCATGATTAATTACAATTTCTCCTGTGATGTTCCATCCACTTGATGAATCCTTTATTCCCAAACGAGTCATAAAAGGTATAACGAATGTACATTGTCTTCACATTGGATCAAGAACAGGTTTAGATGGTTCAAAAACTATTAATTCGTACAGAGCCATTGAAATGACCCAACGAGCAAGTAGAGTGTTATGCATTATATGTAAAGAAATTAACCAACCGAGATCATTCAATATGACGATATGAACGTGATACCAAGGCAAACCCATGCAAACACCCCATGAAAAAGTAGACACTATGTAAATTTCTCACGTTGGATTGGAAGAGGTCATGCTATCGAGCTAGATCTGGATCATCTCAAAGGTGAACATCTATTCACTTGGACATTGCTAATGGTGGAACAGGTTCAAAACAATTATGTTCATACATAATAGCAGGGAGAGGAAAATATATTTTATCATTTGTATGTACCAGTACACAATGTGGGGATTGGTCCCATTTTTACTCAGAAAACACATAAATACTTGTTCATTATTTGAACAACTGACGAAAAAAAAGAGGAAACTAGATCTCCTTATTCATCCTTCTATTCATCCATGAACGATATCTCCTTTCAATTTCCAGGTGAGATGGGATATACTTTCCAATAAACACGTATCAAAAGTCCATTCATATTTATGTTGGACTTATAATCATAATCCTTGAGGTTAAATATTGTTTACTCTTAAGTTGTTCCTTTCGCATTAGTGATAGTTCTCATGAATATTTTTTTCTTTTTAGTTATATTTCTCGCTTTGATTTTTATCTTTGGATTTCTATCGAACAATAAAAAACGTAATCCTGGAAGTAAAGAAAAGAAAATAATAGTGAAAGTGAAGAAAAGAATAGTAAAAAAAGTATCTAGGTTAATAAGTCTTTTAATTTCCGTAGAAATATTCAGAGTTATCCAGAATAGTGACCGAACGGAGAGAGAGGGATTCGAACCCCCGATACGGATGATCCGTACTATGGATTAGTGATTTGTCGCTTTGGTCTGCTCAACCATCTCTCCGAGATGGAAAATTTCTTGTTTAACAAAATGAATGGTGAATTAAAGGTGTATACCATAGAATGTACGGATTGTATCGACAATATAACGAATATTGCAATTATTCAGTTAGATAAAAACTAATCTGGTGAATCGCATTTTTCATTTCGTTTAAAAAAAATTGCCTTTTTTCTCTTTCTTTTTTCTTACTTTCCTGGCATGGCCACTGGACAGGCCAAGAAAAGAAAAGAATCAATCATACAGTGCTTTACCTAATTTGAGAGCTAAAGTAATTGTTGCAAAAGCAAGAACAAAAGCTATAAAAAATTGAACCTCTATTATCATCTCTTCATTCCCTCTCCAATCATTTTGAATAAATGAGTTATACAGATTAGTCCATTTATTCCTCTCCAGTATCAAATTTCAATATCTAGATATTGAAATACATGAATGGGCTCTCTATCTATTTTATGTATTATTGTAAAGATATAAATTGCTCAAGGCTATAGGTTCATGATCAAAACTACACATATGGGGAAGAAGAGGAGGAAATGTAAGAGAAGAAAAGTGATTGATCTCAACAAAAATTTATTCATATGCTCATCGAGTTGATGGGATCATAGGGGTGAAAGAAAACCAAATGGATCTATATGTTATTGCACAACTTACTTTTATGACTCTAATGGTTGTATCGGGCCCATTAGTAATAGTTAGAGCTTTGGATGGATCATAGATCCATGTAAAATATCCTTTCACTATTTTAGTTGATAATGTAATGAATCACACTCACAAACTATACATGCCACAATCCCATTGACAAATATTCTATCACTCCTTTCTTTCCACATTTGAATCTAAATTCCAGAATTCCTTAATTATTTCTCTTCCATTTCTGAGAGAGAAGAAAGGATTCTATCAATTCTAGGTTGTTCTTTCCCTTTATCAAGGAATTTTTTCCTCAACTTCTCTAATCTTCTAATTGAATTATTTATAACTCATTTTTGAAATATCTTCCTCTTCCGGGAGAGAAGGGATGATTCCATTAAGTCAAGGTTGTTCATATTCATTTTACGTGATCTGAGAGCCATAAACTGGAATGGATCCATATTTTTATCTCTCAATATTTGTTGAGCTCTTATAGTAACAATATATAGAGGTTTGTAAGGGTAACTTGGTGATCTGGATTATTTTCGGCACGAAATGAGAGCGGAGATATAATAAAGAAATGCACAGAGATATCACAGATATTCAATAATATAACAGAAATGTATCAGAGATGCAACCATAAACATGGATATACAGTAATACATGATTTCTATTAATGAAAGAAATGTACAGAGACTATAAAAATATAGAGTGAAAGACTCGCTTGAATGGTGGCAGCTTATCTCTGAGAAGAGATGTGACGGCTACTCGCATTCGTAAGAAGATGATTATAATGAGGCTTCGAAGACATTTTTACAATAAACAGGAATGCCAAAAGTCCTAGACATCCAAATACCTAACCCTAGGAGATGAAGCGCCAAAAGTCATGTGGGCCCCATTTGGGTAAGTTAGTACATCAACTTCTCGGGGTCGTAACTTTTGCATACAATCTCTGTTTTAGGTGTGTGATAGCTCGTTGGAAAGGTATTGTCGAGGAGATTCATTTTGGGGGCTCAATCATGCCTTCAGCTGTCATTGAGAGCCTTGATATTGAAAAACCTTTATTTGGGCCCTCAAAATGGCCCCAGAAGTTAAAAACTGCTAAAAATAGTAAATTGCCAAATTTGCCAGAAAACTGTTTTGAGCCAATCGAAAAAGGTGGGTGGCCACCGATATCCACCTGGATCAATCCTCCCTCCTTAGGAAGCAATGTTCTCCATTGCGTTGAGTTCCTGGGGGAGAGGGAAAAGCGTTTGTTGAATCTGCATCTTGGTGAGCAACTTGCCTTGCTGGAGATGTCGCGCTGCTCAGTTTGTGGGAGTATGTCATGAACCTGTTGAGGTTGGGGTTGTTCAACAAGTCAGGTTACATGAGAGGAGAGTGTGCAAAAGGAATCTATGCACTTTGTTGCAACCTTTTCGACCTACTTATATTGGATAATAGGTGCTTGGGGAAAAGTTGTAGTGGTTGCAGTGTCCTTCTGTTCCCCTTTTGAACAGATTGTGACGAAGCTGAATTTTGTAGTATGAGATACTACCTTGCGGCACTTTTTAGGTGGAACAGTAGTCGGAACTATCTCTGGTATTCTGTAGAGATGAACCCCCAGAGAAACAATGACACTGCGGGGTCGAGACTCATAAACAACATGGCGCTTCCACATATATGGTTGGCCTAAGAGAACATCACAGACATATAGTGGGGAAACATCACATAATACCTCATCCTTGAAGGGTTGGATGCCATATGACAATAGACATTGTTGGTTGAGAGGAAGATCTCGTCCTTGGTGAAGCCACCCAATGTTGTATGGCTGCGGGTGTGGTGTTGTCGACAATCCCAACTGTTTGATGACCTCTGCTGAGATGAGGTTCTTCTGGCTTCCACTAAAAACAATAAAATGCAGTGGGGCTCCCTTCACCCACATATATGAATGAAAAAGGCGGTCCCCCTCGTCAGGATCTATTGGTTCTTCTGGTTGAATTGTTGTAGTCGCGACAATAGCAGTCGGGTCTGCGTCAATGATCTGTCCTTTACCAGTATTTTCAGAGTCAGATTATGAATCAGGGTTCGGCTCCTTGTCTTTGATCTCAGTCACCAATGACTATTTTGAGCGACATTCATCGGTGTTGTGCCAGGGGCTTTTGTGGAAATCGCACCATTTTTCGGTGTCCTTCTTTGTCTTCCTGTGACCCTTCTTTTCATGTGGCTTAGACTGGTTTTTAGGAGACTGTTTGTTAGGGACGTCTTTGTCATACTTTGGTTGTTGCGGATTTGTAGAACCAAAATCCAATTTGTTATGGTGCTTAAATTTCTACTCAATTTTAACAACATATCGATAGGTAGCACCGAGTGATGAGATGTCCAGAAAATCCATTTTAGTTTGGATGTATCTATGTAGAGCCCCACGGTATTTCAAAACCAAATGTCGTTCAGAGTCTTTGATACCCATCTTGGTGCGCAAGGTATGGAAGGTATTGGTAAACTCCGGAACTATTTGGCCCCTCTCTTGCCGCAGTGTGGTCCATATCATGTACTGGTCCTCATAGTTTCCAATAGGGTAATACTGTTCCTTTACCACATCCACAAAAAATCCCAAGTGGGATCAACCCTATATATCCCAGACTCCTCTGTGGAAATTTTCTCCCAGTAAGTTTCCCACCAATGTTTGACATGAGGGAGGGCTTTAAGGAGTGCGAAGGTGATCTTTTCTTTGTCGGAAAAATTGTGAATAAAGAAATAACCTTCTAGTAGAGTTAACCATTTTTCTAGGGCTTCTGCATCTATCTATCCTTCAAATACAAGAATATCAAATTTAACTTGTACCTTGAAAGGCGAGGTGCCTCCAAAGTGGCCGCTTGATGAATATGTGTATGATGCTATGGGCAGGCGTTTTAGGATGTGGGAGAAATTCTCCATCATTTCGTCCCTCTGTCGCGTGAGAGCTTGCTCAAGCAACAGATTGATAGGATCGTCTGCTCCGTCATTTTTCTTTTCTTCTGCCATTGAGGGTTTCTTGGGTGTGCGAGAGCAATTGTCTTCAATAGAGACAAGCTTGAGACCCAACTTGCTATACTCATACCTCGTCGGGGACATGCACTGAAAAAACGATCAAGAGCAACCTACTCTGATACTACTGATCCAGATTATTTTTTGCACAAAATGAGAGCGGAGATATAATAAAGAAATGCACAGAGATATCAAAGATATTCAATAATATAACATAAATGTATCAGAGATGCAACCATAAACATGGATATACATTAATACACGATTTCTATTAATGAAAGAAATGTACAGAGACTATAAAAATACAGAGTGAAAGACTCGCTAGAATGGTGGCAGCTTATCTCTGAGAAGAGATGTGACAGCTACTTGCATTCGTAAGAAGATGATTACAATGAGGCTCTGAAGGCCTTTTTAAAATAAACAGGAATGCAAAAAGTTCTAGACATCCAAAAACCTAACCCTAGGAGATGAAGCGCCAAAAGTCATGTGGGCCATGTTTGGGTAAGTTAGTACATCAACTTCCCGGGGTCGTAACTTTTGCATATGATATCCATTTTAGGCCTGTGATAGCTCGTTGGAAAGGTATTGTCAAGGATATTTGTTTTGGGGGCTCAATAATGCCTTCGTCTATCATTGAGAACCTCTATCTTGAAAAAATTTTATCTGGGCCCTCAAAATGGCCCTGGAAGTTAAAAACTGCTAAAAATAGTAAATTGCCAAATTTGCCAAAAAACTGTTTTGATACAGTCGGAAAATGTGTGTGGCCACCGATATCCACCTGAATCACTTGGTATATCTACCATATGTTTATTGACTCGGATATGTCCATGATTAACTAATTTTATAGCACCCAGACTAGTGGGAGTCATACCTAATCGAAAAAGAATATTATTCGAACGCATTTCAAGTAATTGCAATAGGACCTGGCCCGTTGATCCTTTGGATCTTCTAACAATACAAACATATTGATTGTTCCCAGGAATAACATAACTTGTCTTCATTCACTTCGTATCATATCAGCCCAGAGTTTCCAGTATAGCCATCCCCACCCTCCTCTCATGTAAACCTACGAGATACTAATAAATGTTCTCAACTTTATATCTATAAAAATAGATGGATCATATCCATCTAATTTGTTATCCATATATCGTAGTAGACTCACTCATTAATATATGATGGGGGGGCACTTTTAACTTGTCGGTAGAGTAATTCCATGGTAAGGCGTAAGTCATCGATTCAAGTTCGATAAAGGGCTTATATTTCATACAAAGAAAGAAGGCTCGAGTGTCCATTTCTCATCTATTACATAGATAGAAATATTTTCATCGAAATAAGAAAATGACACTGAATCCATACCATTTTTTCTCTTATTTTATGGGAGAACGATGGGAATTGAACCCCCACGTGGTGGATTCACAATCCACTGCCTTGGTCCACTTGGATATGTCTTCCCCCAAAAAACAAACCAATTGTCTCTATCTACATTCATTTCTTCCAAGAAGAAATGATGAGGCTAACGTTTGTATGTGGCTCGACGACCTCTTACAGGAGATCAAAGAAAGATCGATGACTAATTCCCAACCAACTCTCGAACAAGTTGTTCTTAATTATTTTGTAGTTCTTACGGAGACATATCCCGATCCCATCCTTCCTCAGTTCTTTCGAATGTGAATAATCTGTCTTTTTCGTATCGATCCTTTTTCCATTCACTCACGGACAATAACGATCGTTTCTTCCCTTCCAGATCAAATTATCATTTTTTTCTAAAATAATGTAGTTTTGCAGATTGGTTCAATAGATCTCACTTTATTCGAGTTGTAACGAAACGAATGGGCCGTCAACATGAACATGGTTCGGTGTAAATGAAATTTATAGAGATATATATTAGGATTTATAGTATGTTTTATCTTCGGCCTAGGCCCCCCCCCTGCTATCTCAAACATTGCAACTCCATGATCCCTGATCTGGTTTCCTTTTTGGCAGAAGAAGGAATTCCCCATGTCTTTTTTGTATCATAACTTCTTACAGTAATATAGGATTTCACACTCACTTACAAAAAAAAATATAGTATGTTTTATCTTTCCCAAACAACTCTGGGCGGGGTATTTCATCGGAGGGTCATTGTTTCAAATGATCATGGTTGTGGTTGCGTCGACAAGTTCGACCCTATATGCTTGTTAGATATTTAAATTCAATGAATCTAGACCCTTGGAACTCATATCCTTCTCGTATTAGAAAATATAGGGCTTTGCATCCAATATAGGAAAATTTTCCATCTTACATGCACGGTTAGAAGACAATCAAGTTCTTTGTTATATTATTATGCAGGTGATGGGACAAATATACAAATTTCAAGGCTCATCTATCAATGGAGATAGTGAAAATTTTACAGTATTGAAAGAAGATGAATGAGAAAAGGGGAATCTTCGTCGTCAAAGATTTGGTTGGAGCGAAGGAAGTATCAAAGAATTAGAACATAAGTTTATTTATGTTTTTACTAGAACAAATTGAGGAGTAGATATCTTAAATTCATACTATCCATATCTCATAGTAGCGAAAATGGATAAAAGGATCGAGTGATCGGGGAATGAGTAAGGTTTGAAGGATTAATTTTCTTCAGAAATGAAAGCACTACTATGCATTCAACATATGAAAAATATGAAATCGGTTTTGTTCGATGAATCAAATAAAAATAAACATGTTGTCTTTCAGTTCATTCATTTGAATGGTTGATACAAGTCAACCGGAACAAGATTGGTAGGTGCCAATTGATCTGTGGAACGCATCAAATATTTCACGTTTAAATTCATTATGATCTTGGGCTCATTCCGATATAATATGATTTTGAACAGATCTATTTTCTAGCTGACTATTTGTAACGGGGCAGAAGAGGGATTCTTTTGGGTCGCAGTGCATACAATTTATGAGCAAGGGGTAATAGTTTCGTTCCAACATATTTATTTATTCTATTGTTCCAGAACACATTCCATGAAATATGTGTATTCTATAGAATAATGGGGTCGATTTAACCAAACGTTGGTCCAAATATATATCCAATATGCATAGTCGATAGATTGCATGTTTTTGGTATATTAACTGAATGGAACTAGAGGGAAGAGTGTTTGTCCCAATATGAAAATATTGGGTCTGTTAGCGCTCAAAATGTACTAGTAAATTTTAGCGCTTTCATCCAATTTAGGCTAGATTTTCCATTTTTGACCAGTGTCACAATCTCCAACTATTTCCAGACATTTTTGAGAAGTTCCCATTGATTTCTTTTGCCCAAAGACTCCTATGACTCTGCCTTCTGATCTGCATTCCCAAAGCCCTATTGTTAGAGCCTAAAACCCTAGTTTTATGCCTCTTAGATTTTCAAATAAAAAATATATATTGTTATTTTGTTATTTTAACCAAAATATGGTGTGTGCTTTAAGTGTCCTAAATTTATTCAAAGTCAAACCACAAGCCACAAGTCATTCTCATGTTAAGTCTATAAGTTTTTTGGGTTCTAGGGCTCTATTGCAAAAGGTTTTTAGAGGAGCCACAAGTTGACACATAGCCCAAGCCATATGTCAAGCTACATGCACAAACCAAACAATAAGTCGAGACAAAGTTGTGAAGTTAACTTGTAGTCTATTCATAGCCAAATGTCACTAGGGCCCAAGTGCAAGTGCCAAATTCAAAATCTATATGCCACACAGCACATTAAATCCACATACAAACGCCAAGCTCCATATTTGAGGTATTTCATTGAAACAGATGTCCATTTTCATCAAAAGTTTTACAAACCGTTCCTTTGACAACTCATATGGTGCGGTAAGGATTGGATGCCAGATCATTAAATTATTTTGAGGAGTGATAGTCACAGGTTTTCTAAGTTTCTTATCAGCAGATCAACACACAGGTGTCAAGACAGTCAGATATAAGTTAAACCACAAGTCGAAAATGTTAAATGCCTGATTTGAAGGAAGAAAATGAGTGCGCATCTTGGTTTTTGAATGCTTGACAGGTTTTAATGGAAGGCATCGGATCATGAGGAAGAGTCACGATCAGGGTTTCCGTTCTACTCGTTTATTCTCTGGATGGTCGTGAGGGACTAGGGGGATCCATATGGATGGATGGCATATCCAATCTGATCTCTCTGATTTTCTTTATTCTTTGTTTAAGAACCCCTTGAAACATATTTTGAGTGAAAAGAAGTCGCAAAAGATTGCACTTTTCCTTTTGATCAATACTCTTTATGAATGATGGCCATGTATAGTGGGGCAGATATGAGATGTCGAAGAAGTTGAAGGGTGCAAGCCTTTGACAGTATCCTTAGCCTCTCCTGCCTGAATGGCGTTCTGTGGTGCACTGCATGCATTGTTTCAATTTCTGTCGAGAAGCTTTTCCCAGAATTCAAGGGAGCGAAGAAGGGGAGTTGAAAAGTTGTTCACAATAATAATAATGTGCAGGCCTCGACTAAGATCAAGGAATCAAGTTGCAATAGGGGCAGAGTCACAGGCACAGTAACATACAGAGACAGGGCCAAGTGGGATGTAAATGACAATGCTCAACTATACAAAATAGAAGGTTGGGGAGCTCCCTATTTCTCCATCAATACTCATGGGAATGTCTGTGTTCGACCATGGGGCACTTCTGATGGTTCATATGAAATTGATATCATGGGCTTGATTGAATCTCTACAAAGATCGAATATAAAGTGGCCTATGGTTATCAGTTTCCCCGACATAGTACTACACAGGATACTGAAATTGCAAGGGTGTTTCGACATGACAATTGCCAGATATGGCTACCAACAATCATTTCAGGGAGTCTTTCAAATAAAATCCCTTGTGAGCTCGATAGCCTGCAAACAACAAGTTCAATTATTGGTTATGGGAGGTTTGAGATGCTCCTAAACATTGTGACGCATTTGTATTATTGACATTGAAACAAATGCATTTATGATCTAGATAGAAAATCCTATCATTTTGAAAACCTCAGCACTTTTGACAAATTTTCCAGGAAACCTCTATCACTTGATGCACATTTTCTACCCATGGGATTTCCAGAAATCAGATCCATAATCACCAGGCCAAATCAAGAACATCAATTTCTCAACAATGGTATGGGCTACAGCATCGTTAATGCAAACCATAAATTTGATTTGATCATGAAAGGTCTCCTTCTTGACCAAAACAAAGCTTTCACCAGCATAGAAGGCGAAATTATAACCAATTAGTTGTTGAAAAGTAGAGCTTTCATCAACTAATTAGCAAATCTTAAGGCGAAATAGCTGGTGAAACCTGAGATGGCCAGAGAAAGAGTATTTTTGCCCAGATCAAAGTTCTACTCGGCCAAATCTCTTGAAAACTCTTTCTAAAGATAGATATTGAATTATAATGTCCAATCTAAGATCCACTTTTGATGCAAAGGAGTTAGAGGAGGTGTTCAAGTTGATTTGGCACCTATTTTGGGGGCAATGAATTATGGTTTATTTCTAAACTTGGCAAATTTGAATTTCATCTTCCTCAAGAGATATCAAACAACCTTGGAAGGCTTATCTGCATAGCACAGAGGTTCTACATGATCTGAAGACCATAGAATGAGGAATTGACCTCATTTTGAGGATCTATTCCTCCCTTTTTGTAAAATTGTTTTGACTTTCTATCTTTAGCATATCTGATCCATTCTTCTAGGATCTGAACTTTTATTGTAAAGCTATAAAGTTGAAGATATGAGATGAACTAAGGGGTCAATCTTGGATCCATTTTTTCTACTGTACTAGACTCTTATCTTGATAATAGAATCACGGTCTTCTTTTACTTTCAATGTCATATTTGTTCATGTACTTCATTATTCTATACTTTACTTCAGTTTAGCTTAGCTTCTAAGAAATGTTATCTTCTTATTAAGCTCATGAACTTGAATTAAAGGACTTCTTGCTATCTTGTATGACCCTGCACATTGTTGTATTTGGTTATCTAGACTAGTATTCTTCATACCCTGTTCCAATCACTTTGTCTGATTATTGATTTCTAAAAGCACTGTCTTATTCGAATGCATGATAAGATCTCCTTTTCATTATCCATTAAGTTATCCCATTGATCCAATCATACCTAATTATCATATTCTTAAGTTACCAATCATCTTTGGCCTACAACCCCAAAGAGTTTCTTGGGGTGATAACAGGGTCTAAAAAACCATGTGATGATCTTAGGTGGAGAAAGAGAAAAAACCAAAGGTTCTCCTTTAGCTAGGATGGATCAACTCTAGAGAATTGACCTTTTCGGGTATTCAGAATATACGTAGTGGATCAATCCTAACGGATACATAACATAGTGAATACATAACATATTGTAGACAATCCTAGTGGATCAATATCTTCGCTCCTATCTTTAGCAAAGGGATAGATACACTTGATATTTTCGATTGAACAGAAGAGTACTTCGTTCATTCAAACCTAACGTAATGCATTGCATTTGGATGGAGCTAAAAGCCACATGGTTGACCGATACTTTGATTGGACTATGGATTTCTTTAAACATATTATATTCCAGAGAACTCTAGAGTTTTCCGAAGAACTAGAGATAAAAATGAACAAAAGCGGTTCCAAACTAGGCGATCTTATAATGGGAATTATAACAAACATTGTACAAATCCAAGTAATATAGATAGTATTGAATAACTCAATCCTCTATCTATATTTTTATAGAGAATCTAGAATTGCCTCGAAAAAAAAAGAAACAAAAGAAAAATGCCTTGTTTCTTGTATGTTACAATTAGTTCCAGTCCTACGATCCGAACTCTTTGGATTGGACAGATACTTCTATAGATCCTCTTCTTATAGATTCCCTTAAGAATAAAAGGAAAGGAGGAAGTCATTCATCACACTAGCTAGGAATCCCCTACACCTTATTCATAAGGTTCCAATGATCAATCCTAATTACTTACTATTTAATTTAAGGCCAAGATCCAATAGACTGGGATCACTCATTAGAACCTTGAGTCTATCGGAATTGAATTAGTAACCCCCAATGATGTAATGGATTATGATTGCATATCATCATGTCAGTGATTACTTAACTTCTTTTCTTCCCCCCTTTTTTTCTTAATGAAAAAATGGTTTATAGACCCGATCATCTGAAATCAAATCAATCTCGATCGATAATAAATACTAATATGCCTACCCTGTTCCAACATTCCCATCCATCGATCTCAATAAGGACATGATATTGATATGATCTGAAAGACTTTTTAAGTCTTAAGTCGTAGGGACTATGAGGAGATATATATATAAGAATAGTGTAACTTAGTGGAATGTATAGCGATATAGTGAAACAAAATTAATAATATTCCATGAGTAGCCCTTCACAAAATTAATAACATTCCATGAGTAGCTATTCACAAGTTAGTATAATAATTGTATTTTGGTAAAATCTTTATTAGTGATTTGCTTTTTAGTTGATATGTTTTTGTTGGGTGGTGATTTTTTTTTTAATTTTTAAGAATCAAATAAAAACAAATGATGGATTTCATTAATAGTTGGAAATTAAAGTGAAAAGAAATACGTTTGTTTTTAGTTGATTTAAAGAAAATAATTAAAAAAAAATAGTAATACTAATCTACTAAATTATTTTACTAATTTACTAAAATAAAATAAATTCGAAAGTCCTCACCACAATAATAATAATATGTTTTTTAATTTATGAATTAGAAGTGGAAATGGAAAAAAAAATATTATTGTTTCTATTAATTGATTAAAATAATATTAATAAAGATTTTTTATTTATGAATTAGAAATATAAATTAAAAATATTATTATTATTATTATTAATGACAATGTAGATTTTTGAATTTATAGATAATGAATTTTTGTTTAATTTTCAATAATAATAATAGAAAATCAATTAATATTAATAAAGATTTTTTATTTATGAATTAGAAATATAAATTAAAGATATTATTATTATTATTAATGAAATAAAATAATAACAATGTAGATTTTTAAATTTATAGATAATGAATTTTTATTTAATTTTTAATGATAATAATAGAAATAAAAAACAAAGAGGAGATTTCATTAACACTTAGCAATTAAAATTAAAAAGAAATAGTGATTTGCTTTAGTTGATTAAAAAATAATAATAACAATATATAACTTATAGATAGAAATAGAAAATGATATTACTTTGTTAGTTAACTAAATTAATAATAATGAAGATATTTTTTCTAATTTTTCATTTATAAGTTAGAAGTAAAAATAAATAAATAAAATACATGTTGTTATTTTGTTATTTTTATTAGGTGACTAAAATAATAGCTATTAATAGTTAAAGGTTATTACTTTCATTTCTGAAAAATAGAACTTTTGAATTTATAAATTTGAAATTGAAAAGGAATAAAATAAAATCATTGTACTTTTATTAATTGGGTAAAATAATAGTAATGTGGATTTTCCATTTCATGATTTTGGAAAAGAAATAGAAATGAAAAAGATTGCCGGGTTTAGGAGATATCATTCAACTGTGGACCATCTTGTTACCTTTAGGATCATTGCAGAGGAGTTCCGCAATACTAAAACCAATCTTTTTTGTTGTTTTGTTGACTTTAGGAAAGCTTTTGACATGGTTCCTAGGAAAAACCTTTGGAATAGGTTGGAAGAGATAAAAGTGCCTCTCGAGTTGAGGGCTATTGCAATAGGGATGTATGAGAACGTTATTGCTAAGTTTAAAAACACTGAGGGCTGGTCAAAAGAGATTAACTGCAATATCGGAGTCAAACAAGGTTGTCCCTTGTCCCCTACCCTTTTTGGCATATACATTGATAAATTAGAAGAATGTTTGGAAAAAGCAGGTTGTGTTGGCCCTACACTCAC
>JASDQU010101680.1:23520-43658 GCA_032191745.1 Picea mariana
ACAGCCTCAACTTCAACAAGTTCATGACAGACTTCCACAAACCAAGCAGCGCGACGTCTCCAGCAATACAAGCAGCTCACCCAGATGCAGATCCAGCAAACGCTTTTCCCTCTCCCCCGAGAACTCAACGCAATGGAGACCATTGCTTCCTAAGGAGGGAGGATTGATCCAGGTGGATATCGGTGGCCACCCACCTTTTCCGACTGGCTCAAAACTGTTTTCTGGCAATTTTGGCAATTTACTATTTTTAGCAAGTTTTAACTTCCGGGGCCATTTTGAGGGCCTAAATGAAGGTTTTTCGAGATCAAGGTTCTCAATGATAGCTGAAGGCATGATTGAGCCCCCAAAATGAATCTCCTCAACGATACCTTTCCAACGAGCTATCACACGCCTAAAACGGAGATCGTATGCAAAAGTTACGACCCCGAGAAGTTGATGTACTCACTTACCCAAACAGGGCCCACATGACTTTTGGCGCTTCATCTCCTAGGGTTAGGTTTTTGGATGTCTATGACTTTTGGCATTCCCGTTTATTGTAGAAAGGCCTTCAGAGCCTCATTGTAATCATCTTCTTGCGAATGCGAGTAGCCGTCACATCTCTTCTCAGAGATAAGCTGCCACCATTCTAGCGAGTCTTTGACTATGTATTTTTACAGTCTCTGTACATTTCCTTGATTAATAGACATCGTGTATTACTGTATATCTGTGTTTATGGTTGCATCTCTGATACATTTCTGTTATATTATTGAATATCTACAATATCTCTGTGCATTTCTTTATTATATCTCCGCTCTCATTTCGTGCCGAAAATAATCCAGATCACCCTTGCTAGTAGCAGAGTTCAGGGAGAGGAACACCAAGGCTAAGAGGACTATCTATGATGCGGTGAGAGACCATGTCATACCCCATTTCACTGAGAAGGACTATGCCCTGGAGATATGGGCCTCATTGTGCAAGCTCTATCAGAGTCCCAATCAGAACCGGATGATGGTTCTGCAGGAGAAGCTTAAGAACATTCAGATGCTCAAGTCAGAGACGGTGACATCATACCTTGCGAGATTTACACAAACTCGAGATGAGTTGGCAGCAGTTGGGGAGATTGTGGATCCCAACTTTTTGGTGAGGACAGCCTTAAACGACTTCTCCAAACCTTGGGGTTCATTTGTGCAAGGCATTGTAGCCAGTGAGGTCATGCCCAGTTGGGAGAGACTCTGGGACGATTTCGTGCAGGAGGAGCTGAGATGCAGCTCTAGATCTTCAAGACAACGACGTATTGTTAATGGTGATGGGGATCTTGCTCTTTGGACAAAGGGCAAGAAGAAGGTCGACAAGGGTGATAGATAGGGTCCCAAGGGAGGGGCCAAGCCACAGCAAAGTGGCAGTGGGCAAGAGAGAGACATGAGCAAAGTGAGATGTTTTGCTTGTGGAGAGATGGGGCACTCTGTTGGACAGTGTCCCAAGAAGAAGAAGAAGTAGCAGCAGGATGGTGTTGCAGCGACAACAGAGGAGGAGGAGTTCACTGCTCAGTTTGAGAGGGAGTGTGCCTTCATGAGTTGATGTTTGACAGTTGAGACACCATCCAACAATTGGTGCACAGACAGAATCGAGGAGGTCCCACAAATTGAGAGTGTTGTATCTCATGGGTCGTGGACTCAGTTTTCGATGACACCATATTCAGGGGTGACTGGTCCACCCGGGACAACTTTAGTTTCATAGTTGTTGAGCAAACACTCAATTGGTGCAGAGGTTTCTGAGCATCAGAGATTGATGAGTGTGAGCAGGGTGCCAGAGAGGTTTGACTCTCACTTGGCTATGGAGACGAGCAGATCAGTTTCAGATTCCACTTCAGGTGGAAGTCACTTAGTGAGAGACCAAGGTAAGGATCTTGGTGAGATGCCAAGATCCAGATATTCTTGGTGAGATGCCAAGAATGAGACTCTTGGTGAGATGCCAAGAATGAGACTCTTGGTGAGATGCCAAAAGAAGTGACCTTTGGTGAGACGCCAACAGAAGTGACCTTTGGTGAGACGCCAACAGATAGAGATCCTTGGTGAGATGCCAAGGTAGGGATCTTTGGTGAGATGCCAAGATAGGGATCTTTGGTCGAGCAGATCAGAGTCAGAGGCCACTTTTCATGATCAGAATACAGCCATACTCGTCAAGTATTTGCCAGCAGGCAACGGTGTCCACTACAGGGACGAGATTGCAGGGGTGAGTGACACTTTCTTCAGTAAGAGGGAGTGTTGAGATTTGGGTACATTGGAAAGTGGTCCCCTTGTGTTTATGAGTCTCTAAACACAAAGGGGGAAACGATTACCCTTGTACTTTACCTTTATGTTCTCATTTCACTTTGACTTAAGAGATTTAAGTCAAAAGTGAAATTTTGTCATTTAAGGAAAAAGTGACAATTAATTCACTTTGTGGGTGAATTAAAGGACATGAGGCAAACTAAGGAAACTTAAGAAAGTGGGTTTTCTAAGTGAGATTTTTGGGATTAAATCTCACCCATTGATTAGACATGGCTAGATTGAATCTAGGCCATTGGTCTTTTAGGTTTGGCCAAAAAGAGGCTAAAGGAGGGAAAAGGGAAGGATGACACTCACTTGTCACTTGAGGAAGTTGAGGGAGGAGAGGAAGAGAATAGAACACTTGGAACATTTCTTGAGAAGAAGAGGGTGCATGAGGTCAAGGGTTTGGAGGAGAATCCATTGAGAGGGCGCAAGCTTCCTTGAAGTGCTTTCATGGAAGTTGGGCACTAGTGTTGAAGAAGGGCGCATTCTAAAGGGAGGAGGTGCACAAGCTAGTGGAGGGGCGCATCCAAAGGGAGGAGACGCATCTAGCTTGTGAGAGGGTGCATCCTTGAGGAGGAGGATCACATACTTGGAGTGGGCACACTCTAGAGCATAGAGGGTGCAATGGTATGTAAGGGTGCTTACTTGTTGTGGAGCATTTGCCAGAGGAGGGGCGCACTAGTGCTTAGTGCGCACTAAGCCAAGTAGAGGAGGCACACTTGTGTAGAGGGTGCAAAGTCCAAGGCAAAGGCAAAGGCAAGGTTCAAGTCAAAGGCAAAGGCAAAGGCAAAGGCAAGAGACAAGGAAGAGGACTAAAGGCTTAGCAAGAGAAGAAAGGCACCTTTGTTCAAGGGCTAGTAGGCACATCTACAAGGGACTCCAAAGCATCCAAGTTTGGTTGCTATTGTAACAGGTTCACTTGTATTTGTTTTCCTTCTTGTAATTTTTGCTTTGAGATTTCCTATATACATCTATCTCTAAACTGGTTTTCCCTGGGGGAGTTTTATCCAAGGTCATGTTGACCAAAAATAATTGTGTTCAAATTTCGTGTATGCTTAGTGTTTAAATCAGCAGTAGGAGCTTCTTAAGATCCTAGAGGAGTGCTATATATTTTGAGGTTTGCATCTGCTAACATAGTGTTACTAAAACCACTTGCAAGGGCCTCTTAAAAGAGCATATAACCATCAATTGAGAGCAGATTTCTTGGCAGAATTAAACAGACCTGTTTGTTGTCCTAAAACAGCAGCATGTACAGATTTGAATAACTAAACTTAGAGACCAACAAGAGATCATAAGACAGACCTGTTGGACAGCCTTCTAGTTCCTCGAAAATCTACAGAAATTACATAAGTCTCGTCTCCTCTAAGAAACAAGGAGGCATTTCTTGCGGCAAAGGGGACAATGATAGGAAGCTATGAGGTTGGGTTAGGAGGGGTGAACATGGGAGAATGTGTGTCGAAGTTGGCAATGGAGAGCCTTGCATTCCTCATCATACCATCAATTCATAGGGCAAGAGTTGGTTTTTTGAGAGGTGGAGGTGGGCCGGGTGGAGGGAGGGTAGGATTTGAGGGTTGCTTCCCAAATGATGGATGAGAGGCAGGTGTACTTGGTAGATGTATGAGAACTAGGTCTCGAAGGGGAGAATCTAGCGAAGACGGGTAGAAAAGGTGTCAAGGTCCCCTTCATTGAATCAAAAGTTAGTGAGGGGTGAGCCCTGGGGAGGTGTGTCGGGATGGGGGGTGTCAATCCAGAGAGAAAAGGAAAGAAGAGTATGGTCCGCGAGGGGGATGGGGAAACAGAGAAGTGATGAATAAAAGGGAGTATGTTCTGGCTAGAGAGGACATAATTAACGACAATCACACCTCCGCCATGAGGCCAACACGTGAAAAAACGAGAATCTGAGAAGCATGGGAGGCTATTGAGAATCAACAACTCATGAGATTCCCCTAGTTGTAAAAGGTGCCAACCATAGGTTGTGAAAGACCCCAACACAACGTTGGACATCCGGTGAAGTCCCACTAACTCTCGATCTATCTCCTAGATACAAAACACATCATTTGACCAATCATGGAGAGGAATCTACAGGGCTCTAGTGCGACAATTGAAGTCACCTAGAAGGATAACCTCCCCAACCATTGAGTAATGCGTGAGGTCGCCATACAAATCTATAAATGGATCCCACCAAGCCCATTATGAATAGCATATGATGATGAAGGTGGAGGGAAGTAGAAAAACTGCAATGTAAATGTCCTTGGGGAGAGGGGAAACACCTTGAACCCAAACCTACATAAACCTAGCAAACTCATTCGTGGCCACCACCAGAGAAATCTTGCTCTTGAGGGAGTCTAACAAAACAAGCAACACCACTTGAACCTCTGATATCGCTCGAGCTCCTCGTCTCCTATCTACAGCCTAAAAATTGATGGTATCCTATAATGTCAGGGAGAGGTCGAACAAGGCTCTCATGCATCTCGGTGATGAATAGGATGTATGACAACCTAAGAGCATCATACAATAGACCTGGGGATGACCAAAAAGAACCATTGCCATTCCAACAACTGATGGAAATGCAAGCGTCATGTTTGTTCTCCCAACGAGCACGTCATTTGGAAGCCTTGGTTCGAGGTTCCCACCTGGGTGGAAAAGAGTGTCGGATCACTACCCATTTCCTCGCCTGGCGTGATGCTATAACCAACTCCCTAGAGCATTTGAGCTTCGCAACCTGTATTCTGGTGAGATCTTCATCAAGGAAGATCTTATTGGGTCGCTTGGCTCTAAGAGCCCGAAGCCGATCAACTACAGACCTAAATCGGAGAAAGAGAGTGGAGTCATACCCAAGCCAAGCTTTATCAAGAGTCACATCAGGGAGATCCAAATTAACTCTGAGAAATAAGGTGTCAACCACCATGGGGTTCGAGAATGGATGAGATAGTGGGAGCCTAGTACGTTCCTCCATGAGTTTAGCCTGAACCACCTCCTCAACTATCGCTAGCAAGGGGAGTGAGCTTTATCCCTTCCTCTAACTACCTGTGCCCATGAGTTTATATACATTTTTGTTTCACGTTTAAAGGCGGCTTGCTAAGATCTGATCTCCTCCTACTTGTTTTTAAGATCGAGAATTTTTGCGTGTAATGTGTCACCAGGGTGGTGAAGGGCATCTTGCTCCTTGTTGTCACTTAGTTGTTTCTTCAATGATATATTCTCCAATACAATTTTTGCTACCGTGTTTGCGAGTTCACTGACCTCTGTCCATAATGCCCAGTTTGATGATTCCAAGAGTTCTAATCTCATAATTAGTCCCTGAATAATCATGTTGCTAACCCCATCTTCAGAATCTTGTGTATTTGAATTTGGGATCCCTGTGATTACTTCCCCAATAAAGGGGTCCTCCATCCCTTCCACTAGACCAACTGCAGGTATACCTTCTACCAAAGGAGAAGGTCGAATTATCTGTATTGGGGTCATCAAGATGGGGTGGAGTGATGAATCTCCTAGAGGCATTGGGCAAGGCCCTACAAAGAGCACACCAACAGTTGGGTCGAGGACCAATAATTTGAAATTAATCAAACCCCAAACTTCAAAGCCATGCAGGAAATTCTAGTTATGCTGGCTCGAAGTGCCCAAGCAACGGCTCAAGGTACCACAAAACCACAAGTCGTGGTCTTCATGGTCGCAGACGGGGTTGAGCGACCACGAAAACCTTGTGTTAATTGCAGACGAAGTTGAGCGGTCGCATAAACCTTGTGTTAATTGCAGACGGAGGTAAGCAGGAAACTCTTTCTAGTCACGAACAATAGCAAAAATCCTTCCTGGTTGCGCGTGAGGCAGAGGTCTTGGTCACAAAGATGTGAGATCGAGGTTGAGCTTACACCATGGGGGCGAAGTCCGAAGCTACAAATCGACACAAGCAGGGCTGAGTTGGGGGTCGACGCGAGCAATAATAGACGAAAGCAAGGGCTGAGTCGGGGTGAGCAAAGAGCTAGAGCTCGTCATGCGACGGGAGTTGGGCATGAAACTGGTCGAGAGTTGGTCGCAGACAAGCTAGTGTTCGCGGATGGATGGGACGAGAGGTGTTTCTAGTGAGCAAAGGACGAGGTCGAGGTGAGCAAAGAGTGGGATCGGGTTGAGCAAAGAGAGAGCTGGAGTTGGGCGCAAAGCTGGTCGAGACTTGGGCACGGAGCTAGTCGAGAGCTGGCCGCGGACGAGCTTCCTTGCTTTGAAACCCTCTTGGTGATATCTCTTGGAAAAGGGCACAAGAGTAACATTTATAATAGGGTTCAATGACTTAAATATCAACCACTCCTACCTAGAGAAACTTGAGGAGTGACAAGGAGGTAATCTCAAAGAGATTAGACAAGTTTCTGGCAACTAAAAAAATTGTTGAGGAAATAGAAAGGCTAAAGTCTTGAGTAGGGAATGGAGGGTCCTCGGACCATCTCCCNGAGCTGGCCGCGGACGAGCTTCCTTGCTTTGAAACCCTCTTGGTGATATCTCTTGGAAAAGGGCACAAGAGTAACATTTATAATAGGGTTCAATGACTTAAATATCAATCACTCCTACCTAGAGAAACTTGAGGAGTGACAAGGAGGTAATCTCAAAGAGATTAGACAAGTTTCTGGCAACTAAAAAAATTGTTGAGGAAATAGACAGGCTAAAGTCTTGAGTAGGGAATGGAGGGTCCTCGGACCATCTCCCTATTCTTTTTCAAATTGAAGCAAACTCGTAGAAACCTCCAGCCCCCTTCAAGTTTAATCACTCTTGGTTAGAGGAAGAAGATTTTAGAGAGCTAGTGATTGGAAGAACTTTGACCCCATTTCTGGTGAGACCGCAATGTTCCAATTTGTCAAGAATTTATGGAATGTTAAGACAATTGTAGCATAGTGGGCCGAGAAAAGGCAGTGGAAAGGCAAAAAGAGCTTGTAGCGGTGGAAGAAGAACAAGTAGGTTACATGTGAATAATGTAAGGGGCATATTCATCGAGGAAGAGATCCAAAAGTTGAAAGGGATGGAATTTTCTAAAAAGAGTTTATTAGAAAAAGAAGAGGCGGAATGGAGGTTGAAAACCAGAGCTTATTGGTTGGCTAAGGGAAATGAAAATACCAAATTCTTTTAAAATTATGCAAAGCACAGGAGAAACATTAACACAATTTAGGAAATCAAGAAAGAAGATGGTTCGGTGGCAAGATCTTTCGATGACATAGCTAATAAAGGAAGAAAATATTTCAAATCCCAATTCCAGGATCAAGCTAGGGCTAATATAGCTGAAATCCCAAAGGTTGTTTCCCAGTTTCCCAGACTTATAGATAGCAGAAAAATGAAGAGTTGGGAGTAGAAATCACAAAAGAGGAACTCAAATATGTTCTGTCCTCCTGGCTAAAAGCCAAGGTCCAGATGGGTGGACAGTGGAATTATACTTAGGTTTCTATGAATTGTTGGAAGAGGACCTGTTGAGGGTTATTGAGGAATCCAGGTCTTTAGGAAAGGTCCTGGAAGCATTGAACACAATTATTATAGCATTAATTCCAAAATGCAATGAGCCATAATCCGTTGAGGAATCTACACCAATTTCTTTGAACAACTTTGTCTACAAGATCATTGCAAAAACACTGGCAAACAAATTGAAAAAGGTGTTATCAGGTTTCATCTCGGAAAAGCAATTTGGGTTTCTCTATAATAGGCAATCCATGATGCTGTAGGCACAGCACAGGAAGGCATGCATACTATAAAGATAAAAAAGACTTCTACAGTGGTAATGAAAATAGACTTAGAAAAACCCTGTGATAAGGTATGTTGGCTCTACTTATGATTGCTGCTGATCCAAGCTGGGATGAATGTTCGAACTGTAAATTAAATTATGGGGTGTTTATCTTCAGCATCCTTTGTTGTTCTCATTAATGGCTTTCCCTCAAAAAAAATATTATGCCACAAGAGGGCTTAGGCAAGGGCGCCCGTGTCTCCTTTCCTAATCTTGTTGGTGGCTGAAGAGTTGTGCAGGTTGATCACAGATTTGGCACAAATTTATGGGTGGATTTCCATACAGTCCGTACAGATTTGGCACAAATTTATGGGTGGATTTCCATACAGTCCGTACAGATTTGGCACAAATTTCGAGGGTCATACAGTCCAGTTTTGGGGCACTGTTTTCGATGAGAAAAGGCACGAATTTTGAGGTGATGTTCCTGCTGCATATTACATGCAGAAAACTCAGAAAATGGCACAAAAATCGAGACAATCCGTACAGCATTTATTGATGGGACAACCGTACAGTTGTACGGATTCCTGGCACAGAAATCTAAGAGATTTTCCAGAACTGTTCAGAAGGAATTTTGCTGAAGAAATTCTTAGATAAGTTTGTGTAATTTCTAAAGATGAATATGTTGTAAAAGAAATTTCTCTGAAGCTCGCAAATAATAAAAATTCCCTCTCTCACTGGTTTTCCCCTTGTGGGTTTTTTCAGGGTCATTGTTAGACCAAAAATCTTTGTGTTAATTTTCTGAATAGTGTGCTGCTGATATGTTTTTATTTCCGCATTAAAGATCGTTCAGAATCCTCATGTTTCAGTTCTGAAAAGTTGTTTATATGCCGAGTTTATTTGGCTGTCATAAAACTAGGTTTGGGCATTAAACACTGACTGAAAATCAGCAAGACTTGAAACTGGGTGGGCTCTGAAATTTTACGTGGTATCAGAGCTGAGTTAAAGAGAGGCAGATTTATATCAGCGAGTCAAAAAAGTGGGACAGAAGTCACTTCACCGGACAGAAATTTGAATTTTTCATTTTCAGCAGAAAAGGGTATTTGGCTACTGGTTTGAAGGTTGAGGACAGACTTGATGGGACAGTAAACTTTGGTTCTTGGAAGGAGAGGATGATCTTGTTGTTGCAAGAAAGTGAGTTATGGGATATTGTTGAGAACTCCACAACAAATCCTGTGAATGTACCCACAGATGCAACTCTTCTAGCAGCATACACCAAGAAGAGTATCAAGGCCAAGAGAATTACCCTTGATGCCATCAAGGATCATTTGATTCCTCATGTGACAGGGAAAGTAAATTCCTACGAGATGTGGGAGTCCTTGACGAAGTTGTACCAGAGTACAAATGAGAACCAGAATATGGTTTTGAGAGAAAAATTGAAGAGCATTAAAATGACCAAGGTTGAAAATGTGGTCACATATCTTACCAGGTTGACACAGGTGAGAGATGAGCTTGGAGCTGTGGGGATGGCCATTGCTGACAGTGAACTTGTGAGGACAGCATTGAATGGAGTTTCCAAACAATGGGTTGTTTTTGTTGAGGGCATTGTGGCTAGGGAGAACCTTCCCAAGTGGGAACGTCTTTGGGATGACTTTGTTCAGGAGGAGACCCGGAGAGGTTATGTGCATGGCAGTTCATCTACAGGTCATAATGAGGAGAATGTGGCTCTTGCTGCCAACGGCAAGAAGAAATTAAAAAGGGGTCCTAAGGGAGGAAACAAACCGAAGGGTGAAGGCAAGAAGGATATGAGCAAAATCAAGTGCTTTGCATGTCACAAGTTTGGGCACTATGCAGGACAGTGTCCGAACAAGAAGAAGAAGCAAATAACAGCTTCAACAGCGGTGGAGGAGTTCTCCGCCAAGTTTGATAAGGAGTTTTCCTTAGTAGTATGTCTTTCCACCAGGACCACTCATTCCAGTGTGTGGTATATTGACAGTGGTGCCTCCCGCCATATGACAGTTGTTCGTGAGCACTTGACAGATCTTACTCGAATTGGTGATCTTGAGGTAGTGCCTGGAGATGACCGGTTGGTCAGGCAGTTGGTAGTGGGACAGTATCATTTTAGAGGGAGTCTCTACCTCCCATGTTGTTGAGAGAGGTCCTATATGTTCTTGGCTTGAAGAACTTGGTTTTAGTTTCTGCTATTGAGGAGAGGGGTTATGAGGTGTTGTTCTGTGATGGACAGGTGCTCCCATTCCCCAAGGGGTCCAGTATCACTTCGGCCAAACTGATTGGGACTCGACATGAGAAGTTGTACAACCTCATGTTCCAGCCAACGAGTACATTATGTCATTCTACCAACAACAGTGATCTTTGTGATCTATGGCACAGGAGGATGGCCCATTTGCATCATGGGGCTCTGAAGATATTGAGGGAGATTGTGACTGTTGTTTCAGACTTCAGTACAGAGCACCAGGAGTTGTGCAAGGGGTGTGCTTTGGGAAAGTACACCAAGACTACTTTTCCAAGTAGTGACAATAGAGCAGCAGGTATACTTGATCTCATTCATTCTGATGTATGTGGCCCGATGTCTTCGGCATCTTTGACTGGTTGTTTATACTATGTCATATTCATCGATGACTTCTCACGGAAGTCTTGGATTTTCTTCATGAAGACCAAAGAACAGGTCTTCAATCGGTTCCAAGAGTTTAAAGCTCTTGTGGAGAACCAGACTAGAAAGAAAATCAAAGTTCTGAGGACAGATAATGGGGGTGAGTATACCTCCAAGGAGTTCATGGGCTTTTGTGCAGGAGAGGGCATCAGGAGAGAGTTGATTGTTCCTTACAACCCACAACATAATGGGGTTGCTGAGAGGAAGAACAGGGCCATAGTTGGGGCTGCGAGAACCATGTTACATGATTAAGGGCTGCCATTTTTTCTTTGGGCTAAGGCATGCTACACTGCAGTTTATCTGCAGAACAGGAGTCCACACAAAGCAGTGGGGAGTATGACTCCTAAGGAGGCTTTCTGTGGAAGAACCCTGAGGTGGGGCACTTCAGGATTTTTAGGTGCCTTACATATTCACGTGTCCCTTCTGAAAAGAGGACAAAGCTGGAACCCACGGCAAAGAAGGGAATCTTTGTTGGGTATAGTGAGACTTCAAAGGCTTTCCACATATACATCCCTTCCTTGAGGAAGACAGTTTTGAGAAGGGATGTGAGATTTGAGGAGGATGGAGCCTTTAGGAAGTCATGAGGGACAGAGAGGGGTGAGCAGTCATCACCTCAGATTCAGATGATTCCACAGCAAACTTCAGTAACACAGAGTTTGGGGCCACTAGTTTCGGTGACGACTGGTCCACAGGTTACAGGACCACAAATGTCAGGATCACAGGTTACTGGTCCACAGGTTTCAAGATCAAGTTCTCCAGATTCTACTTCAGGGTCATAGTCTCTAGGTGATGGGGTTGAGCAAGGAGAGACCCCTCCACGAGACACTACTTCAGAGAGGAGGAAGCCCAAGTGGCTTCAGGATACTTTGAGGGAGGCACAGGGTTTAGTGGGGAATCCCAAGCAAGCTGTGAGGGAGAGTAAACCTCTCGAGAGATTTTGCAGCTACATTGCGATGGTGAGCAGCATAAGGGAGTCTGAGCCTTCCACTTTTGAGGAGGTTGTTGGTAGACAGGTTTGGAGAGATGCCATGATGAAAGAGTACAATTCCATCATGAAGAATGATGTTTGGGAGATTGTTCCTAGACCTGAGGGGAAGTCAATGGTGACTTCCAGGTGGCTCTATAAACTCAAGTATGTAGCAGATGGCAGCATTGAGAAGTACAAAGCTCGCTTTGTGGCTCGGGGGTTCTCACAGGTTGAGGGAGTTGATTATGATGAGACCTTCGCACCGGTTGCTAAATATACCTCGATCAGGTCAGTGATCTCTCTCACAGGTTGAGGGAGTTGATTATGATGAGACCTCCGCACAGGGTGCTAGATATACCTCGATCAGGTCAGTNATTGAGAAGTACAAAGCTCGCTTTGTGGCTCGGGGGTTCTCACAGATTGAGGGAGTTGATTATAATGAGACCTTCGCACCGGTTGCTAAATATACCTCGATCAGGTCAGTGATCTCTCTCACAGGTTGAGGGAGTTGATTATGATGAGACCTCCGCACAGGGTGCTAGATATACCTCAATCAGGTCAGTGATCTCTATTGCAGCAAAGATGGGTTGGAAGATCCACCAGATGGATGTGAAGACCGCATTTTTGAATGGTCTCATACAGGAGGAGGTGTACATTGAGCAGCGATTGGGCTTTGAGGTGCATGGGAGAGATTCTCATGTGTGCAGACTGAAGAAGGCATTGTATGGGTTGAAACAAGCTCCCAGAGCTTGGTATTCGAGGATTGATGCCTACTTGCAACAGTTGGGCTTTGAGAAGAGTGAGACGGATCCCAACCTATACTTCATTGCGGTTGGAGAGGATCCTCTCATACTCTTGCTATATGTCGATGATCTTTTCATTACAGGGGCAAAGAGACTCATCACTAGCTGCAAGGACAGCCTTGCTTCAGAGTTTGAGATGACTGATATTGGATTGATGCATTATTTTTGGATTGGAGGTTTGGCAGGAGCCTAGACACATCTTCCTGGGACAGGGGAAGTATGTTTGTGACATTCTAAGGAGATTCCAGATGGAGGATTGTAGGCCCATGACCACTCCCATGATTACCAACTGGAAGAAGCTTCATGCTTCTGAGTCACAGTTGGTTGATTCCACTTTATATCGTCAGTTGATCGGTTCTTTGACGTATTTGGTCAATACCAGGCCAGATATTTGTTTTGTTGTCAACATTCTTAGTCAGTTCATGGTGGAACCTAGGAGAGTGCATTGGCTGGCAGCAAAACATGTGCTCGAGTATCTTTGTGGTACAGTGGATTATGGTATGGACTATCTGAGAGGGGATGGAGTTCGATTGGTGGGCTATACAAATTCAGATTAGGCAGGATGTGTCAGTGACCGAAAGAGTACTTCTGGATGTTGTTTCGGATTGGGCTCAGCAGTGGTGTCTTGGTTCAGTCGGAAGCAAAAGTCAGTGGCTTTGAGTTCTGCAGAGGCTGAGTATATGGCTGCCAATCAGGCCAGTTGTGAGGCTCTTTGGCTTCGCATGTTGTTGGTGAGATTGTTTGGTGTGCAGTTGAGGCCTACTATGATTTACTGTGACAATTAGAGTTGTATTAAACTCTCTGAGAATCTAGTTTTTCACAACAGGTCTAAGCACATTGAGATTCGGTATCACTTCATCCAGGATTATGTTCAGAGAGGAGCAGTTGAGCTACAGTACATATCTACAGATGACAGGTTGCGGATATACTCACCAAAGCCTTGGGCAAAGGCAAGTTTGTATTCTTCAGGGACAAGCTTGGAGTGGTGAGTAACACCTTCCTCAGTAAGAGGGAGTGTTAAAATAATTAAAAAAGTACCTAGGCAAGTGTTTCTCATCACCTAGGCGCCTAAGGGGTGAGAAAGTGCCTAATGTGGACCCTAGTCATTTAATTTGTGAGAGACAAATTAAAAGGTGACTTTTTGGACTTAGGGAAAGTGGGTAACTTAAGTGACTTTATCTCCACCGTTGATCTCATCCAATCTCCACCATTGGATTGAGAAACTCTTCACCTTCCCTCGTGAGGTCGATTAGGGATAGGAGGGCGCACCCATTCTTGGGTTGTTGAAGCATTTTTGAGAGAGCAAGAAAGAGGTCAACCTTGAGAAAGGAGGCAACATTTGCAGAGCTAGGGCATGCATTTCAAGGCAGCAAGCTAGCACGCATTTCAAGGCAAGGGTACAGCATTTAATGCAGGCCATACAGTACGGATTTCTAGAGGCCGTGCAGCTTTATATATGCACAGAAATCGAGGAGGACAGCAGCTAGAGTTCTGAGAAAGTTGGCACGCATTCCAAGGCTGCCACACAAGTGTTTACTTGCATAGAAATCAAGGCAACTGCTGGCACAAATTTCTGGGTGGATTTCCGTACAGTCCATACAGATTTGGCACAAATTTCGAGGGCCGTACAGTCCAGTTTTTTGGCACTGTTTTTGAGGAGAAAAGGCACAAATTTTGAAGTGTTGTTCCTGCTGCATATTCCATACAGAAAACTCAGAAAAGGGCACAAAAATCGAGATAGTCCGTACAGCATTTATTGCTGGGACAGCCGTACAGTTGTACGGATTTTTAGCACAGAAATCGAGGAGCTTTTGCAGGACTGTTCAGGAGTTTTGCTGAAGAAATTCTTAGATAAGTTTGTGTAATTTCTGAAGATGAATATGCTGTAAAAGAAATTTCTCTGAATCTCACAAATAATAAAAATTCCCTCTTTCTGGTTTTCCCCTTGTGGATTTTTACAGGGTCGCTGTTAGACCAAAAATCTCTGTGTAAATTTCCTGAATATTGTGCTGCTGATATGTTTTTATTTCTGCATTAAAGATCGTTCAGAATCCTCATGTTTCAGTTCTGAAAAGTTGTTTATATGCTGAGTTTATTTGACTGTCATAAAACTGGGTTTGGGCATTAAACATTGACTAAAAATCAATGAGACTTGAAACTGGATGGGGTCTGAAATTTTACAAAGGTGAGTTGACTTGTAATGACAGTTCTAGAAGGCATCCATGTGTACTGGCTGTCTTTAGCACATATCCCCTAAACAGTCATTGGATAAAATTAAAAGTGCTTTAGTTTTTTGTGGACTCGAAAGTGAGAAAATGAGGGGATTCCTTTAGTAAAATGGAAGACTATTGCAAGACAAAAAAAAAAATGGATGCTGGGCCTCAAAAACATGCATATTTTTGGGCAAGCTCTAGCTGCTAAGAGTCTATGGAGAGTGACTCACGATGATGGCCTTTGGGGAAGAGTGATGAAAGGAAAACACCTTGATACAGGATCTACAGAGGACTGAATAAGGAAAAAAGGAAAGTCTTTTAGGGGTGCCTCAGTGATTTGGAAAGCATTAGTAAGAGCTTTTCTATTGGTTGATAAATGGTTGCCCTGGAAAGTAGGAAGGGGGAACACAAAGTAGGATAGGATAAGACCCATGGATCAGGTGCTCTGCTCACTTCAGACTTCCTGATGGACTAAAAACACGATTACATAATCTGGGAGTCTTAAATTTAGCAGATGCTAGTGAACAAGGTCAAAATTCTGTGGAGACAAAGATGGAAAAGTGCAACCCAGTTGGAGCTGCAGGTAGATTTAGCAGATGAATGGAATAAATATACACAAGATCTGAAACATGGTGCTATAATGCTCAATCAGGAAAAAGATGAACAGACATGGTCCAGAAATAAAGACATGGGAGTCTATACTGCAAAACTTGAGTATGCAGCCAAGAAAGACGAGGAAGAAGTAAGGGATAATAAATGGTGGTGGAAGAAAGTGTGGAAGTTAAACAGTCCTCTCAAAACTAGGATTTTCTTTTGGTTAGCGATGTCAAATAAGATTCTAACATGGGATAATGGGCAGAAAAGAAACTAGCATGGCCCAGCAAGGTGTATATTGTGTACAAAAATGGAAGAAACTGTTGTTCATTTATTTGTGCAGTGTCCTTATTCAAGATAAGTTTGGAGGGCAGCTTTAAGCCTGGCAGATACCAACTCAGACTGGAATGTGGAAACCCTTGAAGCATGTTTTCAAAAAAGGTACAGAGATAAAGCTGTAGCTGAGCATAGAGCACTGGCTTGCTGCGTATACAATATGATTTTTCAAGGAATGGGCATTTCTCACATCTCAGGTTATCTCACAAATCAGATATGCTTACGAAGCTTCTTGGAAACCCGTAAAAGTCAAACCTCAAAAAATCCCGAAGGCTCCACTTTCTTCCAAAGAAGAGCCTTGGGGATTCTTTGATGGGGTTTCCCAAGGATTGCCGGGAATGTATGGAGCGGATAGATCTTTAAATGAAAAAGAAAATCATTATTCACTTTCAAATATGCAACAGGTGAGACAACAAACAATAGAGCGGAATTTTATGCCTTGTGGTTTCCACTTTCTACTGAAAATTGCTTCAGATAGAGGTTTGAGCAGACTGCAGGTTATGGGTGATTCAAAACCAGTCATAGGTTGGACAAATGGAAAAAACCTCAAAGAAAACTTGACACTAACTCCTATATTGAATAGGATCAGAGAGGTAAAAAGAATGTTTTCTGTTATAAGTTTCACTCATATATAGAGAGAGTTCAACAAACAGGCTGGTAAATTATCTAAAGAAACTCTCTCCATTCAGGAAGGTATACTGAGTCACAGACACAACAGGAATTCAATGAGGAGGGTCCTCTTCCTGAATCTGTTAAATCTGGTATATTGATCCTCAGTTTTTAGTTTCTGTTTCGGCTTATCCTCAACATGGTTTGAAGTTTGTTTGGTCCTTACAAATCTTGGGCTAGTTTGAGCCATTTTTGAATCTTGTGTTAATCTGGTGCTGAAAAGCACAGGAAAGGGGCAGAAAAGGCCCAAGGATGACTGTTATTTAAACAGCTGTAGAAGATCATTTTGGGACTCTTTAGGGATAGGAGGATGCAGAGACTTTTGACTGTGATGATGTCGTTGGACAAGCAGATGTATATTCTGATTTCCTTGTTGAAATATCGAATATAGTGTTTTTTTCATGGAAAAAAAATGAAGAGAAAATGATAGGATTACCACACTGAAACATTGGAAATGACAATGAGCATAAAATAATCGAACCACAAAAACACAGCCATGCTTTCACAATAATGTATAGCCAACAATTTCAGCAACCTCTTCAGACATTCAAAGATATGTACCTGTGGCAACTCATCTATAGAATATGCTAGTTTTCAGGCATCTGACTTAAAGCAGTATCTTGCCTATTTAAGACTGATATCTGACAAATGGTTGGTACCTAAGGTAATGGACACTCTCCCCCTGTCGGACGCTTGGACATGCAGGACACACGATGCCCAAATGTTGGACTTGCTGACACACAAGTCCATGAACACAGACACGTGTCCCAGAGTGTCCAGCACTCAGGCATTGCATGTCCCATACATGGGACACCAAAAAATGTTCAAAAAAATCAAAATTTGTGTATATATGTGCCGACATGTCAATAAATGTGTCTCCCAATGTGCATCTGATGTTATATTTTCTAAATGTTCAAAAATTTAGCTCTTTATTTCTGGAATTTTAATTTTTTAATATATATATATATATATATATATATATCAATTGAGTCTAGATTGGGTGGTTAAGAGGAGATATTATCCTCCCCACCTATGTTAAAATCCTGCTTGTGACATGTTTTCCCCGTGTGGGCTGATTGGAAGGGCAAGGTAACAGCAATCTCACTCTCCCTTAAGTTGTTGACGGTGGGGCAAGATGTTTCCAAACATAAAGTCTACACAACGGGTTTGCTAGGGATGGCATCCACGAATGTGGGGAAGCATCCCTTGGATTTCCACACAATGTTTTCCATGTGTGTGTGTGTGTGTCCCCCAGCATGTCACCTTTCGGGAGTCTACAGCTGTGTCCCGGCATGTCACCATTTCGGAGTCTACAGCTCATGTGTCTGAAACTCATCCGTGTGTCAGATGACTTAGGTTGATACTGTCCTGGTCCGACCTGAGCTCAAAAAATTAGTTCAGTGCCAATCAAACCAGTACATTCCTGATCAACCCTCCTAATGAAGGGTTGGTCCTGACTGTTGATCAACCTGAGTAGCAGTTAAAAGTCCTGTCAAAGCCGTACATGGTCCTAAAAGGTCAACCCTCAGTTAGAAGTGCTAGATAAGCACTGTGAAGGTCACCTACCCTTGCATGCATAGTAAAGAGCTTTTCTCTACGATTAAGAGCGTAAAGACTCTCACCTAGCCAGTAAGTAAAGCCCTTACCTGAGGAGAGCTAGTTCCTGTAACACCAGGACTTCAACTCTGCCAAGGATAATAGTATGATACAAACTTAGAGAAGTGTGAAAATATACTTTGTAAAGAAATAGACAGGATAGACACTACTGCAACACTAAGCATGTCGAACTAAATGTCTTGCAGAATAAACTGCACCTCTGGACTAAGACAAGATAGATTGCACCTATCATAACAAATAGTAGACATATCTTGGTCTGACAAAACAAATGGAAGTCAAAAGAAAAGAGAAACTTGTCAAATATCTCAATAGGGTTTTGCTCATGGACAAAGTTCTCCATGTTACAATTGTTTCTAGGGATTGAAACCACCCAAAGCCTATCCAACTCATATCAACTTGATGGGATTAAACTGCAAAGCAGAAAGTCACAGAGACAAGATAGATTGCACCTATCATAACTAATAGTAGACATATCTTGGTCTGACAAAACAAATGGAAGCCAGAAGAAAAGAGAAACTTGTCAAATATCTCAATAGGGTTTTGTTCATGGACAAAGTTCTCCATGTTACTATTGTTTCTAGGGATTGAAACCTCCCAAAGCCTATCCAACTCATATCAGCTCGATGGGGATTAAACTACAAACCAGTAAGTCACAGCTTGCAAGGGTCCAAAACCATACCAACCATTGCCCACCTCTCATCTGGCATGTTTAAGCAATACTTCCATTATATTGAAGTCCTGTTCCCAATTATGATGAATGCCTCATTTCTAAAGAGTGTTCATCACTTGTATCCATTAAGATTGTGCATACAGGACCATAATGCTGTAATCATTAAGGACAGTTTTGTCCCACTATAAGTCATCGAGTATCAATTATAATACCTCTCCCAGTAAAGAATATAATCTATACTGAGCAACAAAAAAACATCAAACAACAGCAAATATTGCAACCATATAAAAATGAAAAAAGAAAAATACAACATCTGAAACAAAACTTAGTCTTATAATAGCATATAGACATGAGCTGAGTCTGAAAAATGTAATAATTCAGATGCACAGCTATAACAATTTGTATCACACAGAACTATGGTAGGCAATTAGAATAAAAAATGTATGCTAAGGAGACCACATTTGTCAGTAAGCCCTTCCGAGGAAGCTCTATCTAAAGAAACTGAATTTTCCACTTAACAACTTCCAAGAAACAAAGAATTTTAATTTTGAAACCATTCCAGCATGAAGCTCCAAATTCCAACTTAAAGAGATATGTCTGAAACCGGCAACTCTCACACCTGAGACTACATCACTTGAAATTTAGAAGAAAAGAAAAATACAATAAGAAAAAGCAATCCATGGGATGTGGTTATCAGCTTGACTATCTCAGGAACAAGCATGGCAGAACTGTTGCTTGATTCATGCCATACTTTCTGGGTTACCTTGACTTGAAATTGGTCAAAATTGCCCAATAATGGAGGGGTGGAAGGATTTCACTCGTATCACCTAAACTCACCCTTAAACCTATATTTGACACAAGTAAATCAAATGTGTGGCATGTTCAGAGTCAAAAGTCAAAATGTTTTGGGTTTGTAAATGTTGTGTTTAATGCCCATGTGGGTGAAGACAGACCTGAGAAAACTYTGATATTTTTTGTATTAACTGTTGATCTGTTTCCCATGGAAGCAGATTACAGTTTGGAGTCTGGACTGCTTGTAATTCATACTGTATATTATTAATAGAATAGTTCTGCTAGCTTACAAAAAAAGTTGAAAGTCCGCGCTGAGGAAACTACTTGCCACCAGAAAAGAGCTGCAAYAAAAATATATAAATATATAAAGAGAAAAAGGAACAAGCAAAAAGGAGATGAATGGTCACATAAAACTATGCAAGTGAAAAACAATCTACTCCTAACCTCTGTAGTCAATACCCACAAGCACAACAATACATTTTTGGCAGAATTCACAATCAGATAATGTTATCTCAACATCTTGATAACACAGAAATATAATGCATAACAATGAAATTCAAATAAATCAATCTGATTAATGCTCTCAATTATTTGCAAAAAAACTGAAAAGATAAACAATCTAACAAAAGCATATGACATTTTAAATCACATGTTAGACATTCTTGCAGTCAAATCCAACATTAAACATATTGGTATTAAATGATAGATGGTTTCTGTGCTCGAAGGGCATGAAAACATCATTAAGCCTTCTATCCCTGCCTCTTCTCCACAGGCACTTGGGCACTAATAATACTCGAGTCACATTTTTTATTTGAGGAATATT
>JASDQU010101680.1:43678-61207 GCA_032191745.1 Picea mariana
AAAAATATATAAATATATAAAGAGAAAAAGGAACAAGCAAAAAGGAGATGAATGGTCACATAAAACTATGCAAGTGAAAAACAATCTACTCCTAACCTCTGTAGTCAATACCCACAAGCACAACAATACATTTTTGGCAGAATTCACAATCAGATAATGTTATCTCAACATCTTGATAACACAGAAATATAATGCATAACAATGAAATTCAAATAAATCAATCTGATTAATGCTCTCAATTATTTGCAAAAAAACTGAAAAGATAAACAATCTAACAAAAGCATATGACATTTTAAATCACATGTTAGACATTCTTGCAGTCAAATCCAACATTAAACATATTGGTATTAAATGATAGATGGTTTCTGTGCTCGAAGGGCATGAAAACATCATTAAGCCTTCTATCCCTGCCTCTTCTCCACAGGCACTTGGGCACTAATAATACTCGAGTCACATTTTTTATTTGAGGAATATTTTTTATTTGAGGAATATTCCACATCAGGAAAAAGACAACGAACCAATTTCTAGCCCAACCTTTTTTTTACATGTAATTCAGTTTCCTACCTAGAAAGCATATAGTCATCACTTCTCACATGGAAAATGTTTCAACATAAGGGGGAAAAAGGCTGTTATCATCCCTGGTTGGTGCTATTAAGGACAAGCATTTGATTAATAATTGAGTCTATGGTACAAAAATTCCATAAGTACATTGATTGGCTGCCTATGCTTGCCATTATCTCAAATATCCATAACAAGAAGCTATGACTTAAGACATTTCATTCAGTACTTACTCAATGAATGAGCAGCTATGGTACAAAATTTCATAAGTACATTAATTGGCTGCCTATGCCTGCCATTTTCTGAAATATGCATCACAGGAAGCTATGAGTTAAGACGAACTGTTCTGCTTGATCTATGATTTTTCTGCAGAAAATAGTGATCATAGGAGCAACTATACAAAAGGCAATCCTCAGGCAATCTTGTATACCTATGATTGACAAAATGTTGCAGAAAGGTGAACTTATACAGTTTGAGCCGCGCGCAAGCATCTCAACTCAAACAAATGCTCATCATTAGAAATGTGAAGTGAAAGGCGGAGATTGGTCAACAAGGTTTCTTGCTCCCAAGTTATATGTCCGGACGCATACAAAGCTCTCATTGCAGAGCGATATGCACGAAGTTCTAATTTATGTACTTTTGCTGCTCCTTTCTCTTCGGTCAAAGATTTATCTTGCCTCCGGTTTGGACATTCACACGAAGACATAGCATCATCGAAAGAGCTATAGACTACAGGTCGTGTTGAACGCTTTTGATTTGAACATAAAATATCATTTGACATATAGCTACTACTACTACTAGCAACAGAACAATGACTACTCTCAGCTTCCTCAATTGATCGATTTAATCTGTCTTCAAATGAAGACATGCATACACATTCCTCACCCACGTGTTTTCTGGGGAAAGGAAAGGTATCTACCTTTTCCAACACAGGACGTGATGACTCTCCCACTGCCTCGTGGTTCCTAGATTTCTGGATTGCTCTCCTTTTCTGAGGAGCAGCCTCCACGTTGAAGCATTCTTCCTTGTATGCAGATTGCATTTGAATGCCTGGTTTTCTCTTTGTATCCTTTAAAGATGTCAAAGGTTTGTGCAAATAGAAATCAGTTTCAGTTTGTCCATTTTTCCTGTTTCCAGCACCCATTTCCACATTTAGATCTTGCAACTGCAATCCAGCATGTGATTCCTGTGAGAAGGCTGCAAAAGACACCCTCTCTTGAGCAGTCTCCAAACGAACATAGTGATTTCTAGAAGCCTGGTCAAAAGTGCATAGAAACACATCAGGAAACAGAAATAATTCAATTCTTCAAGGGAATACAAATCAATCTTAGAAAGAATCTATAAAATCTTTAGTTCCACATAACCAACGTATCTCTAAACTTTCAATAAATCTATAAACTTGGTTGTGAATTAATAATTCTTTTTACAAAGTATTATCTCCATAAAAACAAAAATAAGTGTGAGAAAACTGTTAAATTTTCATAATCTAAGAAAAATTACCAGAATAGTTGGAAGCAAACGAGCAAAAATAAACACAAATATTAGTTCTCGGATGGAGCTGTTCTTTTCAACCCGCAGACCAGAGATAAGATAAGATAAAATACTTTTATTTAAGTCCATGAATGACCAAAACATAGGTCAATGGGACTCAAAAGTACAATCCAGTACTGACAAACTGTGTGAGTGCCAAAGCAACTCCTAGAAGCTAAAATATAAAATAAAATAAAATAGAATACTGAATGAGAGAAATAGACAAAAGCATAAGCTTAAGAGAGTATGGGCAATGTAATAATTATGCTGATAACAAGAGACTATTGTTTCAGCACTGAGGATTGCCATATACTTCTAATATCTAGAGAGAAGCAGGTTGATATATCTAAAATATAGCCTCTGGCCAACAAATGCACAGAAAAGTGCATCATATGACACAAGTTAAACATGGTTCCTGATAAAAAAAGTTACCAGCAGAGAGGAGCGACTTGAAAGGACTCTAGTTGCCATAGTGCCAACATCTGTTTTCATTGAACTTAGTGAAATCAAATCAGACAAGATAGATATGCACAGGCACATAAAATTATGTTCTTTAAGAGCGACAGAAGGAAAAAAGTGTCCAAATAAGTATAGAAAGAAATACCCTTGGGTTAAGAGCATAATATAATAAAACAACTAACATCCAATTTTACCCCCTTCGGAGGGTATGCTCCTATCAAATGTCAAGGAATTTAGTCAGCCATAGACACTTGCAGCTTTTCAGTCAATTTGCAAAACAGATAAGGAAAGTTTGTATGGGATGAAGGGGCAATACACACTGGCAGTCTTCAATCCAAATCTCAACAATGGATCCAAACAGGTAGGGAAACGAGAACAGGCTCGGCAGAAACTCTGTTTGGCCTCCAAGCATTCATCAGTTGTCAGCTCGAGGTTATTTCAGGGGGCAGAGTCTGTCAGAAAAAATGAATGGGCAGCAAGCAGAGGGGAAGCCAGTAGCTGGGGGTAACAAAACCAATGCAACCAGAAGGGGCAGATCACAGACATAAAAAATCCTAATCAAGGAGGCCCTTCCATCAAGCAAACTGGAGCCAAAACAGAGCCTATGGAAGAAGCAGTGAGATACAACTGAAGGTTCCCAGCTGCAACCAAGGAGGAAGTGAGTGGATTGAAAAATTAATCAGGGAGAAATGTGGCAATACCTCATCTGATGACATTGATGCTGAGCTCTTGGACTGGATTCAAGACATAGGTTTTTCTCAAAGCTGGGATACCAAATATTTCAAGTTGTTTGAAATATACTGGCACAACAAATCCTTCATAGTCCAGGTAATTGAAGAATGAGATGTGCAGCAGCGAGCCATCCTGGACAAACTGGACTTCTTGGACCACAAATATGAAGCATTGGTCGAGACAATTTGGATTATGGAAGCTGTGGAGGAGGATCAGAATCAGGAGGGCCAGACACCAGCTACGGAGGCCCAAGCAGACATCAATCCAGTCTACATATATGTAGCCTCAGCCTCAGAGGGTGAGGATTAGTTGCCTCACTGACTGGTCTACGTCCTTTTTTGCTTAATCTTTTATGTTAATCATTAGGATGGGCATATCTTTTGCTCTTTTTTCTTGAAACAGACTGCTGGTTGGCAATTTTGTCCCAGAAACAGCTTTTGTTATCTTTATACTGTTATATCTAGGTTTCCTAGGCTATAAATAGCTATGCTGGTATTATGAACAGTTCTGTTAATACTGGAGAACAGCAAAGGTAGAATCATTAGATGTTTGATAGTTAGCCTGGAATGCATGTACTTTTTTAAAGAATGAGTAGCTAAGTTTACTAAAAAAAAGCACTAGTGAAGAGAATCATAATTGCAGTACACAAAATCTCAAAAACTTCGATAATATCCGAACATTTTCACCCCATAATAGTAACAGACAAGAACTGACTAGAAAATAAGCGGAAAAAAGGGACAAAGCATGTCAATCCACATAAGAACATCAACTATGGGAAATCAATTTGAAGTACTCAGAAGTCAGGAAGATACAGCCAATGATAGGGTAGGGCACCCAAGATGAGTAAACGTTGAAAACCCCTGCCATATAAGATGCTAGTGTAGGAGCCTACATTATTAGAAATAATGGCTTCAAAATATTTGCCTGACAGCTTAAGAGTGGGAACAGATGATATAGCCAAGTTTGCCAATCAGCAAATATAATAAATCATAGAAAATACCACGAAATTTTACTGTCAGACGGAAAACAAAATGTGATCATAACATAAATTAGTATTAAGTAGTCAACTGGGTCTAACTTGAGTGGTTGTGGGATGGAGTGTTATCCTTCCCACCTAGGTTCTATTCCCATAAGTGACATGTTGAGCTCATAATGAGTATATTGTTGTAACAGTGTTGAGTCCTATTGTCAACCTGGCTTTGTGCCCTAAAGAATCTAGGGTTTACTCTGGGTACCATCCTTGGAATGATGGGAAGTGCCTGGGGGTTTTCTCCGGGATATGTTACCTGGAAAAAAGAATTGATATTAACTAACTACAGTATAGCCCACTCAAAACATAAGGGTGGTAACCAACTACAATACTCAATAATAAATGGGAAGCCAGGTTTGCTTTATTGACAAATACAATAAACCATCGAATAACCCATAGACTCAGAACTGACATTAAAAAACAAAACAAAACAATCGATGCATGTAAGAACGTCGACTATGAAAAATAAATTTGAAGTAGAAGCATACCATTAAAAGCCAAGTCTCAGGATTCTGAGTCCTGACAATGAAATCGACATGAAAGAAAAAATGCATAAACAAGTCCACATAAGAATATAAACTACAGAAAAGAAGTTTGAAGCAGTCAAAAGATACATCCATGTAGGGAGAGGGTACCCAAGGTGAAAAAAAGTTCGATTTGCCCCAGCAATCGAGGACAGTACTGTAGGGGGGCCACATTGTTAAATAAAAGGGATCCACAATCTTTGCCTAACATCTTAACTGTGAAAATAAAACTGCATAACAGATTAGAATCTAGATAGCTGGGTTCACCAATCAGCAAACCAAACAAATCATAGAAAAATACCACAAAACTCTACTGTCAGATAGTCGAAAAAATGTAATCATAAAATAAATTAGTCAAAAAAAAACATTCTCGCCTACTCAAAATTTCAGAGTAAAATATTAATAAGTAAAATAAATCATGGAATAAACCATGAAACTCTATCAATTAGGAAATAGCCAGGCTCACCTTACTAACAAGTAAAACAAATCATAGAACAGACAATGCAACTCTACCATCAAACACAGAAACAGGGCAAACTGTCAATCATCCGATAAATTGATCAAAGATCTTTTGTGCCTGCGCAGAGAAAGTTTAATACCGAGAGCTAAACTACATAACATGTGAGATTGGGCAATAGCCAGGACCCGGGTTCATCCAATCAGCAAGTCAAATAAATCATAGACCATGAAAACTTACTGCCAAGGATACAAAAGAAAAAAACAACATTAAAAAAAAAAATATTATTCGACAAACTACTCTAGAAATTACAGTATTTTGTTGTTTCAATTAATAAGGAAATTTTTCTTCAGTGCAACAAATAAAGGTCACTTCTGTGGTTCTTGCAAATCACAATCACAAAACAAATGCTTGTAAAACTCACGATTAGAGTTGACACTGTACCTGCTGGGCATGAAGCCATTTTCCATCCTGCCAAGATAACCGTGGCCGCAGGTTTGACTGGTGACATGTCCTTTCTCGAAGAGATTCCAGCAACTTGACAATGAAGAAATTGCTCGGTAAAACTTTGACAATTTTGCCTATTTTCCATGAGTGATGATCATAAACTTCGATTGTATCACCAGCTACCCACTTGCCCAAACCTTTTACAGAGGGAGGAGCCGGTCTCATCACTTCTGAATAAACTTCTTCCACAACAGATTTTCTATCAACATCTAAAAGATTTTCGTACTGAACTTTGTAACGTTGCCCATCGGCAGAAATGATCCTTGCTCTGCACCACGAACCAAAAGGGCCCTCATCTCTTCTACAAACCTCCACCATACTTCCTCCCTTCAACTTCATTCTGTGTCTTTTAACTGGCGAAATCCCTGTTGAAAACCCAAAAATTAAGAACTCGTTAAGGTCATGGGGAAAAAGAAAACATCTGATTGTTCGTCCTATTGATTGAAGCATATTCTACAAATCCTTGTAAAAAGTCCAAAACAGTGAAAAAAACAAAAATGTAGGGGAAGGAAAAATGAAAAAAAAAAAACTGATTATCACGTGTTGAACATCATATCAGCAAACTGTTAAAGTCCCCGAAGGCCTAAATAAAAAACAGAAAAAAGCAACTAAGTTGAGTGATGGGGTCTAGGGTAGAGAGGGAGTATTCAGACCCATGTAAGAAAATCCAAAAATGACAGGATTCAGGGGAAAAGAATAATAAAAGTTTTGTGGGACGTAGGGTGACGATATTTCTCATAATTCCTTAAACTTCGTATTAATTATAGTAGATTTTTCAAACCTTTATATAAAACAGAGGTGAAAATAAAAACTAAACAAGGTCTAGAGAAGCAAATAAGCAAACTTCTGGTAGTTCCTTCAATTTCAGAACGCTTATACTAAAATTTTCCATTCCTACCCCTGCAAAAACACAAAATATCTAGGAACAAGAAAACACAAGATCCAGAGAAGACAACAAATACATTTCTGTTTAGATTTTCCTTGAACTAAAAAATTTAATCCCCACGGAAAGCATCCCAAAATTTCATATTGATTATACTAAATACTAAATTGTTTAAATCCCTTAAAAACCCAACACATTTCTCAAATCCTATAAGAAAAGTTAAAAGAAATATGAAAAGAAAATGGAGATGATCTACAGAAACAAATATGCGAATTCCTGGCAATTCTTTGAACCTCACGCTTGTACTAAGATTTACTAACTCCTGTAAAAAAATGAAAATACTTTTAAAATAATAATAGCAAGATATAGAGAATATAACACACACATTTGTGATTTATCTTTCTTTGCACTTCATATTCGTCGCGATAACAATTGTAATCCCCAGAGAAATAAACAACGTCCAAAATTTCATATTAAAACGTTGAAATCCTTAAAAAACCAAACACCTTTTCAAATCCCTTAAAAAAAACGAAAATGATAGAAACATAAAAAGGTGCATAAAAACAAATTAGCACATCTCTGTAGTTCCTTGAACTTCATAATGATATACGATCATTTTCTAACTCCTCCAAAACAGGAAAAATATTTTAATAAAAGAAATAGAGAAAATAATAAACAAAGGAGCAATCACTATAGCTTTCTGGGCGGAAACTAGATGGGGAGAACAATAGCCAAAAGCATCATCCTTGGCTTATGCTCTAACCCGAATAACACGGGGTACGTGGAATCCCGTGTGAAGCAGCAAGGACCGTTCTGATGGGTTTTTCTTTGGAGTTGATATTCATTGAACTTAAAAATTTAAATCCTGTGAAGTAAAAACCCAAATTTTCATATTGATTATAGAAAACTGTTCAAATCCCTAAAAACTCAACACGTTTTTCAAATCCCTGTCCAAAAATAAAATGAAATGAAACTGAACAACGTCTAGAAAAACAAAGCAAATTTCTGGTAGTTCTCCTTGAACTTTATTATACTAAAATTTTCCAACTCTGGTAAAAACACACGAAAATTAAAAAAGAAAAAAAGAATCAAGATCTGAAGAAAATATCAAACACGTTTTCTACAGGCCTTTCCTTGGACTTCATATTCAATCTAATTAATAATCTGCATTCCTTAAGGGAAAAGAAAATAAAATAGAAAAAGCAAACGGTTCACATTTTCCAAATTCCACCGGAAAAGAAAAAACGAAAAGAAACTAAAGAAGGCGTACAGAAACAATTACATAAATTGCATGTAGTTCCTTTCAACTTCATAATGATTATACTTAAAGTTCTACCTCCTGCAAAAACACAAAATTTGAAAAATAAAACGAGATCTATGAAAAAGAACGAACACGGTTCTAGTTTCTTGAACCTCATAATCCTTGTAGTGAAATATTTTAAATCCTTAAAGAGAAAAACCAAGAATATCAAATTGATTACAGTAATTTGTTTAAATCCCCTAAAAATACATGCATGCAAACAAACATCTAAATTTCTGATTGTTCCTTTCTTCAAGAGTATATTCACGTTAATTAGTTTTGAAAATCAATAAAATAAATATATAAATGAGAAATATATATATCAAATCCCTTGAAAACCCTCTCCCCAAACTCCTAAAAAGCCACAGAAAATTAAATCAATATCACTGAGCGATCAATTAGAAAATAATTGAAACAAATCGGCAATCGACACAGATGAGAAAGCATCGAAAAAGTTTTTTACAAATTTTGAAATAAATTTATTTAAAATACTTACCAAACTGAGCCGAATATTCCGATAACCAGCAAAAGCTTGGCTGAAACTCCAGTAATCGATCTCTTCAATGAAGCAAATGGCATCAGAAAGACCTCAAACAAGATCAGACGCCACAAATTCAAACCCTAGGGCGATATCTACCCAACAGTGATATGAATAAACAGTGAGACCCCTTCTAAACAATTACCCTCGGTGACCCTTCTCAGCCTCAAATTATGAGCTCAAATGCATCAGAAAGAAAGATAACTCCGCCTTACCGGGCAAATCAGATATCATAACAGAGAACTTCACACAGGGCAGAGAAAAAAAAAGATTTTTGAAAAAACTAAAATAAAACCCACGTCTCTCACAGCAATAATTTCAATTTCTCAAAGCTTGGATTGATAAAAAGACCACTAAAATCTGGCCTTAAAACCATGCACAAGTTTAGGTGTAGAATGGGGAAACGTGCATCAAATTGGAGGGCGAAAGAGAGATTAAAACCAAATGCCAAGTTTAGAGGAGATGTATAACGATGATCGATGTATTGATTGAAGACATTACTAAAACCGTAAAATTAATGGAATTGAATAGACGAGTGAAGAAAACTACAGACGAGTGAAGAAAACTACAAGATAACAGAGATGTGAAGCGGCAGAAAGGACATAACACATCCCAACATCATTGCATTCTATTCCAAGGCCCCTGTCACAAGTTTGGTTGATAATTAGAAATTATTTTTAAATCTACTTAATTTACCTCCACAAAAATTAAACAAATTACTACTACTCTAGATGGATAAATGAATAGTTAACCTTGAAAGTCAATTGTATTTACCATAAATATCCAATTATACCTTAATCACCCTAGTGACTTCATCTTGATCTCTTCATTACAAAGTTAAATGGTAGTTATGATTTTTGAGACCATGCATTGCATAGAATCTTTTGAGGTATTGGTTAGATACACCCTAGGGTTGCTGAAAGATTTGTCCTTTTTGCCTTTCTCCTCCCTTGGCTTACACTTCTCCTTGTAAACAAAACTATGGTTTGCATCTGAAGTAAGAATTGGGAACTCTTAGTGGGACCCAAAATGAATGGTGTATTTAGATAGTTTATTTTTTGATTGATGTGGGTCCAACATTCAATGGGCATGTAAGGATGTAAAGGCAACCAACAAATCAACCTTTTAATATTTGAAAATTTATAGATTATATTAAGAAAGAGAGTGAATATAAGTGAGATACAAACAAAAATGTTTAAATTGTATGCTAGGTTTAACTTAATAAATAATTGAAGAGAGGGGAGAGGAGATTTTTTTAAGCTGTATAAATTATGTTCAAACGTTAAATATGTTGTTTTTGATTATTTATTGTTTTATTTATTATTATATATACATGTTTATACAACATGTTTTGTAAATGAGAAGAAGGAGGTCGAACAAACGTGTGTATTCATCTTGCAACCAATCAATTATTGTATTAAGAGGGAAACAACCTTTGTAGATACCTCTATTGATATTAAGATCTTCGTATGTTGGGATTTTATATGTTGTTGCAAATTAGATCTCACAACTAATGTGTGATAGTACACAAGGGGAGAGGAGATGTTAAAGTCATAGAATTTATTCCAAAATGTCACACATTATGTATCTGATTGTTTATTATCATCAAAGTCTACAAGTTTTCACGGTTCGTCGTAATGTTGTTTGAGATTTCTGGATATAAGTTGTGTAAGGATGTTCCAAACTCCTCATACAATTTATATCCAAAAATTTCAAGCAGCATGTTTGTTATCATGTTCATTACCACACATACTCACCCACACAACACATCCCATTAAGGAGGGTGAGGAGAACGAGCGAGGATGCATATTCATCCTCTAACCATTTAATCATTACATTAGTATGAGCACTGCTAGTTATGCACCCAACAACATGTACGCAAAGAGAGGTCGAGCAAGCACACATATGCATCATGCAACCAATCAGCCATTATGTTAGTAGGAGGGYRACTCTATGGATAGCCCTTTTGGCGTAAGGATCATGGTATGTTGGGACTTATATGTTGTCGTGAACCAGACCTCACAACCAATGTGGAATATAAGAGAGAGAATTGAGTCGAGCTAAAGAACGAGCATCCTAGAAAATATATGGAGATGTCGAGTATTGGTGAGAGTTGCTAACATAAGAGAATGTATGAAGTTCCAAACAACGAAAAGAGGTTGAAATTTTTTTCTCAATTTAAACAAGATCGTGGAAAATTTAGATAAAGCACATGCTTGATCTGAACATTGGTAGCTAAAAAGGAAATAAAATTAACAACTATTAACATCCCAAAACATCTATAATCACTAACTATGTTGAGGATGAAAAGGCCATTGTTTTTTATGACAATGGATCTACTCCTCCCAATGGTGTGACCCACATAGTACGACCTACTTTTGAATACAACGGTGAGATCGACAAAGCCAAAGAAACTCATTGTTGGATAAGATGTTAGATGCTAAAATTGGGAGCATATATTAATGTTTTCACCTTGTCCCTTGTCTAAACAAATAATGATGTTATAGTAAAAGAAGGTGAAGGACATTACTTTGTTGTGATTTTGCGCACCCAAGGAAGCTTGAGCATCCATATTTTATTCAACCATCAAGGAATGTTGATCTAGTTGAAATAGTGAGCATAGGATTGGAAGGATATGCAAGATAGTATTAGTAATTTGCATGGAAAATTTTAGGGGCTAAATTTTTCCCATGGGCTAATTTTCCATACTTTTTCCCCAAAAAAGATTCATTATTTGCCCAAATTCTATAGGATAAAAAAAAATCACCAAAATTTTATAAAAACTATATAAATTCCTTAAAAATTTGAATATTTTTACAAAGATATTGTCAAACATTTTATAGTTGGCATATAAAAGACTAGTAAAATTCGCCAAGGTTTTTATTTCAAAATAAATTTCCATCCTTAAAATTATCCCTAATAATTTGAGAAAAGACATGTCCAACCCTTAAAGTATGTGTCAATACATTAAAACAAAGACTCATAATATTTAGATGCAAGAACTAAAGATCTTAATATTGTGGAGATGAAGAAAGAGTGATCAAATACTAGAAAATCAACATGAAAGAAAGGGGATGCATCCTCTAGAGAAAGAAATAAATGAAGTGAAGAGTCATGAAGTAAGTAAGCTTGTATAAATTCAGAAGTACTCCCATCACACAAACAATCCAAGTGCACTATCAAACCACAAACAAGAAAATATATTTCTTAATTTTATATTTTTATATATTAATATCATCTTAAAATATATTTGTTAATTTATATATCTTTACATATTAATATTAGCGTAAATAATTTTTTATATAAAAATTTTATCTTTATTTTTATAAATTATCAATTTTATTTAACATGTAAAAGTGTTCCCATTTTGGAACATATTCTAAGTTTTTGGTTTTCTCAGCTTTTTGTAAGAGACTTTTTGTTGTATTAAGGAAAGTGATTTTTGATAAGTATTGGCAAAATTCTCAGTACTTTATGTTATCGAGTGTAGTAGTCTCAATTATTTTCGTATCTGTCTGGTTGATAAGTTATGGGGCGATTGAAGAATACTATGTGTATTGTAGCACTCTGCTGTGTTCCGACAGATTGAGAATCAAAAAGATTTGTATTGCAAAAGGAAAAGAAATTATTAATATAATTTTTGGGTAAATTTTTTTAGGAAAAAAAAATTAAAAAATACATTTCATATTTTGTTTTGGGCAAGATGACCCTTCAAAGTCAAATCACTACTTTCTTTCAAGAAACTTGCCTCGTTGGCTCACCCGTGACAACGACGAGGATATTAGTTATTATGTACATCTCCAAACTTTCTCAAATGGTGGACATTGTTATTTAAATGATAAGAGTTATTATAATGATTTTAAATATTTAAATATAGACATTGTTATGTATTTGACTAGTTTTAAGTGTTAGATTTGAATTTTTTTAATGAGACACATTTATAGGTTTACCAAATCATATTAAACGTTTTTATATTGAAAATTCTAACTTTTTTGAAATGTTCTAACATGTGGTTGTAAAAAAGAAACCTGTAAGGGAGTAAAATTGTAAACTTCTAAATTTTAGAAGTTAAAAAAATATTTACCCTTTATTTTATTTTCATTGAAATACATTATAAACCAACTCTCGTAATGCTTTTTTTTTCCTTCTCTTATAATTTTTCTATACTTATATTCTTACTTAATATGTTAAATAAGAATTAGTTCACTTAATTAATTATATATATATATAGATAAAACACTTTGTAACTTTGTATTGAGAACCCCGGATGGGGTAATAAGTGGCAATGTCTCGCCACATGGCTCAGTGTTGAGCCATAGCATAAATGTTGATGGCCGCCACCCATCTTCTCTGCATTAATGATGGCAACCGACCATTACAACCGCTATACGGAGGAGGGACTCCTCCCTCGCGCGAAAGCTCTCACTCATACCGCACTCAACATGACAGGGTTTATGGATAGCCAGACGAATCTGTCATTTGGTGATTCGAAACTTCGAGCGCTTGGACAGAGTTGGTTTGCTCTTGTTTTGGACCTCCCCGTCGGTTGGGAGCTCTGGTGTAGCTCTAGTTCCTTATCGTCTTGGCTCACTTTCGTTTTGTTGCATTCTCTCTGCATTTGTATCCACCACTCAGCAACAATGACCAGGAAGCGTGGTAGGCCTCGTCGTGGCTCGGCTTGGTACACCCACAAAGAGCAAAGGCAAAGGAGGAAGAACCTGGAGTGCGCTCTGTCGATGGCGACTTCCATTCTCCGGAAGAAGGCACGCGCTGACCAATTGGCTCTGCATGCCATTATTACTGAGACTAGGACAGAGCGTAGCAGTCATACCATGGCAATTGAGCCTGGAAGCAGTTTGGAGGGAGGTGTCGCAGACAAGTTTCCAACTTGCTATGTTGAAGAAATGTCGTTCCTGGAGGAATTAGTGACCACCCTCGAACCCCAAGCCATGGCGCCAGACTTACAGGATGGTAGCGGTCCTAAAGACGAGACGACGGACGAATTCCCTGTGTGTATCGTTGAAGAGATATCGTGGACGGGTGACTACAGCCCCACCAGCCATGCTGAGCAGGTAACGATCGAGGACGAGGCTCGGGACAAGGCTTACGCCGAAGGGAACGTGGACAAGACCAGATTAGGGATGAAGGAGGAAGCGGCCGGTGCAGAACTGACCGAGATCGAGGCCAGAGCTGGGATGAATGTGGAAGTGGGGAACGAAATCTTCGACGACGCAGGTAATCATGACTTGCATGGTCTTTTCCTCCGTGCAGAGCATCTGGCTCTGGTGTTCGAACTCCGAGGCCACATGGCAGACCAGGAGCACAGAGCCCTTCTCATGGGACAGCATCTGGACTTGCTCCTTGATGCGTATTCCAACGCTCTAGCAAAGAGGAAATGTCCATTATGTGCGCAGCCATTCGCCATCCCAGCTAGGTCCACGTGGCAAACAGGCAAGGGCGACAGGTCACCGGGTATCTAGGTTCTCCTTTGCTAGTTTGTTTTGTGTTTAATCATGTTGTTGCTACATGTAAACTTGACCTATGGCCATCTGTCCTGGTTTCCTTCAAGCAGGACAGAGGGCAAAACAGTTTTTCCAAACTATGTTGGTTTCCGGTAAAACAACAACATTTATGGTGGCTCATAACTATATCTCTGTGTATTTTGTCAATTTTTCTCTGATAACTTAATATAGCAGGGACTATCTTTTTTACTTTAAAAAAAAAAAAAAAAACTTTTTATTGAGAAAGTATTATAATTATATTTATATATATGTATTGAGAAAGTATTATAATTATATATATATAGATAGATAAATAGATAAAACACTCTGTAACTTTGTATTGGATAAGGTAGCACATTAAACACATTTTGTATCATTTTTTTATTTTTATTTTACATATAGTGTTTTAGGTACTTTAATGGAATCACATAATTTAAATAATTTTTTTGACACCTATTACTAAAATTCAACTTTCTCAATAGTGGGAAAGTTGAATTTTAAATATTGGTTCCGGTAATAGGTGTTAAAGGGATTATTTAAATTTTAAGGGTGCATTATATTGCTAGATTAGAATGGCTAAGGTGCCATATGCAAAAAATAAAAAATAAAAATGGAACAAAGTGTGTTTAATGTGGGAGCTTATCGATGCAAAGTTCAAATAAAAGAAAAACAATTTCTAAGTATTTTTTTTTTATGAATTTCTTCTATTTAAGAAGTGCTACTTTTTGAAATTGTAAATAAGGCTAAACCAATGATATTTTGGATTTTGTGTTTATTATTAAGTTAAACATTGTTTTCTCTCATTATAAACTTCTCCCATTTAATAGCATTTTGTAATAACAAATATTGTTAAACCAAAATTGATAGACTATTAATTTATGTGAACTTTATTTGATGGGATTGGGATGTAATGAAATTTATGTGTGATGAACAATAAAATATTGGGATGTAATGAATTTTATTTTTTACAGATAAGAGTGAACGTCAAATTATTTTAGCGTTGTTACTAGGAATGCCACTCACAAATGTGGGGAAACATTCCTTAGGTTTCACCATGATGTTTTCCTTAAAAAAATGATATGTTTTATAAAGGAAGTGTGGGGGGTGACAAAGCATATCTTATTTATTTTTTTAAATGAGAACTAAACTTATATTAAGAGAAAATATAGTTGTGTCGAGGAGTCATACATAGCTAACAAAAGGGGCTAATAGTCGATACAATTTCTACATCTAATGGAGCAAAATTTAGAACTTTTTCCAGCCTAAATCCATGATTTTCTAAACTAATTATGTCCTTTACATGTTGTCCTAGTGACCAAAAAACTTAAAAAAACATCTACTGGTATGAAGAGGCATAATCCTGAATTTTCGGGGCCTTTCCATGCTACAAAGGCCCATCTTTAGTGTCCATTGGAGTCGTTCCTTGATCTTTGTTGCCATTAACAGTATTTTCATCCTGAGGGGAAAATTTACCAAGATTTATAGATGCAGAGACCGAATGTTGGGGTAGAAACAACGCTTTAAACTGGAAATTCAAATTTCATGGCTTCCATTCTCCAGGTTGAAGAAGCCAAAGCGTTTTAAAAGTCCCTCGTCTTGTCCGACAACTAGTGGAGTATTGAGCAATTTACATGTGAGATTTCTTCAAGGCACCTAAGAATCTTCTTGAAATCACTAAAAAAAGGTTCCATTGTAAAGCACTATAGCTAAAAATTATGTTGAACCACAAGAAAACTAGACTCATTTTGACAGATAATGGTTGTAGAAGTAACAAGACAACAAAGATAGAGAACGCAATACTGAATTTTTGCACCATTAGACACAAAGACAAGAGCATAAGAGACACATAGAAACATGAGGGTCCAAACACCTAGCACCGGCAAGAGGAAAATTCCTTGCACTGCGCAACACACCATAGTAACCACGAGCATCTAATACAACTGCAACTGCCAAACGCTCCCACCAACTAACTGTAACAATGGCCCTAAGCTATGAAGATGACCCAACAAGAAAACCCAACAGAGAACCAAAATAGAGTGTGTCATGACCAAGAGGAACAATTGGCATAAGAAATTGTGAGGGAGCGAGCCTGAATGAATGCTTGCACGGATGACATAAATGCACTAATGTGTCAGAGGGTAAAACCGAGGAGCGACCGAACATTCCATATCCAAATGTTTGCACAGAGGGGAGGCCCAACTAGGGGACAACGGAGACCCCCTTACACCATTAAAATTTAATCCACCACATTTCATTCTAGCTCCAACTCTATCCCATCGGTCCACAATTGAATTGAGGCCCCTTTTAATATGGTAAACTTGAACTTCACAAAAACCATCAACCAATAAAAAGATGTGAGATAGGATGTCATTTAACATAATTGTTTTATGCCAATCTATGCTTATGAATTGCGTGGAAAACTACCATGGAGTCTCCAAACACCATTAACTTGGAGATCTTACGCTCTTTGGCTAAACTCAATCCTTTGTAAAGAGCATAGACTTCTACGACATTATTGGAAGTTGTATGTAATCCCCAAGCGAAGTGAGCTATATTGATTCCTCTGAGATCATGAACACTCGCACCTGCACCTGCGGCCCCAGTGAGAAAGCATGTCTTGTAATTAGTTAATCATTATGTTACTAATAACAAATCTAATAATAATCTAATTTTAAGGTCACGACCAAGCTAGACACCAAATTGGTATATGAGACCTCCTTGTTTGTGGGACAAGTGACCCCCCTCCACTCAACGATTTGACTGGTAAAGTCTACGGAGGTATGCATACCTTATCCCCTTCTAGATTTGAACTTATGACCTCCTAGGAGAAAAACACATGTTCTTAACCATTAGGCCTGCTAAGAAGGTCATGGAGTAAGCTAATAATATAACAAATGGATTAGTTTTACATTCACAAATTTGATAAGAGTCAAATTAAGGACAATCAAATATCCATCATAATCTAAGTTCTATGCATGGTAGAATGATTACTTTGGAAGTTTTGTCTAATTCTAAAATAACACAGACCATTAAAAATTCAATTAGAATTCTAAATTAATGAAAACTCTTACTCTTTCCATTTCCATTATCCAAATTCAACAACTTAAAAAAAAATTACCACAAAATTAAACCACCACTATAAAAGATTATTTATCTTTATAAACATCTCATTTACAAAAAAATCAAAATATATTAAGACATATATTATTGCAAAACCATATAAGATGAAAAAATACTTTAAATTTGGAAAAATATTCGAAAACAAACAAGGAACAAGGAACCCCCTCGGTCCAACGATTTGACTGGTAAAGTCTACGGATGTATACATACCCCCCTCTAGATTTGAACTTGTAACCTCTTAGAAAGAAACACATGTTCTTAACCATTAAACCCACTCAAAAAAACACATGTTCTTAACCATTAACACATATATTAAGACATATATTATTACAAAACCATATAAAAAGAAAAAATACTTCAAATTTGGAAAAATATTAAAAAACAAACACA
>JASDQU010101680.1:94211-105053 GCA_032191745.1 Picea mariana
CAAAGTAGTGAAGATGAGTACGCCATTGGTGGACACTCTTTCTCGAGTGATAAATTAAAAAGCAACAATGTTGATGTTGATTTTCCTCCAAGTGAGGATTTTCAAGATATTGATGAAGGTTTTCAAGGCACCAAGCAAGATGGTGAAAGTTTTCACTCAAGTGGGGATTTTGAAAGCAATGAAGATGATTATGTCAATGGCAGACACAATGTTCATGATGATTTTCCTCCAAATGATTATGTTGATGATGATGTTCTCAATCATTCAGCTGCAACAAATCAATGTGATCGACATTCTCTAGTTCAGTGTCCTGACAATGTTTTGCTTGATACTCCTTGTGGTGATAAGGAAAATCCTTCTAGTGAGGATGATGAAATAGTGGAGACATTGCAAAGAAACATTGTGTCTAGGACGAGGATTAGACCTTTTTATATCAATCCAAATCATTATAGTTATACAAGGTCTAGGAAATAATTTCTCACTAAATTAATTTCCATAAGTGAATTGATTTCAAGTGAATGTTGTCAAAAGAATTGTTTGAAAAGCATGGACTACATGTGTGCCTTGAATAAAAGGAAGACATTTTCGTCAACGAATAAGAGCATGCAAAATTCATATTTGATGGGGTGCATGATATCCACGAATACAAGATATGATTATCGCATTGAGAATATTTTATTTTGTAGAAAGGATTTAAAAAAAAATCACTCAATTTGTAATCTCCGTCTATCAAGAATCCAGACAAGGTTGGAAAAAGATCCATCATTTTATTCAAAGGTACATCATGGACGAGAGAGTGGGCCATTCACAAACACTACATTGTCATGGATGCGTGATTTCTTTTCCAAACATGGAGAGTGTATGCCAGATAGAGACACAATACATATTCCAGATAATTTTATTACAAAAGATATGCTGAAGGTGTTGAAGGAAATGGTAATTTTATTACATATGTATATTTTACAAGAATATGGAAGAAACATTTCAACAATGTCTGTATTCCTAAGAAGTCAAGGATGAAGATTTGTAGTATATGTGCTACTCTTAAATCAAGAGGAGATAAATCTGAAGGGGCAGAAAAAGGTATGTATTTACTATTTTTTTTTTTAATTGAATAGTTATCAACTATGAAAACATACGATCAATATTTTCATTTTATGTCATGTGAAGATTCCACAATCAAAGCACTTCAAGAACATCAGAATCAACAATCAAGTGAAAGACAAAAGTTGTATAAACATCGGAAGAAGTGTTATGATGCTCCAAACAAATATTTATGTATGATAATTGATTGCATGGACCAGAAGAAAATAGTTCAACCACATTTTGTTCGTACACCCAAAAATTTACAGGAAGAGAATTTCATTTAGTTTCACTTGGTTGGTTGTATGGTTTTCAATGGAAAAATGTGTCCAAGGGTTTACTTCATAGCTCCAAATATTCATAATGATGCAAATCTGACCATCACCATAATTCATCATGTGCTCACTCATTGGTCTGGAAATATTCCTCAAGTTCTCTATCTACAGTTGGACAACACTAGTCGTGAAAATAAAAATCAAATTGTGTTTGGATATCTAAGCATGCTTGTTGAAATGGGAATCTTTCAAAAGGTGAAAGTTGGTTTCCTTCTTGTTGGACACACTCATTATCATATTAATCAACTGCTTAGTCGTTTTTCAGTAACATTGAAGAGGGAAAATGTTGGAAGTCTACCATCATTGATTGAATGTATTAAGAAAGCATACATTATGGAGCCTGCTTTTCATATATTAGAAGAAATTGTTGACATGTGAAGATTTATTCATGGATCGCATCGTGAAGAAAAATGTATTGAGCAACTTAATGACATTAGCTTCCAACATCAATTTTGTTTCAAAAAAATTGATGGGAAAACACTTATATGGGGAAAGCAGTATTCAACTACTACAGAATGGGGGCCTTCATCAGGTTTATCATTTTTGAAGTTCATTCCAGATCGTCCAATATTTGCATCAAATTTATTATTTTTACAATTAGTTGTTGAAATCCATAATGCACGGAGGTGTAATAGAGATGTAGATTATTTTGAATGCCTGGAAGAAATTAAAAAGTCCATTAAGGATACATATGAGTACTTTGATGTTGCTGATTCTTTTTGGTGGGAGTCTTTTTTCAATAGTCAAAGTGACATAATTTCAAGCTCAACAAATGAAGATACAATGTTGATGACTCCATTTCATTGTCCACAAAATATGCCAAACGAATCTGAAGAAACAAACATTGTTGAAGTTCAACAAGAATCTCAAGGTGCTATTGCGTTTACATAAGCAGAGGAAAGAGAAATGTATACTGGTTCGCAAAGGTCACGTGCACAACATGAAGCCATAAAAGACCTTTACATGGGCTCAGTACAAGATATTAAGGAGGGTATCATGATTGCAATTTTAGCGACTGAAGATCCACATGGTTATCCATTATGGATTGGAAAGGTTATAAAGATTGAGAAAGAAAATGATGTTATTGCAATTGAAGTGCATTGGTATGCAACAAGTACACACCCATTCAATGGTGTGTACAAGCCAAAGATGGTGGTTGAGAAACATGTCAATAGAAAGAGAAAAAGAAAGGATCAAAATACAACTCGTCGTCACACTGACCACTTAAAATTAGATGATGTTGACATACTTGTTTATGACTTCAACTTGACAAAGAGAGGAACTCTTCACTCCAAGACAACAACGATTATCAAGAGGTTGCTGCCACAAGAAATAAATACAAGATGAGAGTTTGTCGAACCTAGTCGTAGATCTAAAAGGCATTTGACATCTGAAATGTTGGGCATGCATGTAGACTCGGATGGTGCATTCATCGACAATAGAGAAGAGTATGGATCATCTACATCTTCATCCAATCATTCAACTGAAAATAATGTAGACTCTGATGCTATTTCAAAAACCATGAATCAATCTGAATAAGTGTATGAAACATTTTATGCATTTTTTTATCCATATGATGTTTGTATGGTAACTAGAAATGAGCATTGAACTTACATATGATCTTACATGAAGTTACGAATATTTTGTTATGTTTTATGAATGATATGTTTTTTATTATGGATAATATAATAAAATTTCTTAGCTCATATGTTTTGAATATGGATAATATAAAAATACTTTTAAGAAATTATTTATGTTTCATTCAATGTAACTTGTATTTACTTTTTTATTATTATAAGTAAAAAATTATTAAAATGTGACGTTGAATTTTTAAAGTATATTGTGATATTTTCATGGCATTATGTATTACCTTGTGCTTTGCGTGATAATAAGACTTAAAAGTAAACATTTAAGGGTTGATTTTATGATTTTGTTTACAATAATGATGAGTTCTTTTACCACATTATAAAAATGTGTCATTTTCATACCCCAATTTTAGAATGGGTGCTACTGGTAGCAATACTTTTCAATTTGATGGTTGATTTCGAGGTTTCGGTTTTAATGGTACCAAGTGATAAAAAAACGATTTCAAATGATCTCAGATTTTCAATTTGATGGTTGATTTCGAGGTTTCGGTTTTAATGGTACCAAGTGATAAAAAAACGATTTCAAATGATCTCAGATTTTAATGTTTTGAAAAGAAAAGAAAAAATTCAAAAACATCTCTTTTTTAGGTGTTGATTTTAAGGTTTTTTTGAGCTATTGTCTAAGTTTTGAAGGCCATGTTTGAAAAATGTTGTAATTTTGACCTCGTTTAAAAAATGGTGCTACCGGTAGCACCACTTTCTGATTTGGGGCTTGATTTTGATGTTTTTTTATGCAAAAGTATGGGTTTTTTGGGCCAGAGTTCTCTTTTTGAGGTCACAGTTCTCATTAAGTCGGTAACTGTGTTAATGTTGTAATGAACAATTTTGACCATTATCGATGGCTGATTTGACCACTATTTCGATGAGTATTTCAACCTAAAAACTTTCGACATGTTCATTATTGACCGAATTTTTGACATATATTGAAAATATGGGTTGAAAATTAGGTCGAAATAGGTTGAAATTTTTTGTGTAGGGAGTTTTGACCTGTATTTGAGGCATAAAAAATAATACTTTTTTGACTAGATTGGGTTGATAAGGCTTATGGTTGTAGTGTTTGGGGATCATATAGTGTAAACATGTATATGAATAACAATGTTTGTACGTAACATAACAAATGCATTATGAGACTAATAGAAACCTTGTGTTAAATTGAACCGAGAATGGTTAGATGTATACTTGATTCATGTAACTTGCTTTCATTTGCATATAAAATTGAAGAAAATAAAACTACAATTTTTTGTTTACTTTGTAGCTTCTATGACTATAAAATATCCTCTTCTCTTGTGTGTTATCCCACATTAGTTGTGAGGGTTGGTTTGCTACAACATATAATCCCCAACATACCATGATCCTTATGCCAATGGGGGCAACCACAAAGGACTGATGTCTTCTACTAACATAATGGTTGATTGGTTGTGGGGTCGGTATACTTGCTTGCTCTGTCTTCCCCTCCTCCTCCATTGGACATGTTGTGGAAACATTTAGATACAACCATCTTGTGGCATCTTGGAATAAATTCTACAAATTCTACCACTATAAAATCTCCTCTCCTCCTCCTCCTCTCCTTTTTTGAGAGGCTTTTATTAGGTTATGTAAATTTCTTGTGTCAAACACTTCCATTGGAACGATATTTGGGAAAAAGGAATGTTTTATTGCCATTGATTTAATTAAACTCAACAACCCGTTGATTTGATTACATTCAACAACCCCAAAGTTGTTAGAAAGCACTGAAACCATATTTGGGAAAAATAATGTTTTATTTATTTTTCCTTGGGAAAAAAAATCCAATCTGAACAAGTGAATGGTTGTAAGACTTGGTACCTGTAAGCGTAATTCAGTAATTAAGGAAGGTTAGATAAACTATTAAAGACAGTGTAAATGTAAAAGTAAAAAAGACAAAAGAGAAAAAAATAAATGAAAAAAGAAAAATAAATAGGAGAGAAAAGGACGAGGAATGGGAAATGAAAGGTCAGGCTTGTTGGCCTTCCCATTACCCCAACTCCCCCTGTTCGTTCCTATATTTTCACCCACTATCCTCTTGTAAGCATGTGTAGGCACCAGATATTTTTTTCCATGTTAGGAAGCAATTGCTCTTAGCAGAAGAAGGTATGCCACACTTCCTCTTGTGGAATTGTTACATGGTGGCATAACTTGTTGGGGTCACACTAAACAAGAAGATCAACATTCAACTTGGCTTCATTGACTCCTAATATGGACCATCTCCAAGTCCGAAAGAGAGATGAGAATAAATGTTGATTGCAAAGTTCAGACTTGGATATTTCTCAAAGCTGAGAATCAATGAGTAGACTTATGTATGCATTGCAGGAACACGCGAGCCAACAACCAAACCTAGAGCCATAGCTAGAACTAGACCCATGAGCCAAAACTAGAGCTAGAGTAAGAGTTGCAGCCATGAGCTTGAGCTGTAGATGAGAGCTAGAGAAACATAAAGAAGGTACATTGATCTAGGTTGTTTTCATCTAAGCTTTTGGAGACAAAAAAACCTCTCAATGGGGAGGTGTGATCTGAAATGGATACAGACAAGAATGGCTATAAGACTTAGTACCTGGAAGCATAATTTGACAATTAAGGAAGGTTAGATAAACTATTAAAGACAATGTAAATGTAAAAGTCAATAAGACAAAAGAGAAAAAAAAATGGAAAAAAAAAAAAGGAAACAAAAGGTCAGGCCTATTGGCCTTCCTATTTCCCCAACTCTCCCTATTTGTTCCTATACTTTCACTCTCAAAGGGTCTTTTGGCTAAGGAGAGGAGGATGCACAAAAATCCATTAGTTACATTGTAAACAAGAGATTGATGAAATAGACTAACCTACCATTTGAAGTAGGTTTTCCCATTTGGGTTTCTAGGCATCGAGGTGTTCCTCCTTTGGGTATTGTGGGAATGGCTTCTTCCTTATAAATTTGAAGAGTAAAGACTGTAGACATCTAACTGTTGGTTTCTTAGAGACAATGCTCACTCATTTCTTAGTTTAGGGCAATGTGACAATATATAAAATGTTGTTGTTTTTCTTTTTATTGTCTTATTGTCGATGTAGTAATAGGCTTCTAGAGAATTGATCCTTTCTTTATCAATTGTTGAGTTTAAAGGGAGGAAACGATTTGGTAATTGTTGGCCTCCTTTGAATATATTTATTCATATAACATTGTTGAGTACATTGTCATTGAGCCAATCAGTCCAATTCTTTGTTATTGCTGGAGCACTATATGTTTCCTCTACAAGTGGCTTGTTGAGGAAAAGATGTTGGAATGTAAAATGTGCATAAGCAACATTGCAAAATGTTAGCGTGTTGGTTATCATTTAATGGAATAGTAAACATGGTCCATTCAATATGTTGATTAAGGAAAATGGGAGTACTAGTTTGTACCATATCCATAAACAATCTTGGTAACTTGGGAAGATCTGATTCATAATTAGAACACGAATAGAGCCAAGCAGTCGTGCCCAGGATCAATTCCTAATGTCTAGTGACAACCAACACCATTCAGAAAAGGTGCCTTTATGGAATTGGTAGGGGGAATTCAAATTAATAGGTAGAGCGGCTTAGATTGACAAATACTCAACTCGGGTCCGGGTAGAAACCATCAGCTGTTAGCTCGGCCCGAGCTAAGGCCCACTGGAGAATAACGATTAGAGAACATGGCATAATATAATGAGTTTAAAACATTACAACAACTGAAATTACAAAGACACTGGGAGTGTTGGTAATTGGATAAAAAAATATAGTGGGATACTCCATTGTTGAGTATTGGCCTCGACACAATAAGCTAACAACACAAGCATAAAAGCTTTTGGAACTATTTGTTACACTAAGAGCAGAAGCCATAGAAGATGGAGATTCAATTACCATTGCATTGTCATTCAACTTCTTGTGTGTAGATTACACTGAGTAAGGAGTTAAATAATCAATTTGGAGCAGAGGTTACACACAGAACATAAGCCTTGTAGCCTGTTAAGTACCAAATACTTGAATATAAAATATCACAATAGATCTAAAGACATCTGAATACAATCACCACACAAGATGTATATAGAAAACCACCATTTTATTATTATCAAACCCTTGAGGTAGGGCAACACCATACAATGGATCCTATTATGGAAGGGATTCTCTCCTGTTCACTTGCCTCTTCGAGGGGGCATCCTCCTATTGAGCTACAACTCCAAATACAATACTTCTCTTCATGTCCCATTACATTGCTTGAACACCTTTATATAGTGCTACCATCACCTAAGAACATTATAGAGGAAGAATCTTCTAGAAGTAGAACCTTCTAAGAAGTCCTCTTACATTTATTATATCTAACTACTCATTTATTATATCTAACTGCCATAATGGGTCTTATTTAATAATATAGTGGACCTAGTCCACCTTACATTGAATGACCTCCACTATTATCACTATGGGCCCTCTGGGCCCCCACTGCTACTTCTCTAGCTACCTAACATTCCATCCCCCTTATGAAAGCGTTGTCCTCAACGCTTGATGTACAACCATATACCAGGGTCCCATGGATAATTGTGGACCATAATGTTGAAGAAGACTCGAGAACCAAGGTCCCATGTAGAAAGGAAAGCCACCATGCTGAAGTAGTCCAACCGCCATTGTAAACCCAAGTCCCATGTCCAAGTGTTCACGTGAACTCCACGTGGAAGATTTTGGAACCCAATAACCAACTCAAAATGATGCTCCAAAGACTGACACTTGTCATGTGGATCCAAATAAGAAGATCCATCCACATAGTGGAAAAGAGTCATAGCAGAATCTGGAAGTAATAATACCACTGTAGAATATGCAGGATGGACATTGATAATAATCATTGGCTCTCGATTTGTCACATTGATGTTATCTTCAGAAGGTGGGTTAGAGTCACCAAATAAAATATAAAAGTGGTTGTCATCCCATAAATGACAACTATCCATATACCAATCATCACAATCGGCCTCAAAATCATACAAAGCATATATTTCTTGATTATATTCATCCCTGAGGTTTGCCATAAGAAATCTCTCATGCATGCTATCCAATGAATCTTGAACTACGAAAACTATCATTGAGACTGTCTGTGAGGCCATTTGTGAGTCCATCTACAAAGTCATCAAATTTGTCATTCAATGTGTCAAACAAGTGGGCTTTGAATGCTTCAGTAATATGTAGAATTTCTTTGAGGGTTTGAGAAGAAATAGCCATCTAAGCACCCTATGAAAAGTTATGAGCTATACAGTCCCGCCGCCGTCACGAAAAAACCCAAAAAATAGAACAATAAGTTACGACAGAAAATCACGGTTTTTTCCGGAAAAACCCTGAAAAACTGTTGAATTTAAAATGCTCATAACTTCACTTCCCGGACTCCGTTTCGGCTGATTTTATTTTTTGAAATTGGGTATTTTTCCGAGAGGAATTCAAATACCCAATTTGTTTTTCCAAATTCAGCTCGCAAAGCTTCATATATGAACATGAAGTGCGCCACCCCCTTTTTTTTTCCCTAGAAAATTTCTGTAAAAAGAGCAAAACTTTATTCCCTTCTTTGGCCAAGGAAAGTGATCTGATACCACTTGTTATGAACCTGAATAGATCTACAAATATAATCAACAAAAATACTGAATACACAATAGATCCACAAAGCAAGATAGAAGAAACCACACTTTATTATTATCAAACCCTTGAGGTAGGGCAACACAATACAATGGATCCTATTATGGAAGGGATCCTCCCCTGTTCACTTGCCCCTTCGAGGGGGTTATCCTCCTATTGAGCTACAACTCACAGCACAATAATTCTCTTCATGTCCCATTACATTGCTTGAACACCTTTATATAGTGCTACCATCACTTAAGCACATTCTAGAGGAAGAATCTTCTAGAAGTAAAACCTTCAAAGAAGTCCTCTTACATTTATTATATCTAACCACTCATTTATTATATCTAACTACCATAGTGGGTCTTATTTAATAATATAGTGGACTTAGTCCACCTTACATTGAATGGCCTCCACTATTATCACTATGGGCCCTCTGGGCCCCCACTGCTACCTCTATAGCTACCTAACATAGCTATTTTGAGAAATGCGATATCTAGATTGAGAACATAGGTTATAAGTTAATTTCCATAGAGGATATGTGTTGGTGAAGTGAGAGGGCTATAAGTCCCTCGTTTACATACCAAAATCATAACTTCTATTTGAGTTGATTTTTTTTTCCAATTTACATATGCTAAGATAATTCATAAGAATCATGTAACTTTTGTTTATTCCACTCCTAAAAAATGAGACCCTAAAGCTCACTTTATAGATATTTAATGGGGGGGAGGTCACGAGTTCAAGCCTGGTGTTCCTGGGGTTACGATTTAGCATCCTTACCATCCACAAAACGTGGAGAAGTATTGGTGAATTTCCCGTACCTATTTTCCCTGGTGAAAAAATCAAATTTAACAAATCCCAAATTTATAAATAATTTTTTGGATCTAAAACTTTGTTAATGTTTTAGAACATTCCCTATATATATTTTGAATATTAACTTTACTCATTAAAAAATTAACATAATTTTAAATCCAAAAATTCAATGACAAATTTTGAAAATCTACATACTCATAAACTCTAAAATTCTCTACAATCATGAAAATAACAAATTTTGAAAATCTACATACTCATAAACTCTAAATTGTTAGAAAGCATTAAAATTATATTTGAACAATAACACAAAAATAGTTAAAAAGCACTACTTCATAGTTTCTTTAAAAAGTTCATTATTTTATATTAAAAAATGTTTTCCCCATTTAAAAACGAAAAAATATATCACATGTATAAAAATATTTAACACTCAATTGTTAAAAACATAACATTAAAAAATTATTATAAATTCATATTAACTTCCCATCTTAAAAAAAAAACATAAAAATTAACATAAATTTACCTGCTAATCTTTTAAACCCAAAATGTTAAAATAAAAAATTCTTAAAATTAAAATGAAAATGGATATTGTACTATATTCTTTAACACCCTCGCTTGTCATCGTCAACTTTGTTATTTAATAGTTTATTCCTGCTGCCCTTGACATCTAATCTGTGAGGAGGTTTGAGGTTGTGGTGGGTGTTGCATTGACAAGGGGAAGAGGAAGAGGAAGAGGAAGGGCACCAGGGTCGTGAGATTGCATCAGGAGGTTACCATGGTAAGTTAGTACTTATCTTATCAGCTCCTTCATTTTCTTTCTCTGCATCACGCGTTTGGCAAAATGAAGTCGGTTCCATTAGGAACGGAACGCCCTTTCAGTCTGGCCTTGTTACATTTGTTTCTCCAGCACTCTGTAGTTTTTTTGGGTCGCTTATATTTCCCAAGTGGTGGCTAGGGTGCCATCTTGAACTAGGGCTGCCATTGCATTGTTGTTTTTTAAATCAATGCTTATTTCTACTAATTGATAAGTGGATTCATGGTGGATACTGCAGCCTTTCAGTCGTTTTATCGAGATTGGGCGTGTAGCCCTCATTAACTATGGTCCCGACTATGGGAAGCTTGTCGTGATTGTCGATGTTGTCGACCAGAACCGTGTATGTAGCCTTTCTCTCTTCTCCCTTTTTGGTCTTCTGCTCACATTGTAATTCTGTTTGCCCAATGTTATTTTCAGTTAAATTTCCAACAGACCCTGCTTTAATTCGACAAAATTATCAACTATCAAGACAGATCAGTACACGATCTGTTGATGCGAGGCGCATCTCCCCAGCTGGGTATTTTATAATGTTCCTGAAAATAACACGAGCTGA
>JASDQU010101680.1:121533-156601 GCA_032191745.1 Picea mariana
CATAGGCTAAAAGCAATCGGATTGCTTCCATTCTGGCAACTGGAGCAAATGTCCCTTCAAAGTCAATTCCTTCAATCTGTGCGTATCCTTTACATACCAATCTAGCTTTGTTCCTTGTAACTTGTCCATCTTCATTTAATTTATTCCTGAAAACCCATTTTGTGTCGATCACATTCTTATTCTTTGCTCTTGGAACCAGCTCCCAAGTGTCATTTTTCTCTATTTGATCCAATTCTTCATTCATGGCCTTATTCAAAAATTCATCCTTGTTGGATTCTTCAAAACAGTTTGGTTCAATTGTATATAAGAGTGCTAGGTGTGTTTGTTCTGGTGAACGGATTTTTCTTCTAGTCTCAACTCTTGCATGTCTGTTTCCAATAATCTGATCTGAAGGATGATTCTTCTATACTCATTTGCTAGGTGTTTTTGGAGATACTTGTTGAACTTTCTCTTCTATTTCTATCGAATACTCTTCATCTTCCTCTTCTACTTCGTCTTCTGCTTCTTCTTCTTCGAAAAGTTGTTCCATTGATTTTTTTTCTTCTTCCTTTGATTATGGTCTGCATGTTTTATCAATTGTTACATTGATGCTTTCCACAACTTTGTTCAATCTTAGATTGTAACACTTGTATTCTTTCCTTGTACTGAGTAACCAACAAGTACTCCTTCGTCCACACGAGAGTCAAACTTTCCCATTTTGCCATCTTCTCTTTTGATGTAGCATTTGCTTCCAAAAACTCTGAAGTGCTTCACATTTGTTGTTCTTCCTTTCCATAACTCGTAGGGAGTTTTATCAGTGTTGTTTATGAGCATTACTCAGTTTTGAATGTGAACTGTTGTATGCACTACTTGTGTCCAAAATATATCTGTCAATTTGGAATCCATTAGCATTGTTCTAGCCATTTCATGTATTGTCCTGTTCTTTCTTTCAACAATTCCATTCTGTTGAGGTGTCCTAGCAACGGAGAATTGTCTTTTTATTCCATGACTGTTGAAGTAATCCATAAATTCCTTTGCAGTGAACTCTCCTCCATTATCAGATCTCAAGCATTTGATTTTTGTATCCATCTCATTTTCAACCATTTCCTTATAGATCTTGAAGTTTTCAAAAGCTTCTGACTTGTTCTTGAGAAAGCAAACTGTAGTCATTCTTGTATAATCATCAACTAATAACATAAAGTATCTCTCACCTTTTAAGCCCTTTGTTGTAGTTGGTCCAACTAGATCAGTATGCACAATTTCTAGTGGTCTTGTTGTTGAATATTCCTTTGATTTGAACCTGGTATTTGTTTTCTTTCCTTGTTGACAATGCTTGCATAAAGTGTTGGTTGGTTTCGTGATCTGGGGCATTTATCTGACTGCTTATCTTTTGTTGACTTTGACAAGGTNTGGTTTCGTGATCTGGAGCATTTCTCTGACTGCTTCTCTTTTGTTGACTTTGACAAGGTTATCAAAATGCATGTGATCCATTCTTTTGTGCCATAGCCAAATTTCATCTTCCTTTCCTAGACAACACTTTTCATTTCCAATTTCACTTAACACATATATGTTGTTTGAAGTTCTTGCAGTTGTACCGACCAATTTCCCTGATCCTTCTCTTCTTATCTCACACTTTTGTGAATAGAAAGTAACTTTATGATCTTGGCCACACATTTGACTCACACTTACAAGATTATGTTTCATATCTTCAACCAGTAGAACATTTTGTGCCTTTTTATTCTTGTTCCCAATTCAGACTGTGCCTTCTCCAATGATTTTGGTTGAATTATCATTTCCAAAGAAGATTGATCCATTTCTTTCCTTTCGCAATCTAAGAAATTTGTCTCTATCACCTGCCATGTGTTTTGAACACCCATTGTCAACATACCAATCGTGTTTCTTCTGCTTAGATTGTAGAGCGACTGTGCATTATTCATTGATATATTGATCTTGCTTTCTTATCCATGTCATTTTCTGAGGTTCTTGTCTATCACTGATGTTATTTTTTTGAGGTTCTTTAGGAGGGACTGTCATTCTGCAATTTTTGGCCACGTATCCAAAATTGTTACAATTGTAACATTCCACTTCAGTGCTGAAAGATTCAAACCTATTGTAACTTCTTCTTTGTGTTTCACTAGGTCTTCTTGAGTAACTCCTTTGTGTATGAATCTCAAAGTTGTTATTGTTCATGTTGTTAGCTCTTCAATTCACAGCTTTATGTCCAAAATTATTGCATGCATAACATAAACCAAAAAATATAGTTTGATACCTGGGAGTTGAATATCTTCTGAAAGAAGGTGCTCTTATGAATCCTTCTTCTTCTTGAGTCCTATATGTTTGTTGTTGATTCTGAAATCTAAATCTTCTCGGTGGAGAAGTGTCCCTATAATCTTCCTTGTACATCTTCCTATCCCCTTTGATTGTTTCTGCATAGCTTTTTGGATTTGTTTCTTGCTCTGTTGTTTTGGCGCTTGATCCATTTTCTGTCTGATTGTATCCAAGTCCAGACTTTTCAAGATGAGATTTTTTACTGATGATAATGTCATCCAAAACTTTTGAGCTATTCTGCATATTTTTATTTTGAATATCCTTTCTTAGTGTGACAATATCTGCTTCCAAGTTTCCAATGATCTTGTCCTTTTCTTCTAGTTGTTCTTTGAGTGCTTCTTCAATTCTTTTATCTTCTTCTATTTGAACCTTCAATCTTGTGATCATTTGTTCTAGTTCTCGAGTGTCCTTTTTCTTGTCTAGTTCTTCTTGTAGTTTCTTGTTTTTCTTCTTTTTTCTTCTAATAACTTCTATGGCACACATTAAGTCTTCTCAATAGTCAACTTCTGCCTCTTCAATTTTGTCTTCGACTTCTTCATATCCTTCTTCGTCTTTGTCATAATCTTTTACTGCCATGAATATAACTCTTCCTATCTCACTGTCACTGATTTCATCTTCATCTGATGATGAGATGTCTTCTTTGATGCATAAACTTTTCTTGAAATCTTTCTTTGTAGTTCTTTTTCCTTTATATGTGTGTTTTCCTTTTGAGTAACCTTCATCATTTCTCTTTTTCTTATGAGATTTGTTAGCAAAATGACCAATACCATCACAATTAAAACAAATTAAAGGAATCTTACCTCTATACCTACCATTGGTTCCCTTGTTCAGTCTTTTGATGAAGTTGGTCACTTCTTCACCATCTTTCGAGACGTCCATGTTGCTGCTATATTCTTCTTGTTCCTTTTTATTTTTCTTCGATCTTTTGGATGCTTTGAAGGCTGCTTCTTTTACATCTGGATTTTCTTGTTCAGTTCTCATTCCATATGTTGTGAAGATTCCATGCAGTTCGTCCATGCTTATTGAGTTCAGATCCAATATTTCTTCTAGTGTTGATATCTTAGGGTTGAATCTCATAGGAAGAGATATTAGTAGCTTTTGAACAATTACAGATTCTTCGATTTCTTCTCCCAATCCTATGATTGCATTCATTGTTTCATCAAGTCTTAAGAAGTAGGCTGCAATATTCTCATCTTCCTTCATTTTTAGTTGTTCGAACTAACCTCTGTAAGTTTGAAGTTTTGTTGCTTTGACTTTTGTATCTCCTTCATAAATATTTCAAAGCTTGTCCCAAATCTTTTTGGCAGATTTACAATCTGCAACTTTGGTGAATATTNTGCATTCATTGTTTCATCAAGTCTTAAGAAGTAGGCTGCAATATTCTCATCTTCCTTCATTTTTAGTTGTTCGAACTAACCTCTGTAAGTTTGAAGTTTTGTTGCTTTGACTTTTGTATCTCCTTCGTAAATATTTCAAAGCTTGTCCCAAATCTTTTTGGCAGATTTACAATCTGCAACTTTGGTGAATATTGTTTCACTGAGACCATTCAAAAGTACATTTGTAGCTTTGGAATTATCCTGACCAAGTTTCACTGCTTTGTCATTTGTTGGTGGAACTGTTGGTACTGTGTATCCTTCTACAATTGATTGCCAAATTTCAAACCCATGTGCTTGTATATATGTCTTCATCCTTATGTTCCAAAAAGAATACTTTTTTCCATCAAAGTGTGGTATTCCATTTTTATATGAGTTGGTACTCTCCATGATCTACCTTTCACTGGTTAAAATGATTTCTGAAGGAACTTTCTCTGATACCAATTGTTGGATTACTTAGAGGGGGCGTTAATCAGTAATAGCATAATTATAATCATTTTTCTCCAAATAATCCACATGTTATATCAATGTAGAATTATTATCCAATAATGAGCAACAAGAAATGAACAATCACACACATACACAGTACACCAGTGTTTTACGTGGAAACCCAAATCAGGAGAAAACCACGGAATGCTTTATCTTATACGTCTTGAAGAATTACATTCATTGGAAGCACCAACTTCCTTTGTTTTCCAGCTGCAACTGGAAGGAGGCTCCAACCACCTAATTTCTTAGGCTACAATCTGAGGGAAGCTCCAACTTCCCAATTCTCTAGCTACAACCAGAAAGAGGCTGCAACCCCCTATGTTCTTCGGCTACAACCGGAAGGTGGCTACAACCACCTGCCCTTGCCCCGTACAACTACCCTGAAGTATAAGTAGAATGATGGAACCATTGTCACACTATCACTGTGAGATATACCACTATAAACATGTACCAATAAACTTGAACCATGCATCAACCTGTACCTCAACCTGTAATCAACATGTATCATAAACAAGTGCATCATCCATGCACCAACCTGTACCAAACAACCTGTAATCAACATGTACCATAAACAAGTGAAACCAACCATGTACCAAGTATGTACCAATCATGTGTCAAGTACTCATCAACTATGACTCATCAATATGTACCAACATCATCAACTATACACCTCATGTATGTGTCAACTCATCAACTAATTGTCTTAACCATGTACCCAACTTGTACCTCAACCAAAAGCCCTCATCAATTTCATCATCCAAATATGATTTGTAACTCTGTAATATATCCGGTGTATATGATCACATACCCTCAAACCTTCCTTAACTTTAACAACAAGAGACTAGCATTTTCATCAAACGTTTCTTTAGTCTCACAAGACTAGTTTTGGATTAGTCAACAACCCTAACTTGAAATAATCATAACTTTGTACATGTAATGAATAAATATATGAAACTGATACACAATGTTCTTTAGTGTGTTTTTTATAATTCCTCCAGGTTTCACTACTTGGAACCTCTCGGAAAAGGATTTATGGGAAAAATGGCACACCTTGCTGAATTATGGATTATTCTAGAGAGCGACCTTGTAGAGTGTGCCCCGCACGTAATATTTGTTGAATTGATATGAAATTGTTACACAGAATAATAATTCCTTTAATATAACCAACACATTTGGGCTTACTGAATTTGAATTTTTTATGAAGAAGTTATGACGTTTTTACCCAAAACACATGTTTTTGAATAGTTTCAGGACTAGCCACAAACCCTATTTTCCACGTACTGTAACTCCAAAAATAAAACGACCCACAAGCTGAAATTTTTACCACATATACTTGGATATGTTTCCTTAATGGCACAGAAATTTCACTATCTGAATCATTCTAGAAAACAAGTTATTGCGAAAATGGTGAGATGACCTGAAAAAAACATACCTTAGAAAGCATTATCAAAAGAATTTATCCTTCCTTGAATTCCGACCTTCTTTTCTTCACTTTACTAAGAAATTAGGCTTAGATATCCTTTGGTTACCTCAAACACCTATAGGTATTCAATATGTTCAAGTGTGTCTTAAATGAGAGAGCCTTGCCTCTTATTTATACTCACCAAGTAGCTTCCTTAAAAACATCTTCTAGGTCACTTTGCCCACTTTCATTATTTTAGGGTTAACCCACTTCTAATTTCTCCATTAAATTTATTATTGAATTAATTTATTTTGTATTCAATTTGAATTATAGTACACTCATTACTTTACTTTATTATTTACCTTTTAAAATATCTTAAACCACTTTGACCTTTTGGGGCTTCTAGATGACATATGAGGGTCCTCCAACTTCATAAGGCCATAACTCTCAAATCATGAGGAGTTATGTGGTGTTCCACATACCACCAGAAATGGAATGACATGTATTGTCCATATAGAATAGTATTACCTGAAAATATATCAAAACACATATTGTTATCCATCAAACAAACTTGGGTCCATTACCCAAACCTGGGTTCTCCAACTTCTCATGGCCATAACTACGATTGTTATGTGGATATCTATGATTGTTGTAACAGGGACCCACGGATGCTCAAAATAACTTTGAAGAAACAAAAAATAATTTTCTTTTGTTGAATTTTTGAGCAGGATGTTTATTCATTGGAGGGAGCGCGAGCAAGAAGAGATTGATAATGTTGTGATTAATGATGACGACACCAAAGAAGCTCTTTGATAGTGTGGAATGTATAAGTTTTTCCAAACAAGTGAAATGCAATCTCAAAGGAGATTGTTCAATCTCCTCATTGATTACTGGAATCCAGATGTCGAGGCATTTATGCTTGGTGGGAAGTCTCTAACCATCAATGTTGAAGACATCTACTTCATCACCAAATTATCCCGTAGAGGGGAAGTACACAACTTCACAACCTGTAGGGGAGGTGGTCGAACTATCAATGACTACATAAATGAATACTGTGAGGATGGCATGGAGAAAACGGGCTCTCAATTGCCTATCAAATATATAACCAGCCTGAGTCTAAAGGTAATATTGTCTACTATGGTGTGCATTGTGGGGTATACATCCTTTCACGTGGCCTCTCGGTCACAAATGCAGCATGGGGTTGATTTCTTGAGACCCACGATGTTTGACTAGAGAACCACCTTTATTACTTGCATGAAGACTTAGTTGACTAATTGCAAGTTACGAAAGGGAATGAACTTTGGTTTCAACAACATTCTCTGCACATTCTTTTTCAAGAGGGTGCCAAGTATGAGCCCAAAGAATTATGTTAGTGGAAACTTACAACCATGGTTCGCTATGGTACGATGCACTGAGCTTTTGGATCTCCTAGGAGGAGGACAATTGTTCAATCCTTATGATGATAACTTCTTCACTTTGTGGGAACATCAGGTACCCTTTATGAAGGATTATATGTATATCGGAATCGACTTTTTTGGAAATCCTGATGTCATCATTCCTCTCGAAGATGAGCTTCAAGGCACAGGTAACCCTTTTTTGTTTTTGGATTATATATTATATATACAGAGAAAAGGAAGAAAACCTTGTCTTTTTGGTGAGATCCATAATATTAACATGTTTTCCTCAAATGTGCAGATAGAGCACCAACGAGACCATTCGACGTTCCATGACATAATTTTCAAAGGAGAGACGAAGCAGGGCCTAGCGATAATGCAGCAAGGACCTTATGGTGCGTCAGCAGAATCCTGGAGGCATTGACACGCTCCATCCCATTGACCAATATAGATGGCATGCCAATAGGGATGCAACATCATACTCTAGGAGTACCCCAGACATGGGTTTTTCTATTCGTAATTTAGCGAATGCCGTGGTTTTCTATGACAAAATTCACCAGCCTCAGGCCTAGACTGTTACGTGCCGAGAGCACCATTTTGTACTTATCGACATTTGGGGCTAGTGGCCAACATTTTGTACTATGGACCTCTTTTGGACATGTATATATTGTTGGAGTTACTTCACACACACCTAGGATTTATTTTTCCTAAGGTTATTTCTTGTTTATTAGTCATAATTAGTCATTATCTAGTCTCCTATATTTTAGGGGAGAATATTCCACCTAGAGAATATTCTCTTTCAGTTGACACTTCAGTTTGACTATTTGAGTTGAGTTTAGATGTTGCATCGGTTTTGTCACCATGCAACATTGGGATCATCACCATGCTAATGCGCACTTGCCTTGCGATCATCACTAGATTGGTGCATTACCCTTGATTCCTTTATCTACTCCTCACTATTCTCTTGTAACTGCCTGAGAGACTAGACTAGGTGGAATTTTACTCTTGTAACTGCCTGAGAGACTAGACTAGGTGGAATTTTACTCTTGTAACTGCTGGTGTGTGTCCATATCAATATAGACCACCACTATGGTTCATTAGTTACTCATGTATCCTATATCTATTGTAAATTATTCACTCTTTGAGTGTGAAATACAGTTAATGAGAATTCTTCCATTCTTTCTCTCCTTCTTCTTCTTTCTCCAATTATCTCTGCAAATGTGTGTATTATTTTTTAGCTAGATCTATTTTGTGCAGGTTCAACACATTTACATATATATATCTATCTTTTTTAGCGTCATTTTTATATTTTACTTACAAATGATAAATATTTACATGTGTAAAAGTGTGTGCTTGTGTTATGAATTGGACAAATGCCAATCTAAAATGTAATTAGCATATGCATCAGTTACTAGATTATCGCGCCTAGGAACATGTTGATAAGTAATAAACTCAAATGATTGTTCTAGAATATGTACCATAAGAAATCGACATAACAAGATTAGATCGTGAATACAATATAAACCATTCAATTGCGACACAACCAACTGAGAATCCAAGAACACATGAAGGCGTTGAATTCCCTGTGACAGAGCATCTCGCAAAAGTTTGATGATGATGTTATATTCAACAACATTATTTGCAGTTTCTCCAAGACAAATACCTCCAGCATATACTAGTTGGTTTGTGGGTGAATAAAACACCCAGGTAGCTGAAGACAAGTTTTGAGTGTGACGACTAGCACCGTCTGCGAATATAATATAGAGTGATGACTCCCCTAGCATCTCCCACACAGTAGAATCACATTAGTAAAAAAACACATGGAAAATGAATAAACCTATACAAACCTGTTGCGCCCACACAACAACCTCCCAATTTTCTTTTCTTAGCCTCTATCCAAGACAAGAAATTGGCCCCCCCTTCAATTCTTCCAACTAGAACCCTCGCACTCTCTCCCTCGTGAAAATAGATATGCCCAATTTCTCCTCACCCTACGCCCAGTTCCTCCTCATATCACTTCTACTCTACAATCCACACGTTTTCAAGTTCCCTCTTCTTGCGTTGACACATAGTGCATTGAATCACACACCCTTTATTTCACCTTTACATTGGTGTGCCAGTGATTCCTTCACCAATTCATAAGCCACCTCCCTTTAAACTTGGCTAACGTGCCATTTCACCTCAACTAAACTTCACTTATTTGTTTCTTCCTCACCTACAAATTATGTGTGATCAATGCCAACACATCGATAATCTTTGTGTCGTCATCATCACTGCACACACTCCTTTCACCCACTGACTTTCTTCCACTTTTGTCGATGCATCGCATATCAAAAAAACTCCCTCCCTTTTTCTTCATTACATTGCTTATTGACAAGATTCACCTCTTCTTCCTGACAAGCTACCCATTGACAAGATTCCCTCTCTTGTCACAAATGTGTCATTGGAAGGATGTCGACCCCTCATCGTTGTCGAGAACATCGAAGAAAATCCACTTCCTCTCGCCAACTCTGATAAGGTCAACATAGCCCACTTTTTCCTTGAGGCTTATCTAGTCCCCCTCCCAGCTCATAACTCTTCTTACTGCATCCTCCATTCAATCCCCTAAACATTTTCCAATTATTGACTAAACTTTCCATGGCTATTTAGATCGTTGGTCAGTGATTGTGTATTGTTCCTAACCCGCTCCATATTGAAGTCATAACCAAACCGATCTGTATTTCCATCATCTTGCATTTACGTACAATGTCATCTTTTTTATTTTTGCCTCTTGATTTTATGACTAACCATGGGCATGGAAGCATTGTATATCATTATATAGGTTAATTAAAGCATATATAGGTCTCGCGCTAGCTCGAAAATGAATCCTAAAGAAAAATATGTCACCTCGGCTCCAAAACCATGTTAAGCACCTCAAATGTCAATTGGTCGTTTATAATTATATGCTATTAACACATCACCTCAGCTTCAATGGATGAAATAAGAGCCTATATAACATAGATGGCATGGGAACTTATGGAATCAAACTCTAGCGAAGCAATAGCAAGGACAGGATCCAAAATTTCATCTAAAAATGTTCTTGGTCACAATTTTGGGTACTGGCCAAAGTGGATTTGTCACTCCTTAAACAAACTAGTTGTATGGATTACGCGATTAATATTCCAACGCAACTGATAGAATCGAAATATGAGGTTCGAAAGTGTCTAAATGATCACCAAGGATTTCCTACCAAGTAAGCCTCAATAACCACAACCATCATTTAAAAATGGATTCCTTCAACTTCTTGAATAAAAGGTTCAATGATCGCAATAGAAGCATCTCTCTATTCTCTTTGTATTGCAAAAAATGACACGTCAATCAGATGTCATGTGAGAGAGTTATGGTCTTTCTAACTCAATCTCTTGTTGTTTCTTGTTGGTGAAGGGACACTTAAAAAAATTTCCAATTTTATCTTCCAAAAGAAAAGGAAAAGTTTTTAAAATCCTTCGATAGTTTTTTATTTATGATTTGAATCCATCAGAGGATTTGGTTCAAACTCTTCCGATAGGTGTCAGAGGAGTTAGTTCAAATCCCTCAGAAACATATCAGAGGAGTTAGTTCAAACTCCTCCAATATGTGTCAGAGGAGTTAGTTAAAACTCCTCCGAAAAATATTGGAGGAGTTAGTTTAAACTCCTCTGATGTGTGTTAGAAGAGTTAATTTGAATCCCTCCAATACATGTCGGAGGACTTAGTTCAAACTCCTCCAATGGAAAGTTGGAGGAGTTAGTATTAACTCCTTCGATGGCAAGTCGGAGGAGTTAGTATTAACTCCTTCGATAGCAGGTTGGAGGAGTTAGTATTAAATCCTCTGATGGCAAGTCGAAGGATTTAGTACTAACTCCTCTGATAGCAGGTCAGAGGAGTTAGTATTAACTCCTTTGATACAAATCAGAGGAGTTAGTACTAACTCGTATGAAACTAAAAACATCATCTCTCATAAAACATCCATAACTTTTGACCCAGGTGTACGTTTTACACATTCATTATACTGTTGGAAAGGTATTTCCAAGATCTACAAATTCATAGTTATATGATTTGAGAAATTATTAACTTATGATATACTTATTTTTATATTAATATATAGTACATTATTGGCAACCCCAAAAACCGTAGCACCTCAATCATGAGTGGATGAATCATGGATTGAATCCAGGGAAGCTTACTTGATATTTCAATTATTTAATTCCTCATTTATATGCATTCTAATGATTAGTCTTGACTGTTTATTTGGATTTACTCTCATCTATTGTATGTTGAATGGTGTTAGGTATCGAGCGAAGGAGGGTCACGCTCAGCATTCTCCCGATGAAATCTATATTTAAAGACGACGAAGGAGCAATAGAGAAAGATGTAGCAGTGATAGAGGAGCAGCAAAGAAAATATGAGGCAAATGGATGAAGAAGAGATCTAGAAACTCCATGACAATCAATTGTGGAACTCGGATGATGACGATGCTACCATGCCCAAGGCGAGTCTTCATGATGTGCAAGGAACATATGGCCAAAATCCATGACAGTCCACTAGTGCTAGGAGAAAAATTTGAAATGTAACCATTGTCCCTATTACTCATCATCACAGAGAGGATGAGGACAAACGTTGGAAGATGAAAGGTCACAGAAGGAGACGAAAGGCCAAAAGTCTTATTGAACCTCAATAAATACTAGAATAGAACCGAAAGAAAGGGATTTTGGCTCTTCAAACATTGTACACTTCTAAACTACTTTAGGAATACAGTGTCAACTAAAATTGGAGAGTTGTCCTTAGAGTTTTTCATGTACTATTGTTGAAATTGTTAATATGGAGAAGCCCTCAGGGCCAACTTTTGATAGAGAGAAAGATTTGCATGTGTTGTTGTTTTGCCACGAACTATTTCAAGAAAAATGTTTGTTGTTCACATGGGATGTAAGAGCATGTTTGTTTATGGAATATTTTGATGCAATATATGTTTTCTTTCACTTTTGTTACTCTTTCTTATATTACATGTCCTGAGCGAATGAGTTGTCAATGTATGTGATATAGTGACTTAGACTATTCTGGTTATATATTCATGTGCATGTGTTATCTGACTTTATTTCTTCATTGCAACTATCTGGGTGAAGCTATTGGTAGAGTTAGTTGCATGTCACAACTCATTGACTTACATTAATTCACTCCTAGATAGGATAGGGTAGATTAGATTCTTACGTTTACATAGTCTTCATCTACATCTTTTGTTTGCATAACCATCCATCATCGGTGGACCAAGTTGTAACCGGTAGAACCAAACCAACAATGGATGCCAGGCCAGAATGTGGATGGGTTCCCTATTCAAAATGGTGAGAGGTCTAATTGGGACTTCTTACCGGGGAGAACCCCTTACTGTTGTCGGGAAAATTCAGACATGTCAACAGAATTGGTGCTCTAAGGAGGGTCAGACGATAAGCCTACCCATGTGGAGTCATTTCACTTAAATTTTAACCAGGCCATGGATCCTCTCTGTATCTTTGTATGGGATGACCCTTTAAGTCTTCCAAGACCCACTGAAGGCATTCTAGTTAAGACATTCAATCTCTTGTCAAACCCAAAATTCGATGGTGAAGGGCATGTCTCTGCATTCATGCATCTCAATCATTTTGACATCACTCGACGAAATATTAAGATTGTTCATGACAATGAAATATGTTGACTATTCATCCTCACATTCGAAGGGCAAATTAAAACTTGGTTTAGGACCTTGCCAGCAAAATAGATTCATATCTGGAAACAATTTATGGAAGTATTTATCATTGCTCATGAAGATTACATTTATGATTAACTCTTTAATGAACTGGCACAAATCCGTAGGCTCGAGAATGAATCTAAGAATGATTTATTTTGAATATTCATGCATATTTACTGTAGATTTCCTTAAAATTACGAACCCTCTGGCCAAGAAATATTCAAGTGGTTTTCATATCTCATATATATTTATGAAGTGTGAGATCTAAATTATAAAACCATCTCTCATTCACAAGAATTGGATGTGATCACAAAAGAAAGGGAGTACATGATCTCTGGCCAGTACTCTAGTACAATTGTAGGGTAATCCTTATCAGAAATATTAGACCCTTTAGTCGTGGAATGTGAACCATGTATCATCTCCTCTTCAGAAAATTGTGAGTCTCTATTGGTCTGTGTCAAATTCCCCATTGAAGGAATCCCCTCATCATCGGAATTTGAAGATCTTCATACACTCTATACAAATTTGTTTGATGATAATAACTCGTATGAGCACCAACCTGTGTATCATCCAATGTTGCCTTCCCATTCTTCTTTCAATGATAAAGCACTGAATGATAAATTAGAATGAGAAAGTCGCCCATCTTTGATTGATCAAACACTCATCTTTAATGACACTTCATCTAGATTGCATCATTTTGAAAGTCCTTCATATTAAATTTTTGGAGCATGTTGAATCGAAACTTCATCTCAACGATCCATTTTTCAATGACTACTCTTTGGTTCCATAATTGAATATAAGCATCAACCTATCACTCATTGATCCTATACAATATGAGATTTCTGACCTTCGTGAACATATGCTAAACACTGAAAATCTAAAGTATGCAGAGCACCATGAGTTTGTTGATCCTTATGAACAAATCACAACAAACGAACAACTCATCACCATGTAAAATACAAGTAACATTGAGTTGATTCAAGAACCATTTTCATCTCAATATGCTCTATAATTATATGTTACTCCCCAGGACTATATACATCACTTACCCATGGATTCTATCCCAATACTCCAACACTCCTCACATGATTTCTTTGATGTCATAGGAGAGCCTTTGGAGTTATCTTTCACTCAGTGTTTCCCTCCAACAATCAACTATCAACTCTTCCCTCAACATGCGAAGTATGTGAAATGTGGACACAGGGGGATTTGTACGGATAATGAGGCACTTTAGTTTCAAGCAATGATTATTTCAAGTTCTCATTATCTCACCTCAATGTCTGGAATGAATGTTATTACCCACTCTGAGACTCCTTCAAAGATTACATTGCATGTAAATTTTATTTGTGAGCCTCGTCGTGTATGTCACTCACTTTCTAACTCCATGCAACAGTCATATAGTGATCCTTGCAAATTTTATGACGGAATCGAATCTTGGCTGGAGGGATTCTACATGTCCACATGCATCATGGACCATAATGTTTCCAAATTTAATTTGTTGGGTGGAAATTTGTGTGAGTTAATTCTTCATATCTTTCATCTATCACTGCTCCATTCTCTGCAATTGACCTTCACTGAACATGTGACCATAGATTTGGAGTTGCTTGATTGGCTTCACTAGCACTATGCTTACACCTAGCTTCCTTTCATATAGTGTAGGTTAGGTTAGGAATAATATTATCACAGTCGTCTTACTTCTGTTCTTCTAGCATAACTTAGATATTTGTTTTTATTTTCATCTGAATATCATAGGTTTAAATTTGTTTTGGGTTCTTCAATAAAGACCACCAACTATCATTATCTTAATTTGCAATTCATGGTGATCGCTTTAGTTTAATTTATTTTCCATCAAAGTTATGTTATTTTAGTGCAATACTTTCATTTTGTTTCACTGAAAGTTTGGTTCTCCCTGTGTTCTCATCCATCTTCATGAGGAAACCCTGTGCAAAATTATACTGGAAGATTTGTGTTTTTCTTTAGTAACACCCACTCTAATGTGCACAATTGAATAGTTTATTACCTTAMGATACTAAAATATGAKAATATGTTGAAAATTACTTTACAGATGAGGGAAATGCAGTTAAGGTCCTTGAAAAGGGAAACATACCAACTGTACACGTTGTTGACGATTAAAATTGCAACGAGGATTTTGCCGACAAAGTATTKCTAAAGCCTATTATTATAAAGCTAACAAGATATATAATACTAGTAGTTGGGACCCCCTTGTACACTGGGAGATCAGATCTGGTTCTTATTTCATGTTATTTTGTTGTTCAACACTGCTACAGATTTCTACATGATTGATGAGATCTTGGTTCTAATTGTGACAAATGAATGATGGATAAGGCATGTTATGTGTGTTATGTTGCTCTAGGCTCTAATTTCATATTTGTTTTTTGTTTGTTAGTTTGTCCGTGACATGTGGGACTTACATGTGGCTAAGAAACTACGACTCAGAGGCATCTAAGACGTCAAAATCACCCGGGGATTGCACCCGGCCTAAGCCACACCAACCCTTAACATAGCTGGATTTTTTATCCCCACAGGTTTCGAAACGGTGACTTTTAACAACACGGAGTACCTTAACAACACACTCTGTCACCAATTGTCCTACACCTCGGGGACAACTCTAATTTCCTGTTACAATGACCTATGTTATCCATTTTTACCCTTGCTATATGTTGTTGGATTCATTACTGTGACACCTGCACAAGAGACATGTTAGTAATAATATATAAGAGTAGTTGAAAAGAGGTAAACGAAATATAATAAAGTGAAAAAGTAAGAAACTAGACTATACTAATATGATACACTATATGCATTGGAATTAAAAGGATGATTGTTAGTCATAGCTAACGTGGTTAGAGGCTATACGATTTATTGAGTTATATGGAGATTATGTGATATGCATTATAGTAAGGTTGGCAGTGGTTAATGTGACATAGGGCGATGCTCTTGGCAATTAGTGGATCTTGGTTTGGATGCATGGTTTAATTGAAGGAGTTAATGGATTAGTGGGTTGGTGTGTACTAAGGAATTGAATGACTTGAGGATGGAGGCAACGTGCATTTATTGCACGTCCCTCCATACCCCTTCCACTGGTCGTCAACCTAGCTATTATTCAATTGTGTTCATTGTGGTTAAGATCTGATTTTCAAGCAAAGGAAGAACTGTTCGACCAAGCTCGCGTTTTTAAGATTTTTTTGGTTACATGTATGTCTTTTCGCCATCCATGAACCCACTCTGGTTATGAAATATATATTGTCTTAGTGATGTATGGGTCTGTACTTTCCTTAATTCTGGCAACTGTGTAAAATTGTGATATTTTTCTGGAATGGATGGTTGGTGTGGTTTCATTGCAATAATGTTTGAAGTTACAATTTCATTGATCATTCTGAGTTTAGAAGGCATGAAGGCTCTTTGTCATCCTTATTGGTCTTGGTTGAAGGGTTTTCATTCGCTCCAGATTGGTTGGTTGTCTCCACGCTTTCTTATCACCATACCCATGCATTTGTTGTTATGGGGTTTGTTGGGTTTGAAACACCTTGTGTCACTCTGTATTGTTCACTTGGGTATGGGTTCGTTCATGTTACGGGTGTCTGCGCAAGGGTTTATGATAGTCATTATGCCAAAGGTCTTGCTTAAGGTTGATTGCTATTTCTTGGCTCTATTTTATCTCAGCATTCTTCAGTTGATTGGGAAACCCACGAGGGTTATACCCTGCATGTTCTAAGTATTGTTACAAGACCAAAATGAAGCCTTGCTCCTCTATTCATAATCTCTCCTATCACAGGAATTGTCATCGTGTCTGCGAAGTTATTGGTGGTATACACTGTGTGTGCACCGTTGGTCTCAGAGGTTCTCACCCAATGTTGGGGGGTCGACTCTAGTCTCCCTGTATTGGTCCACAGAGAAAACCCTTGACTTCTCAACCCTAGTTTTTGATAGAGGGAACCATTATGTCTGGTCGAGTATGTTTTTTATTGTTATGAGTTGGTGGTGCATCGTTGATAGTATTCTATCATTGGCTCATCTTTGTTGATTATGTTGACAGTGGTTTTGGTTATTGGTTTTTAGTCACTACAATTGGTCATTACAACAGTCAAATTGATAAGCTCAGCATGGTAAATTGGTTTATTGGAGAAATGCGATTGCACGGTCGTTGTCTTTTACATTGCGATTATTGAATTATTAACCTAGCATTAGTATTAATTGATTAAGTCACAACAATGCTTTGTATGTAATGTGTGGGTATGTGTGGCCTTCCTACATCATGTTAGGTTGAGTTGATGATTGTTGTGACTGTGGGTTTTTAATTTCTATGGGAGTGTTTCAATCGTGGTAATTATGGCATGGCCATCCACTGTATATGCCATGGATATTATTGATTGCACCATCAGAGATGGTCACAGATTTTTAAACAATATGGTTTTGTTGCAAATTTGATCAATTTATGAGTTGAGATCGGGCTTACTGTTGCTACCTCGTTGTATTGATTGATAGCCCGACATTGTGGATGTTTAGATTCAGAGTAGTTAGACCTGTCTAGTCACATAAATACTCTGTGTTTTTTCAAATGGTCTATGTATTCCAAGCATAGTATGAGTTGAAATAGTGATTGTTGTCTATGTGTCAAGATCTTTGCAATTAAAATATTGATAGTTGTATTTGGTTGTTCGTTATGTGCGGTGATGAATATCATGCATCGTAGCAGAGATAGACACAGGTTCTATGATAGTGTAATCTCGTTACAATTTAATTATTAAATAAATTAAAAGACAAAATTGGGCACAACTTTTGAGTCTGTATTGATGATTGAAATAATTCATGGGTAGTGGTTGATGAGTTGACGTTGAACAGAGTGGAAATAAGTGACTGTGTATTCATTTGGGAATTGTTTTAAAACATTAAATGGACAATGAGAAGAAACAAAACTCTTTTATAGATTGTTGTGGGATGCATATTGTCTTGTTTGGTGACAATGGGTTAAAAATCTGATTACAAACAGTGAGCAAGTCAATGCACAGAATTAATTGAATTATACACAATAGTTTTCATTTGATCACAGTGATTATTTGGTTGGTGTTATTTCTTTTTACATAATGGTTTGATGGATTACTTAATTAATTTTACGAACAATTCTGCTCTCTTTCCCTACCTTAATTTCTCTTTTCACTAATTACAACCCCATCACCTTCCCACATTCATTTTTCACTCCATGTTCTTAAGATTTAATTACAGTTAAGAACAATTTTGTATTGAAGTAGTTTGAAATCACATTTCTTGGTTGGATCACAGTGATACTTTCTTTGGTTGCATTACAGTTGATTGTTTGTTGTCTTTGAGCAGTAACCATGTTTCTTTTCCCCCTCATTTTATCATGTTTCACTCAATACAAACCCCTCGCATATCCCAGGACCTTTTGTTCACCCCCTGCTCATAGACAACAGTTAAACAATTTGTATGGATTGGATTGCATGAGTCTGATATGTTGTTGAGCCAAAGTCTATTTCATATTTTTAAAGAGTTGTCATGTATGGTTGTAAAGGAACTRTTTTMTAATTAATCATGCATGCAAGAATGAGCTTTTTCAGCTGAGGTAGCCATGGCAGAGGCAACCAAGGGAGAGGCAATTGGGACAGAGGCCCAAGAAGGCCAAGGTTCTCCATATACTTTGATGTTGACTCGCAAGAGTTAGGCYAGTTATTTCAGGATGGATTTTTCAATTGGATTGGGCAAGGAGTGGTCCAACCTAGGCCCAAAAGGCCTCCCTTCCAAGCTCCACAAGACCCTGGTATTCATGTGCCCCCTCATGTCTCATTGCAACCCGAGGTTCCCAGAAAGGATGGATCACAAGAGATTGTCCACCCGACAGTATCCCAACATCGTGGCTGGCCCAATTTATCCTTACCTGCTCCCCCGCCTAACAATCATATTGTCCAAGCAATCCCTACCCACTCACCAATGCAATCCTCCCGTGCTAGAAAAATATTGAAAATCGAGGCCCACCATGCCCCTAACAAAGGAAAATCCATTATTTCCCCTTCCTCACCCTCTAATGGATCTGATAAATATGGGTCTTCCTGAATGCATTTGAGGGACAATTGTTCTCATGTGATCAACGAGATTAGGCCTACAGGCTCAGCACATCCAAAGTCAAATTCGGAGAAATCAAAGGGTGACGACAACAATCAAGGAAGGATTGCATCTCAGAGTGGAAAATATGGTTTTTGAGTTTTATTTATTTATTGTTGATGACAGATGACTTCAGAATTTTTTTGGACAACATGTTTTCTTTGGATATATGAGTAGCATGTTTTTGAAAATAATTTCAAATATCAATGAGATAAATTGTCAAATATGAATGTGATGATGGGAGTCACAAGGAGGGGTGGTGTTTTGTTTAATTAACTAGTTATGTTATGATTGTTAAGAACTAAAGGGAGTCACAAGGGGTCCCACCTACTAGTTATTATTTATTTATAACCCTTATTATGATTGTTACTTTTCCCCCTCACTAAAAAGTTGGTTGTGTTTTTAATTAACTTAACTAACGAGGTGGTTCAACTACTTCAACCAATTTTAATTTGCTTAAAAGCAAAGGGAAAGGGAGGAACAAGAGGAGGATAGAAGGAGAAGCATAATAAGGTTTGTTCTTTGAGTTTATGTTGAGATAGTTCATTTTTCATTCATTCCTTAATTGATCATAAGCCTAATTTTTTTTTATGATACCAGGGTCTTATTGTAGACAACAAGATTCAAGGCTGAATTACATCATTCAGACTCTTGTTTTTCAGAGGTGTTGATCTATCTTTGACAGTCTGTGTAGACTTGTCTGTTTGTGAATTAGTTTTCATGACTGATAAAGGCTATTGTGCAGAGTCGAGTGGGTAGCAATCTATGGCAAGTTGATCCAGCTTTTAGAGTTCAATTTTTTTTTATTTTCTATCAGAGGTCCTTTTGTATGTTTCATCGGGGATGTCTAAGTTTGACTTTGGTCCAAAACTTCTTCACGAAATTTTGTAAAGAGAATGACTATTTGATAAATTGGAATGAAATAAAGGATTTCTTTATGTCTCATATTTCTTGATTATCATCTTGGTGTCTTTACTTATGTCTCTACATTTATTTCAGAAACTATTATATTCAGAAAATCATATAAATAATGAATTTTTCAGCAAGATTTTATTTATAAAAAGACTAGCCTAAGAACTTTTAATCAATACTTGTGAGTTAGGATATTATTGTTTATGGCTATAAACATAGGGTGACATTCCCGTCTATTTTTCTTTAGCCAAGCAGAATCTGAAAATGCTTGAGTAAGATCATTTCATATATTTTCCTCAATATTTGTTTGGCGACCATACTGGGGAGATCTTCAATATCTCTCTGGTTAATTTTTATACTCGATTAGCATCGAATACATCTATTTTTCTGATATTTATTCTTTGACTATTTTACTTCTTAATGATTGTTCCTATTGCAAGGCAGCCCAATATTGAGCTCAGTCTTCAAGATCAGACCAACATTGCTTTGAACCTGTTTAACACCATTTTAGACACTGCCAATACTTGTGTTGAGCTTAATCATTCATGGGCAGCCATTGAACGAGATATTAGTGCTCAAGAACGATTGGAAGATAGACGTAGGCAGCCTAGAAATCAATGGTAACCTTCTTGTTTCTTCAGTTTTGGACTTTCTTTCATGTCCTTAGACTCTCAGGTTTATAGAAGAAGAAGAGGCTTATCACCTGAAGTTAATCCTATTGTTGAAATAGGAAGAAGGAACATTATGTTATCTACCCAACAAAGTGCTTTAAGAAGAAATTTGTCTGATTCATCCAGTTCGTCTTTCTTTCTTTCATCTATCATCCACAAGATGGCATCTAGTGGTGGCTCTGGTGGCACAAGAAGTGCTTCCTCTTCTCAGTATTCATATTCATCAGTGATTGGTAGCTTATATAGCCACCATATCCATGTCCAATATACCACAAATCCCACCAAAGTCATTAAAAAATATGGGCTTTTTTCAGTTTGAAGAAGACGCCACAACCACACCATGGCATGTGTCCTCTCCTCTTAACCTAGCACCTACTACTCGTCCACTTCCTAAATTCAAAGAACATCTTCCTAGGTTCTTAGGAAATAACACTGTCACTACAAACGAACACCTAAAGTCATTTTCTAATGCTTGTCACAACATAGGAGCCAATGACAATGATACTTGCATGTGCTTATTCATCAATTCCTTGGAGGAAAAGGCTACAGCCAATTTCTTTGACCTTCCTCCTAAGATTATATCTACTTGGGAGGAATTAATCTACTGGTTTAGATCCACTTATGGGAAATCTAAAAGCCCAGCCAAAAAGTTACGGGAATATAATAACATTGCCCATAAGGATGGTGAAACCATCAAGTCCTTCAACTTGCATTTCACTAAGTTATACAATCAAATCCCTGAACTCATTCGACCTCAGAACCAAGCCACTTTCATGCATTACTACAATGCATTACCTTCCCCCTACCGTCATAGGCTTGAGGAAAAATCCATTGATAATCTCGGTTCCACTCTGCATACTTTTTTAGAGTATGAAGAACAGCTTGAAAGAACATGTCTTCCTCAAGGAGAATCAGTTAAACAGGCAGATATGTCCACCCTCTTACATCTAGTACAAGACATGAATAATCATATGATAGAATTCGAGTGAAAGGGGACTGTCTCACCTCTCACCCTTGGTGCTTCATCCTCTTCTGCACCCTCCTTTAGAAACCCGATTGAAAATAATTTTCAGCCTAAATCTATCTTGCCTCGAAGTTGGTGTAACTTCTATGAGGAACACCACGAGGAAGCCACATGTGAGGTAAGGAAGAGTTCCAGAGATAAGATCTTTGGTAAAAGACCAAAAAATATTATCGATGTCCTAGATTTTGCAAACCCAGAAGATGTCATGATCATCAATACTAGGAACAAATCCTATGCTTCTAACGGCAAATTTGATCCTCCCCGCAAATCTTCCAGCCCGAGCTCATCCTCACCCGCTGCTACTATTCAGGTTCCTAAGGTTTATGATAGTCAAGGAACCACTTTCCCTCTCCCCTCTTCCAAGTACAATATCTTGAATCCATTGACCAACATCAAAGCAGATGCAACCCTTCTGGACATGGTTTTTGTCCCTAAACAACAAATGCATCTGAAACAATTCATGGAAGGAAAAGCTTCCATTGTAGCCAATCTTTCTGAAGAGGTAAACAAAGAGGATTCGTTTGTAAATAAAGTAGGTGTACATAAATTTAGATACCCTGTAAAAAAATCCCCCTTTTTACATTTATGTAAAGATTATGGATAAGATCGCCCATTGTTGCCTCATTAATGGCGGTTCGGGCCCAAGTGTGATGTCGAAGATTATTATGGAATAGCTAGGCTTTTCTTGTATAAATGAAAACGCTAGAAGCATGCTCTCCTATAATAGCCTACAACAAACAACCATAGGTGAGATTAAAGATGTAACCTTAGTTTTAAGCGCACACCCTGAAATAAGGACAACCCTTAGTATTCAGGTAATTGATATGCCAGTAAGCAATTTCTCAATCATCTTGGGAAGATATTGGCAAGCCTTAATGGGTGGATACCTCTCACTCGATGGAACACATTTATCCATTCCTCAGAACGGTAAAAACATTATAGTCCGTAGAGAGGGAAGGATATCACCTTACATAGAGAGTGTCCCACAACCTAATGTAAACTATATAGAAGAGGACCTAGGAGTGTATTCCATCTTTGCTGAGGAGGATAGCATTCCCTTGGAACAAATTGATTTGGATGATGGTATGTGGCACATGCACTTTGATGGTTCATGCTCTAATGAAGGTAATAGAGATGGCATTATCTTGATTTCTCTTGTAGGAAAAATCCACAACTTTTCTTATAGGTTGGAGTTCGCTTGCACAAACAATGTCACCGAATTCGAAGCTTTGTTATTAGGCATTAAGAATGTGTATAGTCTTGCTTGTGGCCACCTTTCAGTTCTAGGGTATTCCGAGCTTGTTGTGAACTTTGTACATAAAATTTACTCTCCTAGCAACAAGTTGATAAAAAGATACACCCAAACTATTTGGGCACTTGTCTCGAACCTATTATCTATCAACATCACTCATGTTAAGAGGGAGTTGAATTCAATGGCTGATCAGTTAGTTGTTTTTGCAACCTCTCCTAATCGACAACTTTTGCCACACAGGCCTGATTGTACTTTTCAATCTCTATATCGTCCACATATCCCCGACAATATAGAATCTTGGCAGGCCCTCCCTAATGATGAGAACATTTGTGTGTTCATTCAATATAAACCTCTTAATCCCAAGAAAATTGTATCCATAGAAGACAACAAGATTCCTAAGGGTCTGACTCCTCTAGAGAGTTCATTTTCATCGAGTGATGTAGGAAATAAAAAGAAACAAAAAGAAGAGGATTCAAGAAGGAAGGTGGGTGAAACCATATCCTTGAACATTGGGGCACTCGAATCTTCAAGGAATGTTAAAATAAGTGTCCAATGTTCTGATAAAGAAGAAATGAAGTTGGCCAAGCTACTTGGTAGATTTCAAGATGTTTTTTCTTGGTCTTATGAGGATCTTCATGGTTTTGATCCTGGTCTTATATAGCATGCTATCCCCATCAAGGAAGGCATGAAACCAGTTAGGCAGAAACTAAGACCTATTAACTCTGCATTCAAAGCAACTTTTCAAGGGGAGTTGGAAATTTTCTTAAGGGTTGGGATCATTTTTCCAGTCTACCCTGAATGGGTTTCCAATTGGGTACCTGTTTCGAAGACCACTGATCATATTAAAACCTGCATTAATTTTTGCACTTTCAGTCGGGATATTATGAGAAATCCATTTCCTCCTCTTAATATGGAAATTATTATGCAGTCGGTTGTAAGCTCACAAATGAGGCCCTTACTTGACAATTTTTTGGGTTGCAGTAAAATCAAGGGAAAAGGGGCAGATGCTCACAAAACCACTCTTATCACTAATAGGGGTACCATGACTTATAGATTCCTGCTTTCTGGCTTATTTGATGCAAGTACCACTTTTAAAAGACCTATACGGACAACTATGAATGAATTGATCAGTATCCATATCTATCTTGATGATCTAATTGTGCACGTTAAAGGGCCAATTATTACCTCAGAGTTCCAAGTGTTATTTCTAGGTCCGTTCAATTTTTTTTTTGTCATGGATACTAACTCTTACTTTCTAAAGGATTTACAGGAGAAATCGTTTTCCTACAGCACTAACAGTGCTCACTTGAAACATTACATGGGACCAACGTGAAAGATTCTAACGATGTTTGTTTTTTTTGTATACTAGTAGTCTAGCTCTGCTTTCAGTTTTTCACCTTTTTACTACTTTTTCATTTCTCTCGTTTTATTTTTGCTGTTTAATTTTTGCAATTCCACTTTTGTCATGATTTTGTTGCTTACCATCTTTTAGGTGATTTGGTAAAAATAAAACGTTGGATCAATTCTGCCACAGTGGCACTCCTACAAGATATTGTTGATCAATAACAATCAAGCTTACATAGCTGTCATGATGTTTCCGTGAAGCACACTTGAATTTGTTATCTTCTTTCACTGTTGTCTTATAAAGAAATTGGTTTTTTTTCCTGCTTCTTCTTGCCATTTCTTCATCCATTTGATATTTAAAAGAGAAAATCCATAAATTTTCTCCTTGAAGTAAAGAGCATATTCTAATTGAATGATTATGTATACAGGGATAAGCCCCCTCATAATTAACACTTTTCATGAGTTATTCCCAAAGTCCTAGTCAATTTTCCATTAAATCCCCTCACTTCCACATGTTGCATAATCTTCCTGGTTAGATATTCTTGACCTATTGTTCTTGGTTTGCGAAACCATGAGTTCTAAGTTCTAAATCTGTTGAAAACAAATTTCCCTGTGGAGCCGCCAATTTCTTGACGATTAAAATCGCAACGAGGATTTTGCCCGCAAATTATTGCTAAAGCCTATTATTATAAAGCTAAAAAGATATGCAATAATAGGTTGTGGGACCCCCTTGTATACTGGGAGATCAGATCTGGTTCTTATTTCATGTTATGTTGTTGTTTGACACTGCTACAGAGTTCTACGTGATTGATGAGATCTTGGTTATAAATGCGAAAAATGAATGATGGATAAGGCATGTTATGTGTGTTTTATTGCTCTAGGCTCTAATTTCATGTTACTATGACCTATGTTATCCATTGTTACCCTTGATATCTGTTCTTGGATTCATTACTGTGACACCTGCACAAGAGACATGTTAGTAATAATATATTAGAGTAGTTGAAAAGAGATAAAAGAAATATAACAAAGTGCAAAAGTAAGAAACTAGACTATACTAATATGCTACACTATATGCATTGAAATTAAAAGGATGATTGTTAGTCGTAGCTAACGTGGTTAGTGGCTATACGATTTGTTGATTTATATGGATATTATGTGATATGCATTATAGTATGGTTGGTAGTGGTTAATGTGACATAGGGTGGCACTCTTGGCAATTAGTGGATCTTGGTTTTTATGCATGGTTTAATTGAAGGAATTAATGGATTAGTGGGTTGGCATGTAATAAGGAATTGAATGACTGGAGGATGGAGGTGACGTGCATTTACTGCACATCACTCCATACCCCTTCCACTGGTCGTCACCCTGGCTATTGTTCAATTGTGTTCGTTGTGGTTAAGCTTCGATTTTCAAGCAGAGGAAGAATTGTTCGACCAAGCTCGCATTTTTAAGGTTTTTGTGGTTATAGGTATGTCTTTTAGCCATCCATGAACCCACTCTGGTTATGAAATAGATATTTTCTCTTTGATGTATGGGTTTGTGCTTTCCTTAAGTTTGGCAACTGTGTAAAATTGTGATATTTTTCTGGAATGGATGGTTGGTGTGGTTTCATTGCAATAATGTTTGAAGTTACAGTTTCATTGATCATTCTAAGTTTAGAAGCCATGAAGGCTCTATGTCATCCTTATTGGTCTTCATTGAAGGGTTTTCATTTGGTCCAGATTGGCTAGTTGTCTCCACGCTTTCTTATCACCATAGCCAGTCATTTGTTGTTATGGGGTTTGTTGGGTTTGAAACACCTTGTGTCACTGCGTATCGTTCACTTGGGTATGGGTTCGTTCATGTTATTGGTGTCTGCATAGGGGGTTATGATAGTCGTTATGCCAAAGGGATTGCTTAAGGTTGATTGCTATTTCTTGGCTCTATTTTATCTCATCATTCTTCAGTTGATTGGGAAACCCACGAGGGTTATACCCTACGTGTTCTAAGTATTGTTACAAGACCAAAATGAAGCCTTGCTCCTCTGTTCATAATCTCTCCTATCATGGGAATTGTCACCCTATCTATGAAGCTGTTGGTGGTATACACTATGTGTGCACCGTTGGTCTCAGAGGTTCTCACCCGATGTTGGGGGGTCGACTCTAATCTCCCTGTATTGGTCCATAGAGAAAACCCTTCACTTATCAAGCCCGATTTTTTATAGAGGGAACCATTACGTCCGGTCGGGTATGTTGTTGATTGTTATGATTTGGTGGTGCATCGTCGACAATATTCTATCATTGGCTCGTCTCTGTTGATTATGTTGACAGTGGTTTTGGTTATTGGTTTTTAGTCACTACAATTGGTCATTACAACAATCAAATTGATAAGCTCGGCATGGTAAATTGGTTGATTGGAGAAATGAGATTGCACGGTCGTTGTCTTTTACATTGCGATTATTGAATTATCAACCTAGCATTAGTTTTAATTGATTAATTCATAGCAAGGCTTCATACATAATGCATCGGTATGTGTGGCCTTCCTACAATATGTTAGGTTGAGTTGATGATTGATGTTACTGTGGGTTTTTAATTTCCATGGGAGTGTTGCAATCATGGTAATTATGGCATGGCCTGTATAAATTTTAATACAAATTAAGTATTTCCTAAGATTCTCTTGATCTAACAATTATATGCCACTGTTAAATACAGAATCACTTCTACTATTATTCTTGCGGAAAATTAAACCACGATCACAAAGTGAAATATCAAGAACACATAACACAGAAGTTTTATCGGGAAAGCGTAAAGATAAAAACCCCACTATCTTTATATTAAGTATATCATGGATCATGAAACAATCTCATACAAAACTCTAATCCAAGAGCTCTCAGTACAATATAATCGTCTCACACTGTCATACAAAACTCAGCAAATACATGTGCCAATTTATGTGTCTAGACAACCTGCCTCCTCTGCACAATCCCTGTAATTAGAATTCTCACAATGAATTTGAATTGCCTAGTTTGCACATGCTCATGAGCATATCCACTGCATGTGTGATTGCATTAGTGCACTTCACTCAAATCACAACTGGTAGCCAAACTGTCCCTTTCACCTGTTATTTCAACTGGGTATCCACTGGATCTGACATGCATGTAGTTAACTGTGGTGAATCTTCAGTTGCCTGTGAGTTCACTTATTTGAATTAATTAATAATTAATTCACTGAACTCTCACTAGTGCAAGTTTAGTTACAACTAGTACAACTGAGCTTAACTCACTTAAATACACTTATAATTTTGTCACAACTCCAACTCACTCAGTTATAAATGAGATAATAGATTAATATTATTGTCCAATTTATTTAAGGGAAAAGTAAATTAGACACATGTTTCTTGTTGACTTCTCAACATGGCCATCCACTGTATATGCTATGGATATTATTGATTGCACCATCAGAGATGGTCACGGGTTTTTAAACAATATGGTTTTGTTGCAAATTTGATCAATTTATGAGATGAGATCGAGCTTATTGTTGCTACCTCATTGTATTGTTTGATAGCTCGACATTGTGGATTTTTATATTCAGAGTAGTTGGAACTATACAGTCACAGAAATACTCTGCATTTTGTCGAATGGTCTGTGTATTCCAAGCATAGTATGAGTTGAAATAGTGATTGTTCTATGTGTGTTAGGATTTTTGCAATTAAAATATTGATGGTTGTATTTGGTTGTTCATTATGTGTGTTGATGAATATCATGCATCGTAGTAGAGATAGACACAGGTTCTGTGACTGTGTAATCTCGTTACAATTTAATTATTAAATAACTTAAAAGATGAAATCGGGCACAAATTTTGATTCTATATTGATGATTGAAATAATTCGTGGGCAGTGGTTGATGAGTTGACGTTGAACAGAGTGGAAATAAGTGATTGTGTATTCATTTGGGAATTGTTTTAAAACATTAAATGGACAATGAGAAGAAACATAACTCTTCTACAGATTGTTGTGGGATGCATATTGTCTTGTTGGGTGACATTGGGTTAAAAATCTTATTACAAACAGTGAGCAAGTCAATGCACAAAATTAATTTAATTATACACAGTAGTTTTCATTTGATCACAGTGATTATTTGGTTGGTGTTATTTCTTTTTACATAATGGTTTTATGGATTACTTAATTAATTTTATGAGCAGTATTCGCTCTCTTTCCCTAACATTATTTCACTTTTCACTAATTACAACCCCATCATCTTCCCACATTCATTTTTCACTCCCTATTCTTAAGATTTAATTACAGTTAAGAAGAATTTTGTATTGAAGAAGTTTGAAATCGCATTTCTTGGTTGGATCACGGTGATACTTGCTTTGGTTGCATTACAATTGATTGTTTGTTGTCTTTGAGCAGTAACCATGTTTCTTTTCCCCCTCATTTTATCATGTTTCTCTCCATACAAACCCCTCGCATATCCCAGGACCTTTTGTTCACCCCCTGCTCATAAGCAACAATGTTACACATTATTTTGGTCACCCTGGTGATGTTTCTACAAGCATGTGTTCAGGATCCCAAAAGGATATTTCTCATGAGAAAAGTGATTGATTTCCTCCTCTACAAAACTTGTTTTAGAAGGACGTCATAGGCTAGACATGAGACACAGTGCGGAAATGCCTAATTTCTACAGGTTGTCCTAAACTTGGCTTGTGAAATTTCCGCAAGCTACTCTATAGACAGGGTGCGGTGGTTTTTTAAGACTAAGTAAAGGACAAAGTTCACGAAGGTTCTAGAAGAGAATCTTCTAGAATATGAGGTGGCATATGTATGGTTGGAATCCTACTCTCTTCTCTGATTTGGTGGGATCATCCTAATCTCTTTAACCATCTCTCCTTCTCCTATATAATGATGGTTTTCTCATGGAAAAGGTTAAGCAAGTAAGAAAGAGAAAGTAAGATCAAGGAATTTATGAAGGAATAGGTTGAGAATTGTGTGAGAAACTCTATTTCAATTCATGTTTGAGGTCTCCATTTTACCATCAAGCTATTGTGGATCATCTTCATACAAGTTTTGAGCAAGTGTGTGTGTTGGAGCAAAGGGCCACTAAAAGGGAACCTTGCAACATCAAGGTTGTTTGGTTGTATCTTCCACTTTTACTTAATATAATAAAGTGGCATGTTTCTTTCTCATAAAATCATTCTCATTTTATTACATGACTCCTTGATCACATGTGTAAGTTTTCATTGAATATACTATTGTTGCTTTCACTTTGGTTGGTTTGTGTTTCATTGCAGATCCAATATCACAAGAGCACCAGAGCGGAGCAGGGACAACAAAGATATAAGAAAGCGATATTCAAAGGTATGTCATTCATATCTTGTTTGATATTAAACTCGATGATTAAAGCTTAGGGAAAGCGTCATGGCATGTCTTGTTTTGTTCTAGATCCAGGTGGATCTAGGGAGATCAGTTTATGTCTGCATTCACCGATTTATCCAATAAAAAAATTGGTGACTCCACTGGGGATACGACTTGTTTTGGATTTTTGTTGTCCATTTTCCTTTAGCCTACCTCTTTTCATTTTAATCTAGTCTCTGACTATGTGGGGGATCCATCCAGACTCTCTCGATCTGAAAGTTCTTTTACACTCTTTGCCCTTTTTCCAATTTTCTTGTGTTTATAGGCATTTCCGCACTGTATCCCATATATAGCCTGTGGAAACCTTAGATACCCACACCCTAACTACTTACACCAGTTCGGACTTTCCACAACCTACCCCATAGCTAGCCTGCAGAAACCTTTAATTCCCACACTGTACCCTACTGTTGGGATGCAACATTGCCTGTAAAAAATTTTGGATTGGGTCTTTTTGTCTTCTGCTATCCAGTTTTTATTTGATCACCTGGGAAGAACTTTTAGTTCCAATACTTGACTGTTCTTTGAGTGTAAGACTTGTTGTTGATTGGTTTTTAGAGATTGAAATCCCTTCTTCATCATTTTACAAGTTTTTGCTTCTTGATTTTTATCAACAAGGATATAATCTCTGATTTTGAGATCTGAGTGCTTGATTGATAAAAGCCTTTGATTTGATTTAAAGTTTTGGATTGTTTTACATTTTCTGGATTGCTTGTTTATTGGAAAATTATTTTCATTTTCATTTAGCACGACACTTTCTTGTCATCTTCATTTTTATCTTCATTGAAAGTTTGATTTGGGTATTTGTTGAGTGTGTCGATTTTCTTTGATTACTTTTCCTTTCTTCATCATATCCCTGACTTGGTTTTGGAAAGGAAGAATTAAAGTCATCTATTCTTTGTAGTAATCATTCATAAGAAAAAAAATTGCATTCAAATTTTTTTTTTAGAAAATTTCATTGCTTATGATTGTTTGAAATTGTGTTCATTCAAGAAAAAGGAATTATATTTCGTAGTTTTCGTGTTTTCCGAAGAAATACTTTCTCCCTCTTGTAATTAGAGTTCATCGAACTAAAAAATTCCATCATTCATCTCTTTTTTCACATTATTGGGTGAAGGTTTCATACAACATCAGTTTCATCTCCATCTTCCTCTTGCGTAAACAGCAGCCTCTAAAATACTACGTAATTTTAAAATTTATTAGTAACCTTTATTTTCTAGAAACTCTTTCCACCAACATTAGCTAGGCTAGATCTTTGGAATAGGTTGTGAGGCACACTCTCCAAAGCATAAAACACACGGTATCATCTTGTGACAGTGAGTGTTCAAATCCACTTGCAACATTTTGTCCTGGGAATCCCTTCTCACACAAGGGTCAAACCTGAGGTCGCATTAAGGATGGCAGAGTTACTCACCCTGCTTTGTTGGTCTTGGTGTAGAGATTGCACATATTACGTAGATCACTTGAAGTTATACCCACAATTATGAGTGGAATCCTTTCGAGTTGATTTTAGGCTAGATACCCTTCCATTGCGCGTGGATCGGACTCTCGATTGTTTCCCTAGACATCACTGTTGTTCTTGGTAACCTTAGTAGCCTATCTTTTTAGGGTCTTACACAAGGTGACTGTGGAGGGGCAAGTCTTCACGGTACCTGGAATCGACGTTAGCCATAATCACTTGGGCTCCTTGGAGGGTATACCCACGATTATGTGTGGGAGCTTGCACCAAGTTGTAAGTCCATTAAGCAGGTCGTCAACGTAACTTTTCCACCCACTCTATCCTAACCCCTTCTTGTCTTAACTTCGCGACGTTGGATTTCATCACCAACTAGTGACTTTGAAATAAGAAGGCTTGTTTGCTTGGTTTGATTTCTAGATTTTATTAGCGAGTGATGTTTCTTTCTGTAGTTGGCCATAAAAAAATTTCGTAAAATTTTTGGTTCGGCCAACATAGACCATCCACGTCGTTCACGTAGGATGGAACAACTACCCACGGAAGATCTGGAAGGGTATCTCCCTTTGCCTCCTAATCCACCAGAGGGCTCTCCTCAACAGATCGAGGTCTAGAACACTATAACCTCACAAGAAAAAGGTTCTGCCTCTTTATAAAGTTTCTGAATTATTTTCAATTCTCTAGAGGCTTTCCGCATTCCTCCTGGATACAAGAGACGTGTTCTCCGGCTGAATTCATCAGGAGAACTTATTGTTGACACTTCTGAAATACCGACCGGACCCAATACAGGCCCTAGAGCCGACAATCCCCTTTGGACTACCAACATATTTATAAGCCCGCCTCGCATGGTACAGGACCTTTATGGCTTAGGGGCAGGTTCTGATACACCTGTCATCTCTCAATTGCCCAAAACATATGTTATCTACACGATACCTTTAGACCATTTTACTGGTACAACTAACAACATCATCATTGTTCCAGACACACAGTCAGTTGGTCCTAGCTCAAATTTTTCTCTCCAGATGGCCCATTCTACTATGGTCCCACACATTATGACTATTCCTACCGGGAATGTGGTCGTTAACCAAGCTCCCATTGGCACACCACTCTCGTCTAGACCTATCTCATTGCTTCCTCTTGGGTATCACTTTGAATCCTTCCACCGCCATCCCTACCCAGGTTCCATCTGAAGTTTCTGGACTTTTTGTTCCACCTGGGTACAATTTTGCTGCCAGTTTTGTTCCTTCACCGTCCCAAGTCCTCTCCAGAGGGTCTTATCCACATTTTCCTGGGGGATCTGGCCCTAGTGGCTCCAATCCAATTGGAAGCACCCATCATCCGTTCACTTCTGGTTACCATATTCCCATTGGAGGGAAATATCATGTTGGGGGGTATCCTCCACTTGGAAGACAACCTTGGGTTAGACTCTACAACCCTCTATATGGACAGAACACATCGGGATCACTAGCCCAAATTGGAACCTTCTTTCCCAAAGAAATCCACAATCATCTGGGGGGCAACAGCCTCAAGTCACCTCTTTTTTACCCCCTCACTCTGGCCAACCGTATCCTGGTTATTTAAATCCTACTTGGGGCCCACACGTTCACTCTAGTGTCCCTTTTCAAGGGAACATTTCCAACCAACCCAACCCCATGGGCTACATGCCTCCACATCCACGTATGAATCTATCATAAACTTTGACTTACATGCATACTGCTTACAGTCCTATTGGTTTACCGATGGGACTTCCTCCCCAAAGTCACCAGTACCCTCAAGTGAATCGACCATTTCCCTTTTTAGCCACTTTGGATTTACCCGACTTGTCTAGAATCTTGAGTGATCCTATATTACATTCTCCCCATTTGCCTGTTATACCAACCAAGTTATCGTCCGACATTCCCGAATTTGACAGTAAATCGGGGGAAGACCCAAACAACCATGTTATGAATTTTCACCTTTGGTGCTTGTCCAACCCTTTGATGGACGACTCCATTCAGTTACGACTTTTCCAACGAACTCTCACGGGTTTGGCTGCAAAGTGGTATATAGAATTACTGTGAGGATTCTTTAACGACTTCAATACCCTCACCGTGGCTTTTATCACACATTGCCAATTTTCCATCCTCTACGAGACACGAACCAATATTTTAAGCTCCTTTAAGCAATCCTCTGCCACTCACATTTCCAATCACATTGATGAGTGGAGACAGAGGAGACGCTTGATCAAACTCGACCTTTCTGATCAATTATTGGTTGAATGGTTTACCAAATCATTCGTCAATAAAATCTCCTGTGATATTTCCATGGGTGGAGTTTTCACTAAAGAGAAGGTGATTAGTCACGCTCAGTACCTAGATATTGTTTATTCGCAAATGGGCCTCTTTACGACTTACTCACTAATGCTCCTCGCCCTTCTACGACCACTACCTCAACAACCCCAGCAGCTTCTCATGTTGTTGATGGTGTGCTTGGAACTTTCCACACTGATGCTAAATCCACGTCGACCACTCACACCAATCCCAAATATATTGCTTCTAATGTTCAAAGTGCTCTGACTCCTACTCCTTCCACCAGCAAAACTTCTGAGGTTAACTCCGTTCAATCCGCCCCTGTCGGAAAAAATAAATCTAAAAAAGGAAAGGGTAAGAATAAGGAGGATAAAAATAATAATCCACAATTCAATAAACCCAAGACACAGTCTGCTGATGATAAGGGTAAGCGTAAACCTCGATACCCTTGCCTTATATGTGGTGATGATCACTACATGAAAGATTATCCAAGACGCGTTGAGGTCACTAAGTTCCTTCAAGGGACCAGAAATCCTCCCACACCTGTCGTTTTGTCACAACCTTTCCCTTCTCAATAGCAGGCCCAATTGGTCATTCATGACCAACCCTCTCCTTCCACCACTTCATATGTCCTTATATGTACTGGTAATTCTACCAAGAACGACATTGAAATCACCAATCGAGACAAAGATTATTCTCCTTCAAAGGAGAAAGTTGATGATTTACCACCTTCGTTGGTTCAACTGCCTCCTTCAACTTCACCTCCCAACGGTCCTCTTCATCTCGAACGACCAGGTCCCGATACAGTTCTTCACCCTCCCCCAAAGGGCGTTGTTCGGAAGTCTGCCTTTAATCCACATGCGTGTGCTGCTCAAAACTACAACATTGTAGAAGACCTTGCGCAAGCACCCTCTGCGATGTTAGCTCTTGAAGTCCTTCAAAGTTGTCCCGCTCAACGGAAAGCACTGTTAAAGGCCATTGGTGGAATTGATCCCACAGATATGAATTTGATAATCTTTGACTTGGAAGACCACATTCCAAGGCTACCTCCTTAGTTAGCATTTCAGATTCAAGTTGTTTTTGAGAACAAGAATATCTGTAGAACCGTTATTGACGAGGGTTCCTTGATGTGTGTTATGTTTGTTACTTGTCAGAAATCCATTGGCTCTCCTTCCCTCACCGAATCACACAATACACTTAAGCCTTTCAATGGTTCTAGTTTTAAACCCTACGGTGTTCTTCCTTCATTGTCTATTACGTTGGAAGGCAAATTGGTCAATGTCGAGGTCGATGTCTTTGATGTGCCTCTTGACTATAACCTCTTACTTGGCCATAGCTGGATTGATTCCATGCATGTCATCGTGTCGACCCTTTTTCATGTGTTACATTTCCCACATCAAGGAAAAGTTTTTATGGTTGACCAACTGGCATTTTTCAATTCTGATTCTCATACTAGCAACGTACCCTTTATCTCGAAGACACCTCCTGGGTACGAGAATGTCGGTGTGGGTCTCTTAAAATATTCCACTTTGATGGGTACCTTCCCCATACCACCGCTTGATGTTCCACCTCCTTTTATCACCTCAATCAACATGATTTCCACCTCAGTTCGCGAAACCCCCGTGTCTCATGACCCATGGATATTACCTGATCTTGGTGATTATCTTCACTATGGAAAACAAATGCCTTTAAGTCCAATTGAATCCACTTATCAAGCCATTCAACTGGCAACCCCATCTACTCTCTCTCTCTTGGTGATTCATCTCCCGATCCATCCATTTCATGTGATATTTCCTATGGATGAGATGATCATGTTAGTTATTTCCATGGAAGACACCCCATGGGACGATGGACATCATCGTCCCATTCTCTTCCTAGAGCAGCACACCATAGAGAG